>CM047749.1:30724656-30837156 GCA_026225825.1 Pistacia integerrima | reverse complement strand
TATTAGTCAAACTTCTCATTTACATTCCCAATAATACAAGCAAATGACTGAACAATTGTAATACCCTAAACCATTTGAAATATTATGAATCATAACAAGAAATCAAATAATCACCATTAGTATTGCACTTTCAATAGGCATGCTGAACAATTTATTATTTTTATAAGACACACACTGAACAACATCTAATATGCAAAAAATAAAAAAAATAAAAAATAAAAAAAAATTTGAAACTTAACTAATACATCAACAACTTTAAATAATTATGAATACTCATTCCATTGTAAATTGTATTGTTAAAATTCACATCCCCACTAATACAACACAGTTGCTGAACAATTGAAATATTATGAACGATTAGAAATGCGATGAACCATTACAAAAAATCCATCAATAACCATTACTATGACATATTAAAAAAAAAAACTTTCCAAACAATAGTTAATTGTAATAAGTAACATGCTGAACCATAACATCGCTGTAAAAAACGATGGCCTTACTAATATAATACATTAAGTACTTAATTATTATAATATTGCATAAAAAATGAGACTTCAAGTTGTTAGAATGTCTAAAAAAAACTTTCATTTAAATTACTGAACATGTCAAACAATGTTTAGTTGAAATAAAAAAGTTGCTGAACCAAAACTTAAAATAAAAAAAAAAAAAAAAAAGACTAATAAAAATAACAAAATAAATGGTTAGGCTTCTTGGTGTCATAAACATTACATTGTTCAGCAAAATTATAACAATCATATAATTGGCACATGAAACAGAATAATACTTCACCACAATACAACATTGTTAGGCAAATTGTAACATTTTTGTGTTTGAAGTATTTAACGATTGTTAAATCATTCAAGTTATTACAATTATTTCTTTATAGTTTACATTCTATAATTTTTATATCTAATTCATAATTAATAAGAAATTATATATGATTATCTATATTGAATAAACATCGTATACATATTCTTTTACAAACTAAAAAAAACAAAAAACTTAAATATAGAAAAATAGATAGACATAAATATATAATTATGATATTAAATAGTGATTATACATTATTGAGAATCCAAAAGTTTATTAAATGTGTTTAATCCCTTAGCATTCACATTAATACAAACACTTGATATTCACATTAAATATTTGTATATATTTAAAAACACATAGATTACCATGTGTAGTTTTGATGTTTTTTTACTTTTATATTAAATAAATAACTATTACTTTTCCCTTGCTCATTATCCGAAGAGTTGTTTTGAACATCTTGAATAAGTGTGTTCACTTATGAAGAGTTGTCTGTTCATATTTTGTTTGTTCGCATTCTATTGTCATGTAAATCATTCTTTGATATTTATTTCTATATAAGGATAAGAAAGAAAAATTTGTATTGCATTCATAAATAGAGTCTAACACTTTCAAAAATTATTTTTCCTTCACATATTCATTTCACAACGACAAACAAAAAACCAGACTTTCGATAATCAAGAATAAAAAAAAACCAGAACATATGGTAATTAACATTTAACCATTTCTGTTATATTCATTTCTATACATCTATTGTGATCTCCGTATATGTAAAACTTTAATAAAATTTCATTGTTTGTTTTCTATAGTTGAAGCGGCAATGTCAAACGGACAGGTGGATTTCAAAGATATCCTAAAAAATTGTAATGACTCTCTTTCTAGCTAGCATACTCATAAAATAACAGTAAAACTCACTAAATATTTATAAAAGAAAATATACATATAAACGAGTATAAAATTATGGGCCCATATTTAATTTTCTTTATATACAAATTTTTACATAATATAATAAAGTCTCAAAATAGTAACTCGACAGTTTTGCCCAACCCTTTCGCTGCATGATGTTCCAAGTGACCGCATCTCACCTGTTACTTGCAAAAACATTAAAAACAACGGGGTGAGCACTAATTGCTCAGTAAGTACACCCGCCATGCCACCCTTCTCTCTCCGTTGATTAAATTCTGAATTTCTTTCCTTACTTCACACTTCCCCAATGTTCTCTATTCTTTCTCTACTCTTACTCTGTTTTTCACTCTGTTTTTTCTCTGTTTTTCCTTCTGTTCTTTCTCTCTCTGTTCTCTCTCTATTCTTTCTCTATTTATAGTTTCCCATTTTGCCCTTGCACTTTCTATGAAATTCCATCTATGTCCCTTAATCAATTACCAAAATGCCCTTATTTTTATTAACTTCTCCATGTTATTCTATCTCTTTTCACTCCCCATTTTTTCAACTAATTATGAGTGAAAAGACCATTTTACCCCTAATGAAATTTTAAGGCATTTTCTTCACACTTTTTTCAAAATAACTTTAACAAAAATCAACTAAGGGTAAAAGGGCATAAGTAAAGCTACACACCTCGATGTGGGCATTACAAAAATGTTAGCACCAACTTGGATAATCTGAACATTGCTAGAGAAAAATTGAAAGATATTATCAATGGATTGTTGGAATTAATGAATGCATCAATAGATATTATCTTTGATTTAACTCGACACGAATTTCTAGTTGTTACCAAGGAAGTGGAACTCGAAATCCGTGTGAGAGCCCCCTCATCTTGGACCATAGGTTATCCCAGTCTTGGCCTACTGCGGCCTCATAGGCTTTCCACATGTGCCCCCTCATCTTGGGCCTCACTCACTTGGATATCCCCACCCCTGCAAATGGGTTTCTTTCGCCTTCCCCATCTGTTGAACACAAGACCTGCAGGCTAAGTACTTATGACAAGAGAGATGAGTACCATTAGGTTAGAGTACCATCATAGCCTGATGGTACTCATCTTTCTTATCACAAGTACTTAGCCTGCAGGTCTTGTGTTCGAGAGATGGGGAAGGCGAAAGAAACCCACTTGCAAGGGTGGGGATATCCAAGTGAGTGAGGCCCAAGATGAGGGGGCGCATGTGGAAAGCCCATGAGGCCGCAGTAGGCCAAGATTGGGATAGCCCATGGTCCAAGATCTAGCCTGATGGTACTCATCTCTCTTGTCACAAATACTTAATCCCCACTCTCAAAATGCAATGTTGATCAGACAAAACTTACAATATCACATAAACCACATTTAAGAATTGAAACTGATAAAAAACCGAAAGAAATTATTTGGAGAAATATTATTTATAGAGATGTTGTTTCTGCAGTGAAAGAAGCCTCCAAACAAACACTACAATCGTAGTCGAACGAAACGGCGGCAATACCAAAAAACAAAGCAAACGAGGAGATGAAAATGAAAAAAAAAAAAAACCATAACTTAATAGTAACCCAATTTTCAATCTAAACGGTCGGACCGTTGTTTCAAAATTAATGGTCTGGTTCACAAAAAATTACAATTTAATATTAACCTTAAATGTATAATAACCCAATTTAAAAGCAAAACTTCTGAAAGCGTTGGTTTAACATTAATTGTCTGGTTCACAAAACATTTCAATCTAATATTACTTATTTGGATTAAATGGGTATACATTGACATGTAATATTTATATGAAATTACTATACTTAATTTCTTTATTATTTATTACTTTAATTATTAATTGAACATTAAATTAAATATATGACAAATATTTTCTAATATACTGTAACACCCACATCAAGGTACGTAATTTAATTTACGCCCTAGTACCCTTAGTTGGATTTCTTTGAAGTTACCTTAGACAAATGTGAAGAAAACTCCTTAAAACTTCATTAGGGGTAAAATGGTTTTTTCACTCATAATTAGATGAAAAAGTAGGGAGTGAAAGGAAGCAAGATTGTCGGGTCATTCAATGCTATGATAGCCTTACCATATAATCTGTGTCCTTAGTCAGATTAATATTGGGGCTACAGATAGTTCTAGAATGGCCACCATATGCGATCATAAAGTCCTCACAATTAAGGTTTAAGACATTTGATTCCCTCGTCACGGTTCAACTCTTCTTAGGACATATATCAATATATATACAAATATATGAATGAATGCTATGATATAAAAGTTATGCCTTTATTAATATTCAATAATATTATTACAAATGTCCTAATATTATTGGCTTTAGTGTACCTATCCTAATAGTCCCATTGTGGTCGGTTGGGTATCTATGGTTGTTGTAGATTTTTGTAACAACAGTTTCCAACGTTAGAGCAAGAGATGATCTATGTCATTTGGGATGATTTCAAAAATGGGTTATTTTCCTGGTTTGGACCAAACCAATATGAAGACCCATTTAGCGAGCTTATCAGAGTATGACAAATAGGTTCAGTAGTGAATTATCATGGTAAATTGAATGAACTTTATCTAGGTTGTGTCTTTTTCTTGAGCTAGAAAATTCAGTTGTTTTATCACCAACTTGAAGGATAGTACAAGGACAAGTGTGCAAGCTAACTGACCAACAACCCTTCTATGCCCATAGGTTTTGTGAAGCTCTATGAGGGATAAGAACTTACGCAAAGAGCGCCAACCACTCTAGCTCCCCACTAAAAAAACCCATCATGCCTAGAGTTTTGATGCAGAAGAACGACATCACAACAACACTTGGCTCGAGGATAACTGATTTTGTCCTGTAATGGACTCATTAGAGGAATGACTCCAATTCTCGACTAGTTTGTGCAAGGATAGTTTAATCCCTTTTCTATCGTGGATTATGAAGAACAATTCCTAACAACTCATGCACTCCCCTTTCATGGATCACCTCATTCTTAAAAAGTTTTATGAAACATTACTAATGTGCTATGAGGTTACATACTTGACGTCTCAGTTGTCACACCCCACAAGAATGCTTCGTGAAACCACATAACCTGGTATGCTTTCCAAATCTGATGCTCTTATCACGACGTTGCGGATAAGGTCGTGACACTAGCCATCTAAGAATGTAATTCGACAATCTAGATGATAAGAAAATGACACCGGAAAAGCTCTCGAAAAATAGTTGGATACATTTATATTCACAAGAGGTATCAATCTCTGCATGCGACTTTAAAGTGGTTCAATAAGAAATATATTACCAATACTATAATTTGGTTTGATGATTGGTGTGCACACATTCAATTGTACTGATTATTATATGTATTGAATTAAAGTGATCTGATTTAGATTAAATTTAATATTGTCAGGTGTTTAGTAAATGTAACACCCACATTAAGGTACGTAATTTTATTTATGCACTAATACCCTTAGTTGGATTTCTTTGAAGTTACCTTAGACAAATGTGAAGAAAATTCCTTAAACCATCATTAGGGGTAAAATGGTCTTTTCACTCATAATTAGATGAAAAAGTGGGAAGTGAAAGGAAGCAAAATAATGTGAAGAAGATAATAAAAATGAGGGTATTTTTGTAATTGACCAAAGGATATAGATGGGATTTCATAGAAAGTGCAAGGGCAAAATGGGAAGACATGGATATAATATTAGATGTAAGGTTTCATTAGAAGAAACCCTAGCCATATTTCATGTTAGAGCAGGTGCCCTAGAGCCAATCAATTATTGTAAAATTGACTCTTTGTAATAATGTTCATTGATCAATAAAAGGCATTTTATACTATATCGATTAAATCATCATTGAATATATTGATATATGTCCTTAGAATGGTAGAACCGTCATGAGGGTATCAAGTGTTTCAAATCTTGATAGTGGAACCTATGAGCACATATGGTGGCCATTCTAGAAACGTTCGTAGTCCCATTATTGTTCTAAAGTAAGGACACAGATAATACGGTAAGACTATCATAGTGTGGACACAGATAATACGGTAAGACTATCATAGTGTTGAACGACCCTGTCGAAAAGGCAGTGACTGATCTCACTTGTCAAGGTTCTTTGGTGACAACCTGGTGCAACACATGGGTGCTTGCTGTAGGCAAGTTCACTAGATTGACCCACCAGAGGATTCCATATGGATGGTAACCCCAATGTCTATGGAACAAACCCTCTAACGAATGGTGGTGCGCGTGATCCTTAGACTTGAGATCACTGGAGCGCCTTGTGCACCGATTGGTGTAGTTTGACACTAGCCTAACACAATTCTATTCAGAGCTGTCAATACGGTAGTGATTGGCTGCATTAAAGAGTATATCAAGACTATGGTGGATAGACAGAGGATTCATCACTCCCGAGTAATGGAGAAGTTATCTCACTACGCAATTCAGTAAATGGCAATGACACTAAAACTATGGCCACAGTGGGATTGAGTTGTTGCTCTATCCAGTTTATAATACAGGTCATTGGTCTAGTAACTGAATACATAATATCGAGAGTAACCGAGGTTGACACTATTTCTATGCCCCAGTCTCATTGAGATAACGAATGATGAAAGGATCAAATTGTACGGTAACCATATCGTTGACAGGTAGTTGCTTCGCTAAATCCGAATCTATCGGGTGGTCATGATGCTTTGCTAGGGGCCAATCTTAGTTTGTGTGTAGTGAGATGATTAATTGGTGTTAATCACAATACTACACACTACCGGTATGATAAAGAGCCTACGGGTCACACACATAGAAGATAATTTAAGAACCAGTTTACAAGAAGGGTGTTTTCGTCTTTTTAGGTGAAAGGGTATTTTGGTAATTTCATAGTGCAATTAAATTTGCTGAGGTCATAGCCTTTATTTAATTTGATATTAAAATTAAATAAGTGAGATTACGTTTAAATATGTGTTCACATATGTTTAAACAAATTATCATTATTGTTAAATGTTAATATTATATATATATATTAATTTAATTTAATTGAAATAATGATAATTAAAATAAAATATCTTAAAAGGGCTGTTTGGATACAAGGAGTTGTTTGGGTTGGTGCCCAAGCCCATTCCATGATGGAATAGGGAAGTGTAACACTTTGTGAAATAAAAGAAAGAATTCATTTTTCATTCAAAAGAAAAACTCCGGCCCCTTTTCTCCTCTTCCCACGCCAGATTTATTTTTTCTTGAAATCAAATTTTATTTGATTGCTTCTTGGTTCTTAAAGGCTAAAGAGGATCTAGCAAATCCCTCTCTAGTTCCTTGGGGTTGTCTTTGTGTGGACTACATTGGTTCGATCCTACACTTAGGTCAGTAGTGAAATCCTTTCAAAGACGAACTTGGATGAGCCTCCAAACGTGCGTATGATTTCTAAACTTTAAACAGATTTTTCTGCAGATTCTATTATAACGTATAAGCTGTAATTTTTGTACCCTGATCTTGGTTCTAAGGAACAATTTATCATGTAAATTAGTTTTGTTTTCCGCTACCATAGATGATCGTTTCCTAACAGTGGTATCAGAGCCTAGGGTACCAGATTTTACGGTTTTTGTGAATGGTTGATTACATTTATTTGATTGATAACATGTTGCCTTGATGAATCTGCACAAAATCTGCAATGAAATCATGTTTTAAGAAATCAATTAATCGATTAATTTAATTTGTTGAAGCTCTGCAATTTGGAATATATTGGGTTATGGATTTTTGTTAAAATCAGTAGTTTAAATTGATTGCAAAATCCGTTTGGCGTATTTTGGTTGCTAGTTGAACTGTTCTGTTGCTATAGATCAGTGTACACTAGCCGTGGTGATATAAACCATCGCCATGGCGTGCGTTGTTGGCATACACGCTGATTGCAAAATCAGTGCTCGCCGTGGCGATATAACCCATAGCCGCGACGATCGTCCTTAGGACGAGCGTTGTTTGCAATCAGTGCTCGCCGTGGTGAACACACGTGGAGGGTGAACGTGACGTTAATCTGCGCACGCTGTGGCGATCTAACCCATCGCCGCAGCGAGCACACTTCCGAGTGCGCAGGGCTAGATTGAAAAGTTTCAAAACTTTTGGACCAAATGTAGATCTACAGATTGTCATGGGGTAATTAGTAATTCACCCACCCAATTCAAAATTGATTATTTTTGAATGAATGTCATGTACTTGTTTGTATATTGCATGGTGCCCGGTACATGAGCCTTAGACCTATGGTGAATTTTTAAAAATTTTGGGTATGTATGGTTGTAATTTATTGTAATAACTGCTGTATACTAATAAAATACATGTACAATAATAAAAGTAAATGGACCCAAAATTTTTCTTGTATTATGTATATACATTCTTTGTACAAAAGAGTATCATTTACAAAATGCCATTCAAAACAGGGGACAGTGTGGCTATTGCTCCTCGCTTGCCGACGCCCAACCGACTGCAACATCACCTAGATCCTGCAACCACAAAGGAAAATAACGGGGTGAGCACAAAATAATGCTCAGTAAGTAAGTCCTCTTCTTGTCTATCCCCGTAACTATTTCTCTTAATTCTTTCCTTACACTACTTCTGTTTCTGTTTCTCTTTCACACAGCTTTCTTTTTATTAACCTCTGCTATATGTCATGGCCTCATTTTGCCGGAGGCACAGCCGGGTGGAGTTCACACAGTGCCAACCCACTCTTCGTGACTTTCGGGTGGAGATCACAAATCATCAACCTACCTTTCATAACTATCAGGTGGAGATCACAAAGCACCTATCCGTTTTTCATAACTATCGGGTGGAGATCACAAAGCACCTATCGGTTTTTCATAACTATCGGGTGGAGATCACAAAGCACCTATCCGTTTTTCATAACTATCGGGTGGAGATCACAAAGCACCTACCTGTTTTTCATAACTATCGGGTGGAGATCACAAAGCACCTACCCGTTTTTCATACCTATCGGGTGGAGATCACAAAGCACCTACCCATTTTTCATAACTATCGGGTGGAGATCACAAAACACCTACCCGTTTTTAGTGCTCTTCTCATTCACTCTACTCTAGCACTTCTCATTCTCTCTACTCTTAGAGTAGTTCATTCACAAAGTTTTCTACTCTTTATTAAGTCACTCCTCAATGCACAATTAATGCATATGGATGGTTCATCTCCACTAATGCACTTATGAGATGCCAACATGCAATATTGCAAGAATTTAGGCTTACTACTCATACTCAAACCTCTCTTAGGCATTTCATCAAACAACTCAAATGCATATAAAGACTTTACTATAACAATAGCTCTATTTCTTTCTCTAACCATCCCAGATGGGAGAAAACTCCCTCACATAGCTATAAATCCTGGCAAGGAATAACACTTCTAAAAAGGTTTACTCAAAACCTTCCAAACTTCATCTCAACTACATCTTCTCATCACATATCAACACTTCTCTTAAATGAAGTGTATTCAATCACAACATGGATAAATAATCTCAATTTCATAGCATATAACATGCATACATAATTGCTATTAAATCTCTACTCCAGAAAGTTCTCAAACCTCAACTTGGGTGGGGATTTACTTACCTTGTAATGGAGAACTCTCACTAGTACTTTCTTTTCCTATTGCTTGCTTGACTTTTCTCTACCCTTTAAACAATAAAACCATACAACTTTAAAATACAAATATATACAAAACCTCACATCTAAAGCAAGAATCATTACCTTAGGATGCCTTAGATTGATTTTCTACCCCAATCACTCCAAAAAGCCCTCTAAAAATCCTTGAACTAATGAAAGAGGAATTGAGAGGAAGTAGGAAAGGAGAATGGCGGTGAAGAAGAAGAATGAAAGGTTTGCAATGACTTAAATCCTTTTAACTCAACTTATGGGCAAGCATTCCCATATTGCCCTTACTCTTCCTTGGGAATTCCATCTATATCCTTTAATTCATCACAATCACACCCCTCACACCAACATATTCTCCATGAAATTTCCTTACATTTTACTCCCCACTTTTCCTACTAATTAGGGGTCGAATGGTCAAATTGCCCTTAGGGAAGAAAATATCTAAAACTTCCATAAATTTTTCAGCCGACCCGTCGCCACGGCGAAGACAATTCCGTCGCCGCGGCGAAACACTCCAACAGCTCACCGTGGGCTTAAAACACCTCTTCGCCGCGGCGGAGCCTGTAACCCTAAAATTTTGCTAATTCTTCATATTTCCAAGGCAAACACTCAACCAAACCAATACTTCTATTCAACTAAGGGCCAACCAAACAATATTAATAATAAACAGACTCAAATAAGAGCAAAATAAGAAACATTAGCTACATACCTCAAGTGGGGCGTTACATTTATTTAATAGGGTCTGCGTGTCCTGCCTTTCTCTTCTTTTCGATGTACATTCTCTTCTCATCTCATTCCCCTCGAATGTAAATCGAGGTTTCTAAATTTGTTGATGTAAAATTAGTTTGAGATTAATTTTATTGTAAATTTAGTATGATGTTTTTGTACTGTACTTGAAGACGGATCAAGGAAGAGACGATCATACTTGAAGACTCAAGATTTTATTACAGGACCCCTAGGTGACCTACTGATTCCTCTAGGCTTGAGGAAATTGGTTTTAGCTGGGCCATGTACCGACACGTTTTAATATTTTGTTTAGAATGCATGCTAAGGTTGAATGTTCAATAACATGCCAAATAATGTCATTCTAACAAAGATAATAATCTGATGAGACATTAAATAACAAACCCTCAATTAAAGTATATTAAGTCACGTAAGCCTTCCATCACCATGGTTTTAATCAAACTACTGTTCGTTGAAACCTTGTTCGCCAAAGCGAGAGGTACACTTCTACCAGTGGGAGGTTAAAATGCATTAGAGTTTTCTTTAATGGTGATGAGTCGACTTAAAATGATGGTTTTCCTTGTTCGTCAAAGCGAATGTTAATAAACGCGTCATAGGCATAGTAGAGAAGTACACATATTGTGTGTACGTGGTGGCATGTAGTGTCCACTCTACTTATATTGAGAATCACACTTAAGGATGATCGTTGGGGCGGGCCATTGGATTGTGTGATTGGCTTGTTGGCTTCTTCACATTTGAGGTTGATAGTAGGAGCTATCAACTAGTGTGGATTAAGTTTGTTGGCCTACCTAATCAACTCATTTTGGCTTGTTCGCCAAAGAGAAGGTTTGAAATGGGCAGGATAGGATCTCAGTCCACTAGGAAAGTCAACGGGCTTTCCCGAGTTAATAGTGAGGGCTATTGACTTGAGGAAAATAGTGGGAACATCGTTTAATAAAAGACCATATTAAATAATAATGAACTTTATAATAATGTTTTCTTTTCTGCAATTGTAGATTCACCGAAATGAGCATTATGAACCTGCGATCGATAATCGAGAAAGAAAATGGGTTAGATGGATCCAATTTCTTAGACTGGTATTGTAATCTTCGGATTATACTCAAGTCGGAAAAGAAATTGTATATCCTTGAAAAGCCATACATGGCTAAGCCTGATCCTGATGCCACTCAGGAAGTAAATGATACTTATCAAAAGTTCCTTGATGATGCTGATGGTGTTCAATGCTTGATGTTAGCATCGATGACACCAGTGCTGCAAAAGCAGCATGAAAATATGGACGCTACTGCCATCATTCTACACCTCAAGGAGCATTTCGAAGGGAATGCTCGACATGAGAGGTATATGGTGTCGAAAGCACTATTTAGAAGTCGTCTGACTGAGGAAGCCCAAGTTGGTCCTCATGTGCTCAAGATTATCGAGCACATAGAGAGGTTTAAGACTCTGGGATTTGAGTTGGATGCAGAATTACAAATGGATTTGATTCTGTAATCCTTGCCAGACTCTTATGCACTGTTCATAATGAACTTCAATATGAACACAATGGTGAAAACCCTGTCGGAGCCTTTAAACATGCTGAGGACTGCAGAGCAGGACTTGAAGAAGTCCAAGCTTGTTTTACTGGTTGCTACCAGTAAAGGAAATGGTAATGGTAAGGCTAAGGTTAAGGCCAAACCTAAGCCTAAGCCCAAACCCAAAGGATAGGGTGCTCTTGGGCCTAAAAGTGGCATAGGGAAGGGTAAAGTAGTCTGCTTCTATTGTGGCAAGCCTGGCCACTGGAGGAAACACTACAAGGCTTTCCTCGCAAGCAAGAAGAAGTCAGAGGCTACGACTTAAGGTATATTTATGATTGAGATTAACTTCTCTCCCATAATATCTTGGGTCATTGACACAAGATGTGGTACTCATACTTGTACTGATGTGCAGGGACTAAGGCAGAGTAGAGTGCTCGCCAAGGGAGAGGTGGACCTACGAGTTGGAAATGGAGCACATGTGGTTGCATTGGTTGTAAGGACTTACTGTTTATCTTTGCCTACGGGCTTGTTGTTGGAACTACATAACGGTTATTACGTACCTTCTATTTCTAGAAATATTATTTCAGTATCTGCTTTGGATAATATGGGGTATCATTTTGAGATATCTAATGGATTGTTGTCCTTTAGTTTGAATGGTATTCTATTTGGAATTGCAAGGTTATATAATGGATTATATGTTCTTGATTTAAACAATAAAGATATTCTCAATGTTGAAACCAAGAAAGCTAAACATAGCGATCAAAACCAAACATATCTTTGGCATTGTAGATTGGGTCATGTTAATAAGACCCGCATTGCAAAACTTCAAAGGGATGGAGTTTTGGACCCTTTTGACTTTCAGTCATTTGAGGTATGCGAGTCATGCCTGTTAGGCAAGATGACCAAGTCTCCCTTCACAGGACAAGGTGAAAGGGCTACTGAACTGTTGCGTAGGCATCAACCACAGTGATGTATGTGGTCCACTAACAGTTAAAGCCAGAGGTGGATATTCATACTTCATCATATTTACTGATGATTTCGGTAGATATGGTTATGTCTACCTAATGAGACATAAATCTGAAGTCTTTGATAAATTCAAAGAATTCAGGAATGAAGTATAGAATATGTTGGGCAAAAGTGTTAAAGCTTTTCGGTCGGATCGAGGAGGTGAATACTTAAGCTCAGGGTTTTCTAAATACTTGAAGGAATGTGGGATAGTATCACAACTCACCCCTCTGTATACACCCCAACACAATGGAGTGTCCGAAATGAGGAATATGATCTTAATTGATATGGTTAGGTCCATGATGAGCTTTAGTGATCTACCTGCATCATTCTGGGGTTATGCCCTAGAGACTACGGCTCACATTTTGAACTGTGTGCCGTCAAAGTTTGTAGGTAAGACTCCATATGAACTATAGAGTGGGCGAAAGCCCAACTTGTCTTATTGAAGGATTTGGGGTTGCGAAGCTTATGTTAAAAAATTGACTTCGAACAAGCTGGGCCCAAAATCCTATAAATGTATATTTATGGGGTATCTAAAGGAGACCAAAGGATACTATTTCTACCACCCAGAAGAGCGCAAAATTTTTGTTGCTCATTCTAGTGACTTCCTAGATAAGGAATTTTTTCTAAGAAGTACTAGTAGGAAAAAAGTAGAACTCGATGAGGTTCTATAACCACAAAATATACTAGACGAAGGACGAGATGATGTGCCATAGAAGGTGGTTGAACATCAAGAGGAGGTTACTCTACAACTTGTGGATCAAAGTGAACCACCTCATGTAGCACAAGAGCTACGTAGATCTGAGAGAGTACACCATGAGCCCGAGAGATACGGTTATCTCGTGACTCAACATGGTGACGTACTAGTCTACCAAGACGATGAAACCAGAACCTATGAAGACGCTATATCGGATCTAGATTCCGTTAAATGGCTTAAAGCCATGAAATCTGAGATGGACTCCATGTACCAGAACCAAGTATAGTCTTTGGTGGAACCACCTGAAGGGGTAAAACCCATAGGGTGTAAATGGGTCTTCAAGAAGAAGACCGACATGGATGGCAAGGTGCATACTTATAAGGCATGACTGGTTGCCAAAGGTTTCAAACAAATTCATGGTATTGACTATGAAGAATCCTTTTTGCTAGTTGCCATGATTAAATCCATCCGGATTATGCTTGCGATTGCTACATATCATGACTATGAGATTTGGCAAATGGATGTCAAAACAGCTTTCCTGAACGGAAACCTTGAAAAGGATGTGTATATGACACAACCCGATGGTTTCGTTCTTGATGGGCAAGCTGATAAGGTATGCAAGTTGTGGAGATCCATATATGGACTCATGCAAGCTTCTAGGAGCTGGAACATTCGTTTTGATGAAGTCGTAAAAGAATTCAGTTTTATCAAGAACGAAGATGAGCCTTGTGTTTACAAGAAAGTCAGTGGGAGCGCAGTGGCATTCCTAGTGTTGTATGTCGATGACATACTTTTGATAGGGAATGATATATTGAACTTGCAGTTGGTAAAGGCTTGGTTATCCAAGTGCTTCTCCATGAAAGACTTAAGGGAAGCAGCCTACATCCTTGGAATAAAGATCTATCGTGATAGATCTCGTAGGTTGCTTGGCCTAAGTCAGAGCGCATATATTGACAAAGTACTAAAAAGATTCAATATGGAAGAATCCAAGAAGGGATTTCTTCCGATGTCACATGATATTTATCTCTCTAAGGAATTGTGTCCTAGAACACAAGATGAGAGAGATAGGATGAAGAGGATCCCATATGCATCAGCAATTGGATCCATCATGTATGCCATGCTATGTACTCGGATTGATGTCTCATGTATTTTGAGCACTTCCAGTAGATATCAATCGGATCCAGGTGAGCGTCACTAGATGGTTGTCAAGAATATTCTTAAGTACCTATAGAGGACTAAGGATATGTTCTTGGTTTATGGAGGGGAAGATGAGCTCATTGTAAGAGGATACAGTGATGCTAGTTTCCAAACAGACAAAGATGATTACCGATCACAATCAGAGATTGAATATTTTGTCTCAATATAGCTGCAGTTAGGGGTGTTCAAAAGAACCGGTTGGAACCGAAACCGGCAGGTACCAGGGGTTTGGTTCTAGTTCCTACCTTAGACCAACCGTCAATGGGTAGGTTTCGGTTCCAAATTTTTGGAACCGTTACTGTGTGGTTCCGGTTCTGGTTCCTATAGTTAGGAACTAGAATCAGAACCAGGAACCAGGAACCGAAACTAATATAAAATAAAATTAAAAATTATGGGGGTTGATAAAAACTTTTGTAGAAAAAGTAATGTAAATACATTTATATTTATATTTCATAACATTTAAAGTAAGTTGGTTTGACTTTTGAGAATCTCCCTTTACAAAGTAATGGAGTTTGTAATTTTGAATTTGTAATTTGTAATTTTATTTTTGTTAACAAGTGCCAGGGGGGGGGGGGGGGGGGTATTTGTAAGTTTTTAAGGGTTTTTTTGCCATTTTAAAAACTTTTGGGGGGTCATTGTAATATTATAAGGTACCCAGAACCGGAACCGTTGTTACAGGTCTTTGTTCGGATACCTAGGAATTGCAACCGTCGGTTCCGGTTCTGGTTCCAAATTTCAAGGAACCGTCGGTTCTGATTCCTTCAAAAAATGCAGTGTACCCAAAACCGAACACCCTTAGTTGCAGTGAGCTGTGAGAGCTCAAATCAGTGTACTGTAGTAAATTCTACAATTGATGGTAAGTATATCGCATTATTTAATGAAGTCGTGTAGGCAGTTTAGATTAAGAAATTCATTACTGAACTTGATAAGGTTCCAAGCATTGCTGATCCAGTATAGTTCTATTGTGATAACAATGGAGCCATTGTTGTGGCTGAGGAATCATGGTCTCACTAGTAATCCAAACAAATACTTCATTGATTCAATCTGATCTAAGAGATCGATCAGAAAGGGAATATGTAGATTTGTAGAATACCTACTAACCCACTATTGAAGTTTCTATTGTAGCAGAAGCATGATGAGCACTTCGGTCATTCAATGTTGAGTGCATGAATGATTGGCTATAGTACAAGTGGGAGATTATTAGAGTAGGTGCCCTAGAGCCAATCAATTATTGTAGAATTTACTCTTTGTAATAATGTTCATTGATTAATAAAAGGCATTTTATATTATATTGCATAAATCATCATTGAATGTATTGATATATGTCCTTAGAATGGTAGAACCGTGATGAGGGTATCAAGTGTTTCAAATCTTGATAGTGAAAACCCTATGAGCACATATGGTGGCCATTCTAGAAACGTCCGTAGCCTCAGTATTGTTCTGAAGTAAGGACACAGATAATACGGTAAGGCTATCATAGTATTGAACAACCTTGTCGAAAAGGCAGTGACTGATCTCATTTGTCAAGGTTGTTTGGTGACAACCTGGTGCAACACATGGGTGCTTGCTGTAGGCAAGTTCATTGACTGACCTACCAGAGGATTCCATATGGATTGTAACCCCAGTGTCTATGGAACAAATCCTCTAACGAATGGCGGTGCACGTGATCCTTAGACTTGAGATCACCGGAGCGCCTTGTGCACCGATTGGTGTAGTTTAACACTAGCCTAACGCAGTTCTATTCGGAGCTGTCAATACAATGGTGATTGACTGCATCAAGGAGTGTATCAAGACTATGATGGATAGACGAAGGATTCATCACTCCCGATTACAGAAGAAGTTATCTCACTGCACAATTCAGTAAATGGCAATGACACTAAAACTATGGCCATAGTGGGATTGAGTTGTTGCTCTATCCAGTTTATAATACAGGTCATTCTAGCACAACGAGTATGATTCTAGCACAACGAGTATGATTAAACTTTAAAGTTTTAAATTCTTATGGTTTTTATATGATCTAGGTCCATGAGGAAGAGCCTTTTAGCAAAAGGAGGTGATATCACACATTCAAGGTAAGTAAACCCAATTTTAGCCTTGATTTGAGCAAGACTTATGTAGAATGATTCTTGCATGTTTTACGTGATTGTATGTGAGAATTGTTGGCTGTTTTTTATGTTTAATGATGCATAATTTCCAACCATGAGAAGTAGTGTATGAGTATGTGATGAATTGGTGGACTTATGGAAGAATTAGTGCTGAAATTTTGGAGTGTTGAGAATTATTGAAAACAGCCAGGTTTGATGCTATAGTTAGTGAGTTTTTAGCTCAAGTTTTGGTAGATTTAGAGAGATGTGGAAGTGTAGCCAACATGGTAGTTGCATGTGCATATGAAGTGTTTGATGAAAATCCAAAGAGAAAATGCATGCATGAGTTGGCTAAACCCTATTGAAGAAAAGGGTTAGAGAAAAGCAAGAATTGAAGTAGAAAAATTGTGTTGAGCTTAACCAAGTGTAAATGTTAGTATTCAATTCTTGCCGTTCTCTGGTGACCATTATTCTCATTCTCCCATATAGGCTACTTGCCTGGTCGCCTCCCAAGATTAGGTTGTTTTGGGCTTCACGCTCATGAGCGGAATGTACCCTTTTTCATCGAGGATGACAGTCACTCCTTGCCTTTGACAAACCAGATTGGTCACCAACTGACATATTCTGCTTGTTGGGAGTAGGCTTAGTGAAGTGTGGCTAGTCGAGGTTCTGGTTGGCTTGCTACTCTTTCCTTAACTTTGCCCCATTCTGTTGCACAACTTGCACAACCAGTGACCTTATCATGTCCATCAACTGGCCATTTTCTGGGTTAGAGGTCCTTGCCCCCAATTGATTAGCGACCTGCTGTGCTGGTGGTACTGGTGGCGGATAGCCATGAGCGGCGGTCTAACTCACTTCCTAGTGGGTGGTGTCCACGTTATCATGGTTTCTGGTGGTTGCCTTGGATCTCGTACGAGCCATGGAGGATTTTAGGTGAGTAATTGTTCATTGAAATCATCTATCCTTGCTGGGAATAGGAGAGCTAGTCGGGGGCCCTCCTTTTAGCGCCAAAATGTTGATACAAAAATTCGTACCAACTAAGGAGGTCTGATTGACCTTGGTGGAATTGGAACAGATGTGTGTGTGATTAAAATGTCGTAATGTAAAGAACACAAGAGCAAAAAATCAGCTATGAATGGTAAAAATGTCATAAAGTAAAGAACACAAAAGCAATTTTAAAGTGGTTTAGTAAGTTAGAACTTAAACCTACGTCTATTGTTCTCTTATTACTTTGAGAGCTTACAAGAAAATATGTAATTGCCTATACTAATTTGCTAACCCTTCTATCATAGTTTGAGGGGGTATTTACACAAGTTTTTAGTCAAGGAAAGAGAGACAAATCAGGGATTGCAATTAGACTTGGTATGCAATCCCGTGACTTCAGTGATTAAGCGTTAAGATCGCGCTGCCAATGATGCTAATCCTATCTTTTTTGAAGTATCAAAGATTGAAGCATATCCTCTGATCTGTCGAATAGCTATCAAGGTTGGTCACCTTGATGAGCTTTAACTGGGTCGAGCTCACTCTGGATCGCTCTGATTCTGGGTTGAGCCTGTTCTAGGTCACGCTAATTTTGGGTTAGACTACAACTCTGTGAGCTTCTGAGATCTCTGAGCTTTTTGGCAAACTCACACTCAACACTGATTATAAAATAATTAGTTATAAAATGATTCTAAAAGCTAGGATGAGTAGCTTTTAAAAATCAAATTATTTCTAAAGCTGATTTTACATTGTAAATTAACAAATATACCCATGCATAATTGTCAAATTACAAAATAAACATAAATGAACACTTAATTCATTAATAAATAATTTTATAATTTATTTATAAATTAAAAAATATAGAAATAGTATTGGTTACTTGCAGCATTGGTGGTGGCAAACCGTTGGTTAACCATTGTTGACGGTCAATGCCAATCAAACCACCATTGATTGGTGGTCAGTGCTTGTTAATGGTGGCAATTTGAAGCCCAATTGGTCCCATCAGTACCAAAAATTTCTAATCTTCAGGTTTCCAGAGATTAAACCAGCTTTCGAAACTTATTTTAGCTGTAAAAGGTGGCAAATGATTTGTCCACCTATGGCAACCTAAATAAGTATCAGAATCCGATGGTTTCACTGGATTCCTGTACATCGAGAATTGCTAGTCCCAATGGGAATTTGCTATGCTGGAACGTGCCACCGTTGATCAGCGTTAACCATTGGTCAATGATGGTTTGACTAGTGTTAACCAACGGTTGACTACTGCGAGCCAAATCCAATATTTTGGTTTTTTATGAGTTATTAATTAATTAATAATTTATCTGATGTAAATTATTTAATCACATTTTAAAATAATTTTCAAAATACAAATTTTGAATTATAAAAATGTTTCAAGAAATAAAATGTCTATTTTTATCATTATACATACAACAATAATTTCAAAATCTATTTTATTAAACACACAATCATATATTATTATCAAACACATTATAGATTATTTTTAAAGTTGGAGGAAAACTGATTAAACTTAAAATTACAAGAATCTCAAACTAACACTTAAAAAATGGGTAATTCATATAATTTCTGAATTTTTTTTGATAAAAACGATCAAAAGGGGTTTATTTTCAATTAGAGTAAACGACATGTTCCTACCCAATGTTTGGCAAAATGTCAAGTTTCCACCCCTGGTTTCATAAATTCTATATTCCCACCATTAAACCAACACTGTTAGTAGCTTTTAGGCTCTCACATAGGTACAGAAAGTGATATTACCATATTGCCCTTGACAAAACATTTTTAAATTCTTTTAACCCCCAAATTAATAGAATTAGAAAATAACCCCCACTTCTAAGCCTTTTTTCATCTGCCACTTCTGAGCCTTTTTTCGGCTGCCCTTCCCACTGAAAATAGCCCTTTACCCAATCATTCCACTCCCTGGTGTACCCTCTCCAAAACCTCTTTATCCCCTAACCCTCTTTGCTCCTTTTTCACCATCTTGAAGGCCATTTTCCTTGGGTTTTGTTTGAGTTTAAAGGATTGTTTTGGGTTGCCCCCACTTCCAAGCTTTTTTTCGGTCGCCACTTCCGAGCCTTTTTCCGGCAGCCCTTCCCATCGAAAATAGCCCTCTACCTAGCCATTCCACTTCCCGGTGTACCCTCTCCAAAAATGCCTTATCTTGCAACCCTCTTTGCTCCTTTTTCACCATCTTGAAGGCCATTTTCCTTGGGTTTTGTTTGAGTTTGAAGGATTGTTTTGAGTTGATTTTGTTGGATGTTTGGACGCAAATTGAGATTCCTTAGAAGTGTTTGTGACTTATTGGATTTTTCTAGTCGTCGGCACCTCCGAAAGCTCTCTCCTTTGACCTTTTCTGATCAAACACAACCTGTTTGATAAAAGGTCACAATCAACGACCTACCCTCTAGCTTGCGCTCTTGTAAACATTTTCCCAACAGCCACCACCACCACAACACCTTCCACGACCATAACCACCTAACCAGCTTCCACAACGACAACCACCTCACCACCAGTAGCATCCCCACCATCCTCTCCAACCTTCTTTTCACCAAAATATCCACCCATTTTAGCATGAGGTGGCGCACGTTAGCTTGTGCTGTTTGGGTGCTTTTTTTCTTACCGGTTTCCTCTCACTAGCGACTCACCATCCCTCCCATTCTGTGGAGGGTTATTTAACTATTTTTGAGACTTTGGGAGTTATTTTAAAATTTTTATTTTCATACATATAAAGGTGGAAAAGTAACCCGCCCGGCCTGGCCCGCGGCGAGTTACATTCTTTGGCGGGTCGGGCCTAACCCGCCCGCCAACAAAGGCGGGCCGGGTTAGGCCCGCCAATTTGGGGAAAATGGCTGGCCCAGCCCGGCCCGCCAACCCTAACTCGCCTGGGTTAGGCGCGGTCCGGGCCGGGTTAGCCCAATTTTCTTTTATTTTTTGTTTTTTTTATTTTTTTTGTTTTTTTAATTTAACTTTTCAAATAAATAATTATAAATATAATTGTTTTTACTTAACTTTTCAAATATCAATAATTCAATTCAATTCAAATTTTTTTTGTTAACATTTCAAATATTAATTCAATTTTAATACAATAAAATTGTAATATAAGAAAAAATTAGACTTATTCATTTATCAAAAAATAAAATAAGAAATTACAACAATTATTGCCTCGTTAAAAACCTCACCAAGAAAAACCCAATGGGAGAAAAACTTGGTAAAGAAAAAAGAGTGCAATAATTGACAATTAATTTACAAATTACATTTTACAAAATAACTAATTTGGGGGTGGTTCACTAGGACCTCCCTCATCTGTATCATCTATATTACAAAATTGAAATGATTCTACTAAAGTATTGTCGATAACCTCGTATTGATCTTGATGGCGCGATCGTTCCCAATCTCGAAGACATGTGAGGACTTCAATCATTTTTGGAGCAAGTTTAGTCCTCCTTTCATTTAAAATCCTTCCACTTGCACTAAATGTTTGTTCGGATGAGACGGTTGAGACAGGAACAGCGAAAACATCCAAGGCAAGTCTTGATAATATCGGAAAAATACATTTTCTGGCTCTCCAATACTTTATGATATCAAAGTGACCTGTTGAAAACATTTCGGGGGTTGCCAAATATTGTTGAAGTTCATTACTTTGCGACTCCATGGAGGACAGTATATTAGTTGTTGTTGTTGGTGGTGGTGGTGCTTCTGAAGAAGAGGTTGTGCTTCGGATTCGGGTCCTCTTCGGCCTATTTAGTGCATTCCAAGAGTATAAGTCTTCATTTGTTGTTTCTTCTCCTACAGCTTCTCTGGATATTTCGCCTCTTTGCAACTGCGGGTTCCCATACCTGTTTTCATATTGGAAATATACTTCGAAAAGACTATTTTTTACCTCTCATATTTGATTGACATATGATTCGGTTTGTAAATTTTCACTTAAATTGTCAAAATCATTTTCTAAATGTGCTAATTTAATTCTAGGATCAAATATAGCACCTAAACAATAAAGAAAAGGAATAGGTTCCCAATATTTCAAAAAAAAAATTTCTATTGCCTTTATTGGTGCATGTAAAATTTTATTGACTCTGTTTTTTGTAAATAACTCGGAAATTTTTATAATTGTATGTATTACCAATGGACTAGTAGGATAATACACACCAGAAAGTTGTAAAGTGGATTGGTAAAAACATTTGAGAAAGGAATGAAATACTTTAGCTATCTTCCAATCATTTTCTACCAAATAATGAGGACCTCTATTATTTGCTACAAAATAACTAATTATATTAGCATAAGGTAAACATGAATCAAGCATTAAATAAGTACTATTCCATCTAACAGGCATATCTAATGCAAAAGTTCTAGGAGACATATTTGATTTTATACAAGCTTTTTGAAATTCAGCATTTCTTTTATTACTACCAGTAATCCAAGCTAAAGATTCCCTAATTCTATCAATATTTTGTTTAATTGTTTTCATACCACTTTTCACAATTAAATTAATAACATGACATGCACAACGTTGGTGAAAAAACTTCAAATTGTTATATAAAAGATAATTATTTTGAAAAAATTCTATAGCTTTACTATTAGAACTTGCATTATCTAAAGTTAAACTTATCACTTTATCAATAATATCATAATCTTCTAAAACTTCAACAATTTTATTATAGATTTCCAAACCACTATGATCCACATCCATTAATCTAAATCCTAATAAAGATTTATTTAATTTAAATTCATTATCAAAATAATGACTAGTCACACAAATATAATCTTGTTTAGCTCTACCACTCCAAATATCGGCAGTTAAAGCCACACTAATATGACAAGTATGAAATTTATTTTTTAATTCTAATTTCATTTTTTTAAACAATTTTATTAAATCATTTCTAGTTGCAGTTTTAGAATAACTTTTAAATCCTGGAAAAAATGAATTTTGAACAAATCTTTCAAAATATTTATCTTCTTCCATATTAATAGGTTGATCAGATGCAGCAATATATAAAGCTAACTGTTCCCTATATACATCAAAATTATAACGCCAAGTAGTACCCATATTAGTTATTTGAGTTTGATTGCTTTCTCTATTTCCATGTTGATTAATATGTTTATTAGCATGCCTTTTTAAAGTACTAGTACCATTACCTGAATCAGCTTTATAAACATTAGCACAATATTTGCATCTTGCTTTCTTGACTTGAACGCCATTTTCTGTCCCGTAAAACTTGTCGAAATGCGCCCAAACGTCTGATGTGTGTCTCTGCGCTTTGACGGAGCTTGATGATCCCGCCTCAGCTAGAGATGAAGTTGGACGAGGACGACGATTACGAGGGACGACTTCTAGAACCACCGGGAGCTGTTGGAATCGACGGCATATTTTGAGGTGTATCGGATTCTAAGACTGGGATTGGGGCAGCGGGACTATTTGAATCTCCTGCATTCATAGTAAAATCAGCGGGACTAGGACTAGGATAATAGTTTTCTTCATCATTGAAATTGATGGGAGATAAATATCTATCCATTGTAGACTTGTAGTTGAAAAAAAAATTGATGTAGAAAAAATAAAAATTAAAGAAAGAGAATTGGAATATGGAAATTGGAAATTTGGAATTTGGAAAATTGGAAATATGAATTGAAAATTGCAAAAACTAATAAAAATTAAAATAAGAGCAAATTGATAACAAAAAAATTAAGAGAATAAATGAATAATTGAGAGAATAGAGATTAGAAAATATGAGAGAATGAGAGAATTTGAGTTGTGAGAAAAATATGAGAGTTTATGGCCAATTTATAGAAAAAAATAGGGAAAGAAAATGACGAAAAAGACTCCTCCAACGGCTATATTTCAAGGGTAAAAGGGTAATTGAAAAAAATAAATAAATTTTATATTTTTTTTTAATTTATTTTTGGCCAACCCGACGGGTTGGCAACACGCCGGGTTGCGGTCCTCTTGCAGAGAGGACAAAATAGCAACCCGCAGCCGCCGGGTTGCCATTTTGCAACCCGGCCCGCCCGGGGGTTGCTGGCGGGTTGAACCCTCTTCATTACGGGCCGGGTTAGGGTTGACCCGCCTAATCCGGCCTATTTTTTCCACCTCTACATACATAGTTAAATAACCATTTTAGTCTTTATCGTTATATTAAATATATTTTCTGTTAATTTAAGGGTGGGAATATGAAATTTATGAAACTAGGGGTGAAAACTGGGCATTTCACTCAACCTTGGGTGAAAACATGTCGTTTACTCTTTAAATTATATTTTAAAATACTCGGAAAGATTAATAATAATTTTTTTCTTAAAAAGTTCAAAAAAGAAAAAAAAAAAAAAAAAAGAAAAATGAGAAAAACCTCCCATGGGGAGCTCCGTTAGCCTGGCTGGTTAGTTCCTGGTTGAAACAAAGAGTTCCCCTACAGCTACCTCGTTTATGTCGCCACCTTCCACCTGCCTCACTCTTTTATTATTTAATTTAACATAAAATTCATTTCAATTTCTCTCTTCTTCAACCCCTAATTCTCTCTTATTCTCATTCATTCTTTCTTTCCATTCAATTCAAACTTTCGACAATGGCTTCTACTACCACTATTTGTTTGGCCAATTCAGTTTTATCTTTGAAATCTCAACGACCAAACGCTTTGTCTCTTCCAAAATCCAATCTTCAATTTTTCCAATTCAAGAAGAACAACAATAACACCGCTCGTTTCACCACAGTTTGTTCTCTGGAGGCTAAAGATCCTAAACAAGATACTCCTATTGAACTAAGTATGAATTTTGTTTTACTTTTATTTTCTCTTATTTATTTTTTTTTTGTTTATTATTATTTGTTTTTCTGCAGGATACGAGGCGTTTCCCACAGTTATGGACATTAACCAGATTCGTGAGATTTTGCCTCACAGGTCAGTGAGTGGTATTGATGTTGACTTTGTTTGACTGAATGAATTGGATTGGATTGTAATGTAATTTAGGTTATTGTTTTAGGTTTCCATTTCTTTTAGTGGATAGAGTTATTGAATACAATCCTGGAGTTTCAGCTGTGGGTATCAAGAATGTTACCATCAATGATAACTTTTTTCCTGGACATTTTCCTGAAAGGCCTATTATGCCTGGTGTTCTCATGATTGAGGTAATTCTTTTTTTTTTTTTTTGCCCTAATTATTATAATTATTAGATGGATTTATTGAATTCAATGATTAATTCTTTCTCTAACATTGTAATCCCATTTATTCTTTAACATGAATCCATACTCTGTTTAACTCCATTGGTGCTTTACTGCTTTTGTCGTAATCATAATTATTGAACTACATGTTTGCCTAGCTGCTTTAAAATCTAAAGGCTGCAACTTTATAGATATGATGATTACTTTATCATCCTACGCATGCTGTCTCAGATGCAAAACAATTGAGCTATGATCCAGTGCATGGACGCATGTGTTCACCTTTGACGTAGACATATGGTGTTGGACGTGGTTACTCTAAATAGTCTAGGCATGACAAGGCGGACCATAGTTGTGCAAAAAAATATGTATGGAAGTATGATTGTGTGTTTGTTTGCTTGTAGAACAATTATAGAAAGTGAAACAATTATCAGCAAGTGAAAGTTATATGGTAAAAATTTTTATGCTGCCAAAATTGTTACATTTCTTTTAAGCAAATGAAGGTTCATAATCTTATGATGGTGAACATGAGGGTCTAACATGAGAAGTGAGCGGTGGCCTCAATTATATGACTCACCATACTTTCAATAGCATAAGTGCCCTATAAATCATAGCATACAAGTTTTGGGGTTCTGGGGACTGGTTGAGCATTTATATGAAAGGACGGCCAACTGCCCAAACTGGTTTTATTAGTTCCTCGCATACATTTTGATGAATGTTTGATTGAATCGAATTTATTAATAAAGCTGATAATTATTTTCATTGTATTGGTAGATAAGTATGTTATGGCTGAATGAGATGCACAACTAGGTATTATAGGAGTTCCTGTGGTCGTTCTATGTTACTGCATTGACATTTTGAAGTATTTTAAAGGGTTCCTTGGTTAATATGGGAGATTGCATTGCTTAGATTATAGATGAATCAGAGTAGTTTTAGAGGATAATTGTATAGTACTATGGAGCCTAAGGAAATGTGACAATTACCAATAATTTTCTTCGATGGAAAGTAAGAGAGGAGGAAAAAGGTATGAGAACAGCCTTCCTTAGCAAAGTATGAGGAATG
Organism: Pistacia integerrima; assembly: GCA_026225825.1. Classification (NCBI taxonomy): domain Eukaryota; kingdom Viridiplantae; phylum Streptophyta; class Magnoliopsida; order Sapindales; family Anacardiaceae; genus Pistacia; species Pistacia integerrima. Next base: position 30,811,398 of record CM047749.1, on the reverse strand, counting down.
TTGGATTGAGGACAGAAGGCAATAGAGGAAGTTAATTGTGTAGGTTTTGTCAGTGTAAAATCCTTGTATTATTATGATTTTTATAATCTGCTAATATCTGCTTGTTACTGGATGAGCAAAGATCTGGCCGACCATGAATGTCATCATGCTTTTAGGCTGTATTCCGAGGGTTCTGGTTAACATCTATGCTCTCTAAATAATTTTAAGGTTTTTAATGACATCATTCTTACTGAATGCATATCTGATATTAGAAAAGAGAGAGCAAAAGATACCAGAAAACACAACCAAAGGCTGATTTCTAGTACAGAGGGAAAGAAAAAAGAATGAATAAAATTTATAAATTAGTAAATAATTAAACTCTAAAATAGAATTTGGAAGACATAAAAGCTCTTGAAAATCCTAAGGTACATATAAAAAGTATTATAATGTCTGAAGCAATTGCAGACTACATACTAATGAAACACTTGGTAAGTCACATATGTCTCTAGTTTTTTTAATAGGCAGCAAAAGTTTTACCTTCACCGCAAGCATATCATAAGGTCAATGTATACATCATAGATTGATTGAGAATCCAATCAACAGAATTATCCCTATTAAGTGTTCATCTTCAGCACCACCTGTTGTTTTCAAGTATCTCCAGTCATATATCCTTAATCTGTTGCAGGGGTCAAACATTCATGTCTGATGGGCAATTTGTGTTCTACTTGCTATGGAGCTAGATCTATATTTGGCTTATGATGCCATAATAATGGAATTGACACTACCTAAAACTCAGATTTTAGAGATTGGCAAATTAAAGAGAGAGGAAAAGAGATCAAAACCTATAATCAAATGCTCATCTTTTAGTATATGCAGCAACAAAAAAGAAATAAAATGTATTCCGTTTATAAACTTTTTAAGGTCTGCAGAACCTAGAGTGATTACAATTTTGGTAACCTTTATATGTTAATATATTATTAAATTTATAAAAATTAAATCTTAGCAGTTTAAATAACATAATAAAATTAGCCCCTCGTAACCAAAGCAAAATAATCTGTTATTGTTACTTTGAGCAGTACTGCTACAGTAAGACAAGTGTTAGTGATCTATGTATCTATTTATTATTTCAACTCTTCATCGTGCTATACATTTGCGTCATGGAAGATCTGAGTTGTTTGGCTTAATGAATGCATTAGTGTGTGGCACATTTTCTCCCACTCACTAATTCTTACTTTTTTTTTTCGTCCTTATTTCAAATTTTATGTAACTTTTCCTTTTGCTCCTTCTCAATTCATTCACAATGAGCTCTGATTTTTGTTTTGTATCAGTAAAACCCTGTACATAACTTCTTTTCCCCAATAATGTCAAAACCCTACTCCGTAATACCCAGGCCTTTAAACCCCAACTTAATTTTTAACTCTATTCCGCCACATCAGCCATCTAAGTCAGGTTCCATAGACCTTAATCAATGATCATTGTCAAACTGGGAATTACTCACTGTATTACTCTGTTCTGAGGCAGTGTTGCTTGCAACTTCTGTTTTAGTTTCCTCTCTCGCTTTTGCTGGGTGAAGGGAGACCTTTTTGCAGTTATTTGTGATCTTCCTGTTACTTTATCCATTCTTCAGTTGTACTTATGCTTCTTGTATCATTTCAAACATATCTGATAGATATTTGAGTTCTTAAGTTCTATTCACTGTGAACACCTAGTTAAGCAGAATGCTTCAGATAATGATGTTTTTAATCTTCTTCACATCCTGTAACTTGATTAGGACTGATTAGGACTTCTTTATATGTTGCTAACTATCCCCGAGAAGTAGTAGGCATGGAACAGTGCACCCAACTAGTTCTCAAGAGGATCAGATTTTCTGTCCCTGCTTTTAGGGAGGTGGCTGTAATATGAGAAGACACTGGTTCACTCTTTTAACCTCTATTTTCTCTAGTTTTAATCACCTTTTCTAGTACTATACAGAATGAAATTACAGTGGAAATCAAGAATAATGAAACTATTATATGCATAGAAGACAGACACATTGAGATGCAATTAGGCAATTGGCATGCGTGAGTACTCAAACCTCTTCTGTCATCTGGGATCTGCCTTGGGCATGAGAAATAATATTTGTGGTTTGGAGTGGTGAAGGTCAAAAAAGGACCTGGTGGAAGTGTTGGTGGGATTGAAGGTCTTTTAACTAAAAGGCTTTGCTTTCATGTGTCATGATTAATGGGTTCCTTTGTTTTAGGAAGGCAAAATATCATTGACAAAATTACCACGCAAGCTTGTGCACACATACCCACACACACAAAAATGAAGTCTATCAATATGAAGGCCAACCTGGTAGAATTTCATATAAAATTAGGCATTTGCCTCACGACAAGGACTTTAAATCGTTGTAGTTCAAAATTTCCAAAGCTGTTCCCAGTTTTATACGCTGTATATGTATTCTGGGTCAGTAAAGATGTTTGCCACTGTTTTGGATACAGGCAATGGCTCAGGTTGGTGGTTTGGTTATGCTGCAACCAGATGTGGGAGGCTCTCGTGACAATTTTGTCTTTGCTGGAGTTGATAAAGTAAGATTCCGGAAACCAGTAATTGCAGGTGACACTTTGGTTATGAGAATGAATCTTGTGAAGCTACAGAAACGCTTCGGCATCGCAAAGATGGAAGGCAAAGCTTATGTGGGAGGTGAAGTGGTGTGCGAGGGCGAATTTTTGATGGCTGCTGCTTTTAATTAATTTACTCTTTTTTTTTTTTTTTTGGGGAAATATTCAGTTGCAGTACTAGTAAGGTTTTCCTCGATTGCTACTTTCCCCACCCTCACTTTCTCAAACTTTTGTGCAACGACTCCAAACTTATTTCTCTTCGAATTCTCTTGATTGATATGATCCATAGAAGTGGTTTTCAGTGGTTTGATTTAAGCACCGGTTGGTTATGTTTACTCATCTCTTTCTGAAACTTATTCATTCCTGCCTCGCTCATGATTTTAGCGACAAATATCTGTGTGATTATGCCGTATGATGCATAAAATAATTCTGGATAATTCATTGATACTGAGATCCCTGTGATTCGTAGTTCAAAATGAAAAAAATCAAATAAAAATAAGCAAATGGTTATATGAGCATTTAGCACACTGAACAAGAGGAAATTAGTGTTTTGGGTTGTTTTCTTATTTCTTATATTTTCTTTATTTCTAATTACATATAAATAAAAAAACAGGGGCTAATATGGACCCTTTATTGGAAAGCCTTACCTGATTAGACTAAACTGTTCGTATTTCAATTTTAGAGATAAGTACGATGTATTTCAAACTTTAAAATATAAAATTGTAAATAACTCGTGCCTTTCAAATGATGAAACATGCCATGTTATGAATAAGCTAGATAAGTTGTTTTTTTTTTTTTTTTCTTATGAATAAAGATAGATTGACAAACGCATTTTACAAACCTGATGTGGCAGTTGAGTTAGTAGCTCTTACCATCACTTAATGCTAAATGATTTTGACTAGACCCAAGGAATGACCGTTCATAAAAAGAGTGGTCGTTTTTCACGGAATGAATGATCGTTCCTCTCTTAAGGAATGATCGTTCCTCTCTTAAGGAACAACCATTCTTCTCTTATAGAACAGGTATGAAGGTATAAAGAAACGGCTATTCTTAGGGACAAATGGTTGTTCCTTCATAAGGAACGACCATTCCTTGTGAAGGAACGATTGTTCTTAGGGACAAACAACCGTTCCTTCATAAAGAACGGATGGTTGTTCCATAAGATGGAACAACCATTCCTTCTTATGGAATGGTTGTTTCATAAGGAATGATTGTTCTATTAATAAGAAACAATCATTCCCTATGGGAACGTCTGTTCTTTATGAATGGAACAGTCGTTCCTTATTAATGAACAATCGTTCCTCCCTAAGGAACAACTGTTCATGTTTAGTCAAAGTTTACCACGCCAACTCGGTGCCATATCGAGTTTATGAGAGAAAATTTGTAAGATTCATTTGTCAGCATAATATTACCCTTTTTTTTTTTTAATTTGTAACACAATGGCATTATAAGGCCTAACTTTGAAGAGATCAAATTTTTCCTTTTTATCAATAAACAATGTCTTTTATCTTGACAAATTTGAGTGTAAAGTTAATGGATAAAACTTTTTAAAATATAAAAGCCTAGAGAGTAAAGTGTGATGGATAGAGGTGGAAATAGGGCCCAACTCGTGGCAGGTTGGTGCAAATGGCAGGCCAGGCCTACCCCGGCCCGGCCCGCCAACCCTAACCCAATAGGTTTTTGTGTGGGATGGCCTAGCAAAAAAATATTTTTTATTTTTTATTTTTTTCTTTTGTGTAATTTTTTTTAGTTAACTTTTCAAATATCATTTCAGTTAAATTAATTTTTTTTAGCTAACATTTCAAATATTATTTCAATTTTAATACAATTAAATTGTAATATAAGAAAAATTAGATTTATTCATTTATCAAAAAATAAAGTAAGAAATTACAACAATTATTGTCTCGTTAAAAACCTTACCAAGAAAAACTCAATTGGGACAACAACTTGGCAAGGAAAAAAAAAGTGTAATAATTGATAGTTAATTTATAAATTACAAAGTTACAATTTACAAAACAACTAATTTGAGGGTTGACTAGGACCTCCCTTATCTGTATCATCTAAATTATAAAATTAAAATAATTATATTAAAGTATCATCGACAATCTCGTATTAATCTTGATGGCGTGACCGTTCCCAATCTCAAAGACATGTAAGGACTTCAATCATTTTTTGTGAAAGTTTAGTCCTCCTTTCATTTAAAATTCTTCCACTTGCACTAAATGTTTGTTCGGATGAGACGATTGAGATAGGAACAGAGAAAACATCAAAGGCAAGTCTTGATAGTAGTGGAAAAATACATTTTCTGGTTTTCTAATATTCTAAGACATCAAAGTTGACTCTTTCTTGTTGTGGATCCGCTAGTAGCAAGTCAGGGGTTCCTAAATATTGATAAAGCTCATTACTCTGCAACTGCATGGAGAACATTATATTCCTTGTTAATGCTTCTAAAGAGGAGGTTGTACTTCGCGTTCGGGTCTTCTTTCGCCTATTAATTGCACTCCAGGAGTTGAAGTCTACATTTGTGTCTTTTGTTGGTACTTCCTCAGGTATTGCGCCTCTTTGTTGGTTTCCACACCTGCTTTCATATTGCAAATATACCTCTTCAAGACACTCTCTTATCTCTCTTGGTTGACTGGCATACGCTTTTTCTTGTAAATTTTCACTTAACGTGTCTAAAACATTTTCTAAACCCGCTAATTTAATCTTAGGATCAAATATGGTAGTTAAACAATAAAGAAAAGGAATGAGTTTCCAATATTTTTTAAATTTAAATTCCATTGCTTCTATTGGTTCTGCTAAAATTTCATTGTTTTTGTTTCAAGTAAATAAATTTGAAATTTTTAAAATTGTATGTATTACCAATGAACTAATAGGATAATATACACCAGAAAGTTTTAAAGTAGCAAGTTAAAAGGTTTTAAGAAAAAAATGAAATTTTTGAGCTATATGTTAATCACTCTCTACCAAATGATAAGGACCCCTCTTATTTGGTACAAAATAACTCATTAAATTTGCATAAGGTAAAACATGAATACAAAATTAAATAAGTACTATTCCACCTAACAGGCATGTTTAATGCAAAACTTTTAGGAGACAAATTTGATTTTTTACAAGCATCTTGAAATTTAGAATTTCTTTTATTACTACTAGTAATCCAAGCTAAAGAATCCATAATTCTATCAATATTATTTCTAATTCCTTTCAGACCACTTTTACAATTAAATTAATAATGTGACATGCAAAACGTTGGTGAAAAAGATTCAAATTGTCATAAAAAAGAAAATTTATTTTAATAAAATCTATAGCTCTACTGTTAGTACTTGTATTATCTAAAGTTAAACTTATTACTTTGTGAACAATATCATATTCTTCTAAAACTTCAACACTTTTATAATAAATTTGTAGACCACTATGATCCACATCCATTAATTTAAATCTCAATAAAGATTTATTTAATTTACATTCGTTATCAAAATAATGACTAGTTACACAAATATAATCTTGTTTAGCTCTACCACTCCAAATATCCGCAGTTAGACCCAAACTAACATGACAACTATGTATTTTATTTCTTAACTCTAATTTCATTTTCTTAAACAAATTTATTAAATCATTTCTTGTTGAAGTTTTAGAATAAGTTTTAAATTATGGAAAAAATGAATTTTTAAAAAAATCTTTCAAAATATTTATCTTCAGCCATATTAATAGGTTGATCAGTTGCAGCAATATATAAAGTTAATTGTTCCTTATATACATTAGAATTATAACGTCAAGTATTACCCATACTAGTTATTTGAATTTGATTGGTTTCTCTATTTCCATGATGATTTATATGTTTACCAGCATGCATTTTTAAAGTACTGGTACCATCACCTGCATTAGCTTTATAAATATTTCCACAATACTTGCATCTTGCTTTCTTCAGTTGAACTCCATTTTCTGTCTCGTAAAATGTAACGCCCCGCTTGAGGTACGTTGTTACTGTTTCCTCTTTCGCTCTTATTTTGAGTTGATTTTGGTGTTATTTGTTGTTTGAGTGTTATGTTGAATGTTGCCCTGAAATTGGTTGAAAACAGAAGAATTTGTCTCCGTAGCACGGGCGAAGAAGAATCTTCCGCGCGGAAGAGAGGTTGAAGCCACGGGGAAGGCTCGTCTGGGACAGCCCTGCCACAGGCGATAGAAGTTACTGCGCGACAACCCGAATAATTGTTGATTGAGTTTTAGATATTTTCTTCCTTAAGGGCAATTTGACCTTTCTACCCCTAATTAGCAGGAAAAGTGGGGAGTTAATTGTAAGGATTTTTCATAGAGAATGTGTTGATATGGGGGTGAGATTGTAATGAATCAAAGGATATGGATGGAATTCCCAAAGAAGAATAAGGGCAAAATGGGAATGCTTTGGGATGTATTTCATTAAAAGGAATTAGAATCAAAGAAACCCCTCATTCTCTTCTTCTCAAACGTGACTTCCCATCCTTACTCCTCTCAACTTCTCTTCTCTTTTGATCAAGGTATTCCAAGGGGTTTTGAAGTGATTTGGGGTGGAAAAGTAACCTAAGGCTTCCTAAGGTAAGGATCTCTACTTAAGTTGTGTGATTTGGGAGTTTTAACCCATATTGAAATTTGAGGGTTTTCCTTCTTTTGGTTAAGATTAGAGGAAAAGTCAAGCTAAGCAAGAGAAAGGAAGGATTTGTGAAGTCTCTACATAGCAAGTAAGTAAAACCCAACCCAAGTTGAGATTTATGAATTTTCTTGATTAGGGTTTTGATAGAAATGATGTATGTATGTGATATGCATGTATTATAGCATGTATGAAGGATTAAGTAGAGATTTCTATGCTTTGTGATTGTTTATACCTTGCAAATTTGAGAAATGGGTTGTTGGTTTGGCAAGGTAGTTGAGATGGAATTTAAGGGGTATTATGGAACCCTTTTTGGAAGTGTTTTGTTTGACAGGTTATTATGGCTTTGTGAAGGGGTTTTTCCCCATTTTGGATGGTTAGGAAAAGTTTTAGATTCATGGCTATGATAGAGTTTTATAGTGCACATGAGTTGTTTGATGAAATGCCTAATAGAGGTTTGAGTGTGAGTAATGAACCTTAATTCTTGCAACATTGCATGTTGGCATTTCATAAGTGCATTAGTAGTGATGAACCATCCATAGGCACTAATTGTGCATTGAAAAGTGACATAAGAAAGTGTAAGGAAATGGTTTATGCAATTACCCTATGAGTAGAGAGCTTAGTGGGTAAAATTACTCTAAGGGTAGAGAGCATTGAAAAATGCTACAATAGAATGAGTTAGAAGAGTAGTATAGTTGGGATGATGCTTTGTGATCATCACCCGACCGTTATGGGAATCGGATTGATGCTTTGTGATCATCATCCAAATAGCCCATAGAGAGATGGGTCGACGCTTTGTGATCGTCACCCGATGAGTAGTAGAAATGGGTAGATGCTTTGTGACCACTACCCGATTAGTTAAGAGATATGTAGGTTGATGCTTTGTGATCATCATCCAATGGCTAGTAGAAGCGGGTTGATGCTTTGTGACCATCACCCGATAGTGACTAGAGACGGGTAAATGCTTGGTGATCGTTACCCAAATTTCATGAGGAACGGGTAGGTGCTAGGTGATCTCCACCCAATAGTTAGAAAGAACCGAGTTAGTGCTTTGTGATCCTCACTCGGTAGTCACTAAGAACGGGTTGGTACTGTGAATTCCACCCAATAGCCATAGAGAGTGAGATGGTGTTGTGTGAACGCCTATCCTACTGCACCTCCTTAAGATGAGGCCATGATGTTATTAGAAAGCATTAGAAACAGGAAAGAATTAAGAGTCACACACGAGGACGAGACAGGTTAGAGAGTTTTACTTATCGAGCATTATTTGTGCTCACCCCGTTATTTTCCTTTGTGGATGCAGGTTCTAGGTGATGATGCGGTTGGAGGGGCGTCGGCGCGCGAGGAGCAATAGCTACACTGTTCCCCTATTGTGTCTTTTGAAATGCACTTTTGTAAACAGTAACCTTTGTGTATAAAAGACATGTGAATTGTAATGAAAAGAAACATTTTGGGCCCAATTTTCTATTGTTATTATGCATGCATTGTACAGTTTTTAGAAAGATGTTACATAAAACTTTTCGAAATGCACCCAAACATTTGATGTGTGCTTGTCGTTGGTTCCGGTAGATACAGTTGATGAACCCACTTCTACCTCAAATGGAGTTGGACGAGGACGACGATTATGAGAACGACCTCTAGAACCACTAGGAGTTGTAGCAGCATGGGGTGGAAAAGGGAGGGGGGTTGGAAGATATTATGAGGTGCATCAGGTTTTGAGAATAGGAAAGCGGGACTGTTTGAATCTACTGCGTTTATGTTAGTAAATTTAGGGGGATTAGGATAACTTTCTTCATCATCGAAATTGATGATGGGATGGAAATATCTATCTATTCTAGTTAAAAAAAAAAAAATCGAATATAAAAAAATAAAGAAGGAGAATTGGAATTTGGAAATATGAATTGAAAATTGCAAAAACTAATAAAAATTAAAATGAGAACAAATTGACAACCAAGAGATTTGAGAGATTTTTATAGAGAAAATGAGAGAATGAGAGAATTTGGGATGTGAGGAATTATGAGAAGTTTAGGCCTTATTTATAGAGAAAAGAGGAAGAAGAAAATGACCAAAAAAACCCCTCCAATTGCTATAAAACGGCTATATTTGAAGGGTAAAATGGGTTTTTGAAAAAAAAAATTTAATCTTTTTTTTGTCGCCAACCTGCAGGTCAACTCGCTGGGTTGACAACCGCTAACCCGGTGGGTTATTTAAAAAAAAAAATGATTTGTTGGGTCGTCGGGTTGGCCTATGAAGGCCCAGCCTGCCCGACGGGAAATACTCGGGCTGGGTAAAGGTTGACCCACCTAACCCGGCCCATTTTCCACCTCGGATTTAGGTTACCATATGACACAATTAGAACAGAGATCCAATAAAAAATCTCACTTGGGATACAATAAATGGGGACCGATCAGAATATATTCTTTTAATGTATATCTAGATTCTATAAAGGTTTCTTTTTCCTTCAATTTTCTCAACAATCAAAGACAATGAACATCATCATGAATCTTATTCTCCTATTTGGTGGACTTTGGTTTGCCTAAACTTGACCTGACTACTCATTTGTTTACTCTTTGCTTTTATCTAAAGATAGAGATACAAAGTATCCCAAGTAAAAATCGATTTAAAAGGATTTTCGTTGTTTATTTTGAAACTTTAAAAGGAGTTGGGTGATCATGGAGGAAACCCTATAGAGTTGAAAATTTACATAATATCTTCCAAAATTTATAAAATCCCTTTGGTACTTTCAAACTTCATTAAATTTTCCATAAGAATCTCCCTTGTTCTCTATCTTCTATCGTTTTTTTTTCCCTAAATAAAACAATTAACAAGTATTAGAATTAAATTATCTAATTACTTTTACAGCAAGACGAAGCAACATTTTTTTTAGTGAGGGCAAAGAAAAAAGATTTAAATATAAAAAATTTATTCATGAAAAAATGACTTTTTAATACATTAAAAGAAACATAATTAAAATATTTTTCAGATTTGAGGTAGACAAAATAAAATAAAAGTGATGATAATGCTGGATTTAGGCTACTTTAACAACATATAATAGCAAGGTACAAATTGAAATTTATCCAAGGCATGCCCCCACTCACCCCGTTCCTGTTAGACAGAACTAGAAAGAATTTGAGAACTTCTAATATGGTCCATAAAGAAAGATTGATTGATTACATTAGATTTAAAATTGGCGGAGTTCATTGTTTCTTTCCAGTTATCTACATCAAATAAAGTAATAGTTTTACAAACCAAGGGCACCAAGTGGTGTCTTCCCTTGACCAGCCTCAAAATAGAAAATCAACATGGCCAACATAGCAATTCTAGCATGCTTAATCTCAGCAACCTTGAGTCTGTCTAGCTTCTCAGTATCAGGAATGTACACACCATCCTTAATTGTCCCTGCAAGACCTAATGGATCAAAGAATTTTCCCCCCGGGTACCCCTGTTCGCCTGTCGCATTTGCAAAGTTCTCAGCGGTTCTTGACCATGGAGTCGCCCATTCTACTGCCTGAGATTCTGGATTGAAAAAGTCCACCCACCTCTTGCTCTCAACCCAACCCATCAGGAGAAGCTGTGTTCCGAGAAGCGAACCGAAGGAGAATGGCGCTATTGCACCCGGGTCAGCCCCAGCCTCGAACCAGGGGATCCCACTCCATGCTTGTCCCACGAAGATACCAACGACTGCTGCCATCGCCCACCGCCCGTGAATCAGTTCTGCTTCTCTGTACCATTTAAGGAACGCTGGATCCTTACCCAGGCCTAGTGGGTCGAATCCATAGTCGCCCGGGAGCCTGCATTGAATATAATATTTAAGGGTCACAAATCTTAGTACTGGTGGTGGTATGGTCGCACCCGTCTCTTGCTCCAATATACACATAGGGAAAGAAAGGACAAAAAGTGAGTAAATAATACAATTAACAGAGAAACTTACGAGCCATCGAGCCACTCGGGGTCAAGGAAGTTGCCGCCACCTTTAACGGCAGGAATCCAAGATTTCTTCGGCGGAAGAGCGGCTACAACAACCGACTTCCGAGAACCAACAGCTCCACTACTTCCCACTCTAGTAGCACCCAATAGGCCTTTGGCGCTCTTCTTCCCTCCATTTAGAAATGAAGAACCCAACCCATTGAGGACAGCGGCAGATGTTGCAGCCATGTGTGTTCTTCTCTACAATGAGTTGAAAATGAATGTGTAGAATATGTTAAGAGAGGTTGCTGGGCTTAGTGAGGATCTAAGGGAGGATTTCTAGAGAGCCAGGTAGGATAATGAAATCTGGAGAGGAAATCTGAGGAAGAGTCGTGGATAGATTACGGACCAATGAGAAGTAGAAGTCCATCCACATCTTTGTATTTGCTTCAAACCATGTGGACCATTTCTTTGCCTCTTGCCTTGACCATCCTCCCCTTTCACAACTCATAATATCACTAAGGTTTGGCCCACCATTTTCGTTTTTCATTAATTTCACTTACGGGAAACATCATTTACATAGATATGATCAATTTTTAAATTTTATTGTAAAAAAAAAAACTATAATTTTTCTTAAAATCATGTATGAAAATTAAGAAAAATCTAAGGTGGCACTCCATTTGTTGTTTTTTATTAAGACATGAGTTATAAAAAAAAAAGAGTTTAATTTTTATAAATATTAATTTTGAATCAAATAAGAATTTGTTGATACAAAGATCTGCACCAACTAGAGAATTTCGATCGACCTTAATGGGATCAGAATGGATGTGCGTGTGATTATGGGTAATCAACAATAGACAAATATTGAGTGCAATAAAATAAATAACAATGAGAATTTTCAAAATGGTTCGGCGAGGTAAACTCTTGAGCCTACGTCCATTGTTTTTTTGTATTGCTGTGAGAGTTTACAATGAGAATTCTGTGTGAAAGTCGTAACCCCTTTTTCATCATTTGAGGGGGTTTATATACAAGGTTTGTACAAAGGAAAGAGTGAAAAATAAAGGGATTATAATTGATCGGAACTGCAATTCTGATATTCTCGCGATTGGGCGTTGTGATTGCATAGAGATTGATGTTGATTTAGTCATTTCCACAACATCTGGGATCTGAAGCTATCCGGGAATTGATTGAATGATCATTTGGGTTGTTTACGACTAGCTTATGCTTGGTCTAGCTATATGTTGACGAGCTTATGCTAAGTCAGACAACCGGTGGAGTCGGACTGATCCTGGGTTGAGCTACATCCTCGCGGTAGCTCGAGCTTGGTGGAAAAATCACACACAACATCGGCCCCTTAGTGTTCGATGCTCCGTTTTGAGCTTCGAAGACTATTGCTCGATTTGATACCAAGCTCAACATTAACAACAGGTCTTCGGATGCAGGTTTGGTCGAGCTCTTGGCGTCGACCTCATATGCGGTCGACATGCTTCACACCTGTTTACTTCCCGCGGTACCTGCCAAACTCAGAATATGAAAACTTAGGGCAAATACGTAATTTCCAAGTGGTCATGTCGCATTAAATGCGGTAACCTTTGTCAGTCACGCGTGGGTGACTATAGCTACCCACTAGCGAAGTCGAGGCAACTTGCGGCGACGGTTGTCAATGTAACAGTCCGACGGTTCATCGCCCTTCGCTGATGGATGACACGTGGCCACGTCTAATGGCTAAGATTGCTCGACGAATGAAGGGTCGAGATTCACTACAGATTGATGGCTACGATTAAACCCCACCCTTCGTCTTTCATGCAAACCACTATAAAAGGTGGCGAAGTCGTCAGAATGCTCATTTAGTCCATGAAAGCTCTCTGACATCTTTGTCCACTTTGCTACTGTTTTGCCATTGTCACAGTGCTCTTTCCGACGAGTTTCTGCACTTCTTTCATTTTGGTAAGGTTCTTTTCCCTTTCTTTCCTCGTTTTCCCAATTTTCGCGTTAAAGGGTGGCTACTATCGTGGCCACATTGGATGTTCTAGGGCTTTAGTAGGGTTTTCGAATACATCTTTGGCGGTCCTAGGTTTAAGAAGGGTTTAGCGCAGTGGCTGTCGGAACTTAGGGTAGGTCACGTGCGTTTGTTGTGTGGTGCGAGCTATCTTAGGTGCCTGAACTAAAAGCAAGTGTGAAATGGTTGCCAAATTTTTTGAGCTCTAACACATGTTCGCTTTTGTTTCAAATACCCAGAAGTGAGCTATAACCATGTCTTCCTCTAGCAGTCACACAATCGACCACATGTTTGATTTGCAGATTGGCTCTGCAGTCCTTGGGGATTCAACTCCCGAGGTTTTCGAGGAAATCGTTACACAAAGCTCGGACCCTACTGCGACAGGCTCTTCCGACTGTGCCTCGATACAGTTGGCTTAACCTGCACGGTCTCCAGTCCATAGGCTGCGAAGAGACCCACAATCCTTGATTACCGTGAAGGATCTAGAATGCATAAGAGCGGTCTATGTGCCGTAGCTTAATTTGATGGCCCCAGGGGACATTTCTCGAAAGAATCCCCTACTTGGATGGGTGGCGACCTCTGAGACCCTCTTAAGATGCGGGGTATCCATTCCCCCTCATCGTTTTATTGACAACGTGCTAATGTGGTTTGACATCATTCCCCTCCAGCTTTTCGCAAATTCCTACATAATTATTATCGCTCTATACATAGCATACATAATCGATGAGTTGAGCGAGCCATCCTTTGAGGAGCTCGTCCATCTGTATAGGCTCTAAAAAGGGCAAGACTAGACGTACTACCTTTCCAAGGCGAGGAAGGTACGTTTCAACGGGCTTGTTGATATCCTGAAGAAGGTCTCACACTGGGACTCACAATTTTTCTTCTATGAAGCCTGAGAGACCAACGCCTTTGCCTCGGAAGCGAGTAAGATTTTGACTTACCGTACATGCGAGGATCACTTTCGAGCTTTGTGTTCTAGCTAACCGAGTTGCTTTGTTTCGCAGTTAACGTCAAACAGAACTATCTCCCTGTCGCGAGCTTGTAGAGGCTTTAGCGTTTCAGTGACCTTCCCGACAGACAGCGTAACGTTAACGAGATCGTTATGCTATCCCACCTGCGAGCATATGGCTTTTGTAGAGATGACGCAAGATTTCCTATGATCTTTGAAAAAGGTTAAGTTATCATTTGCTCGCACTTTTTCCCACGTGGATAAGTTGTTTATTGTTTGTTACTTTCTTGCAGATATGTGGACTGAGAAACCCAAAGGCCTTAAGAAGAAAACGTAGCTCTGGCAACTGCCAAGAAGACACTAGCTGCTTTGGCGACGAAGCAGCCCGCTAATGTCGTCGGCGTGAAATGTGTTGGTGGCGAGCTTAGGGAGGGCCCAAGCGCGAAAAAGCCCATAACTACTCTAAAGTTAGCAGGCGAAAAGAGTGTCCCTAAGCTCCAAAAGGGACCGACGAAGAAAACTCCCAAGCTAATTGAAATCTCGGGAAAACTGAAGGCATTCGAGTAGCATGATAGCTCGGGTAAGAAGAAAGCAATCCAGCCTCTAGGGGCTTGGGCAAATAAAAGGGGGTCAAGCAGCAAGGTGGCTTGGGCAAAGAGGTCATCGTGCAGGCCGATGGCCTAAAGAAAACAGCTGCCGAGGACTTGGCTTAGAAGAAGTCCACTCCTATGGGCAAGGCTGGAACTATAAGGGGGAATAAATCTAGCTTGTTCTGGTTGAAGAGCAAGAAAATGGATGAAGTGGCCTAAACTATGCTCGATGCTCCGATCAATCAACTCCCTGACCATGTTAGCGTTGGGGCCGTAGCAGCTGGGGATAGAATCACTCCGCAAACCTTCGTGGCCATTAGAAATGCTACTCCAACCAATATGCTGGTCTTCGTGTGCAGCTACGCGGCGAAGGTATCGATAATTCGCTCCTCTTTTCTTTTATCATTGCATGCTATCTTCGCTTCTTGTTAACTTTTCATCTTGTCCCCCTTTTCTCCCTTTTTCTTTTTCTTTTTCTTTTTTTTCTTTTTTTAGGTTGCCATGGCGAGTAGGCTTCTTTATGATGAGTGCTATGCCACTTTGGAGGGCACTCACAAGGGATGGCAATTGGTAAAGACGATGAAAGAGGATGCTCTGGCTAGAGTCGAGATTGTAGAGAAAGATAAGGCAGCCAAGTAGGCTGAGCTCGAATGGCTTATGGGGGAAATGGTGACCTTAGGGGTCAAAGGAAGAGAGGTCCTTGACAATCTCAATGTGAGCGAGGCTGCTCGAGTGAAGGCTGAAGCTAAGGTAGTGGAAGCCGAGAAGAATTTGGCATAACAACGAGGTGCCAATAACAAGTTAAACTCCGAGCTTTCCTCAGTTAAAAGGCCGCCTCGGATTGGGAGGCCAAATCTAAGCAATCTTCGCTCAACCTTGCCTAGGAGGCGGAAGGTCAATGGAAAGCTGAAGCTAAGGCCGAACAACTCAGGCTTCAAATTGAGGAGCTAAACCAGGTCATCACTACTTGGGCCTGACAGACGTTGGTCTTCCTCATGCAAAAGCTATGGGAAGCCCACCCCTCGATTGACTTCTCTTTTCTTTCGCGAACTTACCAAAAGGAAGTCGAGAGGATGAAGATTGAAGCCCAAGGAATGGCCTATATGTACTTGGATGACTATTACGATGATGGTAAGGGCCAAGAAGAGGTCGAGAAGTGTGAGGAGGAAATCAGGCTCAAGTTGGAAGTTGAGGATCCGGCTCCCCTGTCTACACTACCCCCGAACAAGGCTCCCAACCTTGGAGAAATTGCTGTCATCCCTTCCATTGAAGAACCATCTCTTTGCGTTGGTACTGAGCTCCCTGGACTGGTCGAGGATGATCCCCCTACTCCCCTAGCTGTCTGAAGCATCATACATTTTTTGTCTTTTGTTGTTGTTTTTCTTCTCTCTATTTTTTTTTTTTTTTTAATGTAATATAATTTTATGCCCTTATCAAGTAACGATTATTATATTTCTACGGAGTCATTTCATTCGTCCTAGTTGGACTTGTAATAGAAGATTTGAATTCACTCTAAGTTATGCATAGCTCGCTCCTTGAAGAGATTTTTCGGATGTGAGCGAGGAAATCTTTTGCGACAAGCAACTCTTATTTTGGCACAGTTGTCCGCTTTGGGTTTTAGTCGCCAGCTTAAGGCCGATTTCTTTCGACATGTTTTTACTTGAATTTTTTTTTTCAAGTTTAACTTCGTCGATTTAGGATGTTTCATCCTTAAGGAATTGGATTTTGGCATGGCTTTTTGGGATAAGTTGCCTTTTCAAGACTTTTTACTCCGAGTTCTCTTTTTGGAATACCGTCGTGTAGGTCACGATCTTTAAGGCAATAAATAAATGCTAAATAAGCTAAAAACATTAACAATGAACAAAGAGAAATCATGAATAATATCTCTTTTATTGATCAAGTGCTTTGGCCGTGAGTGGCCTTACAACGAATAAAAAAGAGAAATGTAAGTGGGGCCCGGGTTGCTCATTGGTAATACCTTTGCAGATGGTCAACGTTCCAAGCTCGCAGTATTACTTCGCCGTTAAGGTGTTCTAGGTGAAAAGACCTTGGTGCGAGCTTTTCTAAGATCCTAAAAGGATCTACCCATTTGGGTCCAAGTGCCCCCAAGTTCGGGTTTTGGGTACCTTGGACGACCTTTCTAAGAATCAGGTTGCCCACTTCAAAGTCTTTGTTTTTTACTTTGGTGTTGAAATATCATTTGGCTCGCTGCTAATATGAGGCAAGCCTTAATTGAGACTTGGCTTGGTGCTCTTCAATTAAATCTAGCCTTAGGTGGAGAAGGTCTTCATTTACTTTCTCGTTGTAAACTTCCCTTCAGAACGAATTGATTCCCACCTCAACCGGGGCCACTGCTTCACACTCGTATGATAAAGAGAACAGGGTTTCACCTGTCAAACTCCTGGCTGTCGTTCTATAGGACCACAAGGCTTCGGGCAATTCTTTGACCCATCTCCCCTTTAGGGCATTGAGCTTCTTTTTAATGGCATGTTTGATGACCTTGTTTACGGCCTCCAATTGACCTTTGGCTTGAGGTTGGTAAACAGTGGCAAAGCTCTTCTTGATGCCGAGTTGTTCGCAGAAGATCTGAAGTACTGTTTCCTATTATCGGCTATTATAGTGTGGGGGATTCCAAACCGACAAATAATATTTTTGTAGACAAAATCCTTCAGCTTGTTCGACGTGACAGTAGCCAAGGGTTCAGCCTCTACCCACTTGGTAAAGTAATCAACAGTGACCACTGCGAACTTAACGCCCCTTTTTCCTTGAGGTAAGGGGTTGATCAGGTCAATGCCGCAAATTGCGAATAGCCAGGGGCTTGTCAGAGTAGTCAATTCTTGAGGTGAAGCTTGCAGAATATCTACAAACCTCTGGCACCTATCACATCTATGCATATAGTCTGCTGCATAATTGAAATTCATCGGTTAATAATACCCTTAGCAAAGTACTTTGTAAGCTAGGGACTTGCCTCCGGCATGATTTCCATAAATCCCTCATGGATCTCACTTTTAACATAGTTCGCATCTTCATGATTGATACATCGTAGCAGCGGTACATTGAATTCGCATTTGTACAATTTATCATTGATAAGTGCGTATCGGACTACCTTTGTGCTGAGTGTTCTAGCTTCAGTTATCTCCTTCGATAGTGTACCATCCTTCAGGTACGCAATGATCGCATCCATCCAATTGTATCTTCGACTCATTGTTAAAACTCGTCCTTGTAGAGTGGAGATGCTTGGTTTTAGGAGGAACTTGACTGGGATAGAATCAACCTTCTCTTGGTTTATTATAGAGGCTAAGTGGGCTAATGTGTCCGCCTGCGTGTTCTTCTCTCTTGGGATCTATTGAATTGTGGAAGACCTAAACTGCTTGAGCTAGGCTTCCTTGTCGTCCTTCACCTAGTATTCCCTGGTAATTTGGTGGACCATGAGCTGTGAGTCGCTATAAACCTTAATGGATTCTACTCCCATTTCCTTGGCGAGGTGGACCCTTGTGAGTAATGCCTCATACTCAGCCTCATTGTTGGAAGTGGCAAACCCGAATCTTACCTCAACTCTGATCGGGTTTCCCTTTGGACTTTCAAGCAAGAGCCCTGCTTCTACCCCTTTCTCATTTGAGGAGCCATCTACATATAAAGTCCATTGCCATAAGTTATCAAGCTTCAACTTTTGTTGCTTGATTTCTCCCGAGGTACCTGCCCCCGACGGGTTTGACTCACCTTCTGGTTGATAGAAGAATTCAGATATGAAATCTGCCAAGGCTTGACCTTTGATTACTATCCTCGAGATGTACTTGATGTTGTGTTGACTCATCCGCATTGTCCACTGGATTAACCTACCCGATGCCTCGGGTTTTTACATTATCTTTTTCAAGGAGAAGTTGGTCAACATGTGAATAAAGTGTGCTTGAAAATAGGGCCGCAGCTTCCTGACTGTGATGACAAGGGCGAGGGCGAGCTTCTCCTTCTCAAGGTATCCCGTCTCCCGGTCAAGCAGTCTTTTGCTCACATAGTATACCAGCCATTTCACTCCTCCCTCATCGCGTACCAATGTCGTGCTGACAGCAGACTTTGATACCAATAAGTATAATAATAATGGCTCACCTTGGATGGGCTTTAACAACAAACATGGTCATCCCTGATGTTTCTTCAACTCTTGGAAGGCTTTCTCACACTCCTCTGTCCACTTGAAGCATTTCCTTCTTTTAGAGGTCTTAAAAAATGGTAAGCATCTGTCTATGGCTCGAGAAACAAATTTGTTGAGTGCGGCCACACGCCTTGTCAAGCTTTGTACCTACTTTACTCTGGTCGGGCTTTTCATATCAAGCAGAGCTTGAATCTTCTCTGGGTTGGCTTCTACACCTTGTTGGTTTACGAGGAAGCATAGGAATTTCCTCAAGCTTACCTCGAAAGCACACTTTAAGGGGTTAAGCTTCATTTGGTATTTTCTAAGGATGTCAAACATTTCCCATAGATGCTCAACGTAGCTTTTTGCGACCTTTGACTAGATAAGCATGTCATCGATGTACACCTCCATGGTCTTGCCGATTTGGTCGGCGAACATCTCGTTCACCAAGCGTTGGTAGGTTACCCCAGCATTCTTGAGGCCAAATGGCATAACCCTTTAACAATAAATTCCATGATAAGTAATAAAGGAGGTATGCTCTTCATCGGGCTGGTACATCAGAATTTGGTTATATCCCGAGTACGCATCCATAAAGCTAAGTAGAGCGTTCCCAGCTATCACATCTACTAGCTGGTCGATCCGTGCTAACGGAAAGCTGTCTTTGTGATAGGCTTTATTCATATATGTGAAGTCGATGCAAGTTTGCCACTTGTCGTTCGACTTCTTGATCAGGACCAAGTTGGTGAGCCAGTCCGGGTATTTGACTTCCTTAATGAAGTTGATTTTCAAGAGTTTGTCAACTTCATCCTTGAGCGCTTATGAGCGCTCTGCATCCATAGATCTTCTTTTTTGTCTTATGGGCTGAGCATTAGGGTATAGATTCAACCTGTGGGACATTACCTCGGGGTTGATCCCCACCATATCTGCATGCACCCATGCAAACACGTCAAGGTTTTTCTTTAGAAACCCTGCCAGATTATTGGCCATTTCTCCACTCAAACTGCTACCGATCTTTAGCATGCGAGTTGGATCTTCCCCGCTGACACTTATTTCTCGCAGCTCTTCTGCTGGCCTTGCTACGAGCTCTTTATGATGCGAGGATCTATTATATCCTTCAGTGGTCTGGGGTTTGACTTGGATTCTACTATAACCATTATTCTCGAGAGCGGCCACTTTTGTGCTGTGTGTATGGCCCAGTTGTAATATTCCCTAGATTCCTTTCTATAGCTCCTGATCATCGCAACCCCCCTAGGAGTCGAAAACCTCATTGCTTGGCAGCGGACCGATGTGCCTGTGCTCAAGTCATCCAAGATCGGCCTTCTGAGGATGACATTGTATGTGGTAGGGCAATCTACCACTAAAAATTCGGTCATCACCGTCCTGATCTTGGATTCTGTCCCCAGAGTCATGGGGAGATCGATCGTCCAAATGGGAACCAGGCCATCCTCGGTAAATCCATAGAGCGACGAAGGGCACACCCGTTAGATCTCTCTCTGTAATCTCATCCCTCGGAAAGCTCCCAAGAAAATGATGTTTGCAGCTCTATACTTGGGCATTACCGATTCTGGCTGCGATTACAATTGCGTCATGATTGTGACGAGGGGATTTTTCGCATTCCTTGATCATGAACCCTACTACCTCGCTCTCTTGTCTAGGCCACTTGGGCAGCTTCTATTCACAGCTCATTATCCAGGGAATTGAGTCTGTCCTTACCTCATGAGCATATTGTTCGTGAGCACGCCTTGAGCTCCCTACTATGTTAGGCCCCCCGTAGAACATGCTTACCTAGACTTCGTTGTTGGCATTTGGCAGGGTTTGTTGGACCTGATTCTGGGCTTGGTTTTGGTCCTGGTTTTTTTTCTTGCTAGGATTTTCGCAAGCTGGTGACGTTTTAACGAATTCCTTTAAGTGCCTCTTCTTATCAGGTCTTCAATGGCATCCTTCAAAGTCTGGCACTTGTTTATGTTGTGCCCGACATATCGGTGGTATTGGCAATACTTTTGTCTATCTCTTCAACCCAGAGCCCCCCTCATTCTTTTTGGAGTGGGCAGTCTCTTTGCCTCACGGGAGACTTCGTAGATGTCGGTGATGTCTTGAGTGAGGAAGGTACATTCTGCATACCGTGGGAAGAGCCGCTTGTCTCCACGATTATCTATTTTATGTCTTTTCTGGAACCTGTTATGATCCTTGTCATGGTGGTCTTGGCCCCCGCGCTTATCTGATGGGTGATGTTGTTGCCTGTCTAAGGCCCCTCGTGCCGAACTTCTAGACAGTGCCGCCAACAAGCTTTCTACCCATTGGTGTTTTGCGGCCATCTGGTAGAACTTGGCTAGGCTTACATGATCTTCACTTTGGAGCTCTTTTTACAGCTCCGTGTTTGGCCTGATCCCTACAATCAGGAAAGTTCAGCTGGACTCCTCGGGCGCATCTGCAACCTTTGCTTGTATGTTTTAGAACCTTATCAAGTACAAGGTTAATGTTTTGTCCCTCTCCTGACGAATGTTGCTCAAATAGCTAAGTGACATTGTGAATTGCCTCATTGCTTGAAATTACTGTAAATATAGAGAAGAGAATTATTGCTAGGAGTGGTTGGAGTTCACCTTGAGTCTCTTATACCACCTCTTGGCATCCCCTACTAGTGTGACTACAAAGCACCTGCACTTCACCAAATCAGAGACCTGGTGCAGCTCCATCAGGTCATTGAAATTATCAAGGTGGTCTCTTGGGTCCTCTCTCTTGTCAAACTTACTTTTTGGTGCCTTGAATCCTTGCGGAAGTAGGGTCTGGCGAACTTCTTTTATAAATAGGGAACTTACTATTTCCTCTATTATGCCATTCTGGCGGGCTTTTAGATCGTCGAGTATTCTTTGTACACGATCTAAGTATTCATTATGGTTGCCTTGGCTGGCTTTGTTTAGCCTCACTACAAGCAAATGAGTTCGCAAGTCTGTCGCTTGCAAAGCTCCTTTATTGTGCGCATTGATGCACGAAGTTGAGTCATGATGGCTAGGTTGATAAGTGCTATCATGCTTGTCAGTTCATTGCTCGCAACATCGGTTATAACCGGAATGTTAGTCATTGCTAGATTGGCACACATGGCTCATCTTGTGAGCTAGTGGGGATCAATCTTGTCTTAGGCATGGGTTAATACCGGCATGCTGACGCTGAGGATATCACCAAGCGTCTCGCGGATGACCGTTGTCTTCACTCTCCCCCAGTGGTTGTTTCTCCGTCCGCCTCCCAAGTTTAGTTTTCCCTTAACACTCGTGCTCGTGAGCGGAGTGTAGCTTACGATGTCAGGGGTGTTGGCCACCTCTTAATGCCAATGAACTAGATTGGCCGCCGGCAGAATTCATGCATGTTGGGTGGCATTGGTGAAGCGTGGCTAGTTAAAATTCTAGGCAGGTGGTTGTTGATTCCTTAGCTCAGCCACGTTTTGTTGCATTGCCTATGCAACCATCATTCTGATAATTTCCACTAGCTGGCCATTTTTGGGGTCGCAATATGCTGAGTTGGCAGCACGGGTGGTTGGCATCTAACAGCGTCCAGCGACGTCTTGTTGTACCTCCTGATAGGTGGTTTCCACATTCTCAAGGTTTTCGGTAGTGGTCTTTGATCTGGTGTACACCACTGTGGGCTTGGATTGGGTAGTTTGTCATGATTCTTTGTAGGAATTGATGTGATGTTGGCAATGCCCTCCCTTTAGCGCCAAAATGTTGATATAGAGATCTACACTAGCCAGAGAATTCCAATCGACCTTGATGGGATTAGAATGGATGTGCATGGGATTACGGGTAATCAACGATACACAAATATTAAGTGCAATAAAATAAATGACAATGAGAATTTTTAAATTTTTTTGGTGAGGTAAACTCTTGAGCCTACGTCCACTGTTTTTTTGTATTTGCTGTGAGAGCTGTTAGAGTAGATGCCCTAGAGCCAATCAATTATTGTAGAATTGACTCTTTGTAATAATGTTAATTAATCAATAATAAAAGGCATTTCATTCTACATCGCGTAAATCATTATTATTGCAATATGTATTGATATATGTCCTTAGAATGGTAGAACCGTGACGAGGGTATCAAGTGTTTCAAATCTTGATAGTGAGAACCCTATGAGCACATATGATGGCCATTCTAGAAAAGTCCGTAGCCCCAGTATTATTATGAAGTATAGGCACAGATAATACAGTAAGGCTATCATAGTGTTGAACGACCCTGTCGAAAGGCAGTGACTGATCTAACTTGTCAAGGTTGTTTGGTGACAACCTTTGGTGTAACACATGGGTGCTTGCCTGAGGCGAATACACCATGAACAAGTTCCTTTGGATAGACCCACCAAAGGATTCCATATGGATGGTAACCCAAGTGTCTATGGAACAAATCCTCTAACAAATGGTGGTACATGTGATCCTTAGACTTGAGATCACCAGAGCGCCTTGTGCACCAATTAGTGTAGTTCGACACTAGCCTAATGCAGTTCTTTTCAAAGCTGTCAATACGGTGATGATTGGATGCATCGAGGAGTGTATCAAGACTATGGTGGATAGACAGAGGATTCATCACTCTCGGGTACGGGTGAAGTTATCTCACGGCGCAATTCAGTATATGGCAATGACACTAAAACTGTGGCCACAGTGGGATTGAGTTGTTGCCCTATCCAGATTATAATACGGTCATTGGTCTAGAAACTGAATACATATTATCAAGAGTAACCAAAGGTTGACACTATTTCTATGCCTTCGTCTCGTCGAGATAACGAATGATGAAAAGATTGAATTGTACAGTAACCATATCGTTGCATGCTACTTTGCTGAATCAGAAGCTATCGGGTGGCCATGATGCCTTGCTAGGGGCCAATCTTGGTCTGTGTATAGTGAGACGATTAATTGGTGTTAATCGCGATACTATACACTGCCGGTATGATGAGGAGCCTATGGGTCACACACATAGAAGATAATTTAAGAGCCAAGAAGAAAGAAGGGCGTTTTCATCTTTTTAGGCGAAAGGGTATTTTGGTAATTTCACAGTGCAATTAAATTTGCTGAGGTCATAGCCTTTATTTAATTTATTAGAAAAATTAAATAAGTGAAATTACGTTTAAATATGTGTTCGCATATATTTAATTAAATCATCATTATTGTTAAATGTTAATATATAGATTAAATATATATTAATTGAGATAATGATGAAATAAAAAATAAATATCTAATTGGGAGTGTTTGGTAACATGGGGTGTTTGGGTTGGAGCCCAAGCCTATTCCATATGGGAATAGGACAAATAAGTTTTCAATATAAAAGAAAACGGTTATTTGTAAAAAAGTGAGAATTAATTCACTGTTCATTTTTCTCTTTGAAAAAGAAAAACACAGCAGCCCCATATTTCCTCTCCCATGGCAGAGTTCATTTTTGTCTAAAATCAATCTATTTGATTTTTCTTCTTTGATCTTAAAGGTAAAGAGGATCTAGCAAATTCCTCTTTAGTTCTTTGTGATTGTCTTCGTGTGGACTACGTCGGTTCGATCCTACACTTGGGTTGGTAGCAAAAACATTCATAGAAAAATTTGGAGGAGCCTCCAAACGTGTGTATGTTTTTCTAAACTCATGATTAATTTTTGCAGATTTCTACTTAAACATAAACTGTAAAATTATACCTTTGATCTTGGCTCTTTGGAACGATCCTTGTATTATTGTTTTTGTTTTCCACTGCGTATATGGATCGTTTCTTCACAAGAGCTTACAATGAGAATTCTGTGTGAAAGTTGTAACCCCTTTTTCATCATTTGAGGGGGTTTATATACAAGGTTTGTACAAAGGAAAAAGCAAAAATAAAGGGATTACAATTGATCTGAGCTGCAATTTCGATATTCTCGCTATTGGGCGCTGTGATTGTGTAGAGATTGATGTTGATTTGGTCATTCCCACGATATCTGGGATTTGAAGCTATTCAGAAATTGATTGAATGATCATCTCTAAATTACAAAAATTACAAAAAACCCTGCTTGTTACAAAATTACAAAAAACCTACTAAGCATCTCTAAATTCACCAAAGATAATGATGTAATGGTAGATTTTAATTTTGATTGTTGTGTAGTCAAAGACAAGTTAACCAGAGCAACATTACTGCAAGGGGAACTTAAAGGAAGCCTATACCAGTTAAATATTCCACCCAATCCTATTGTGTCTTGTCATGGTGCTTTCTATACTAGTGTGTTTAGTAAGGCTGAGTCTAGTCCTGCTGTGTCTAGATTTGAGTCCTATACTGATGTGACTTGTAAGGTTGAGTCTAGTCCTGTTAGTCTAGTTCTGAGTTTAATTCTAGTTGTTAAAATGTATCTCATACCCTAAATAATGCAGCATCATGTTGTACCTTTGATATTGATAAATCTGATGTTCATGGTCTCATACAATGTAATGTTTCCTCTATTAATAAAAATTCAAGTTTGCTTGAGAAAAATTCTCCTGTTGTGAATAATACTCAGTCTGTTGAATCTGGTAATTATTGTTTCATAGCTGACACTTTTGAAAATGATTACATAACATGGCATAAAAGAATAAGGCATCCTCATTCTCTTGTTTTACACAAAATGCTTGCAACTTTGCCAAATAATCTTTTTCCTAAATCACAAACAAAATCATCTCTTGCTTCTGCTTTTTGTGATGCTTGCCAGTTAGGGAAATTACACCTTACTAGTTTTCCCTCATCTTCATCTCAAGCTACTGCTCCTCTAGAATTAGTATACAGTGATGTGTGGGGTCCTGCACCCTTACCTTCATGATTCAATTTCAACACAACACAACACAAATCCAAGCTAAATTCGGCCAATACAATATTGGAGTTCAATCACTTACTTGCAATTTTCGGACCAAGACAAGTAGAAACACTTCAAGTAAAAAGGATTGCTGTACCAACTTGAATTGATTCACCACCAAATCCCCTTGCCTAGACTTGGATAAAGAATGCAAACTCAAAAACACACAAGTTCTCTCAAATGGATAAACCAAATTTCAATATATTTCATAAGCTAAATGTTACAATGAAAATAGTTGCCTTTATATAGGCAAATACAAGGGTAAACAAGTAATTGACAAATACATTAAAATGAAATAAAATTAATTAATATTACAAGCCATTCATTCAAAAAGCAAGGCTATGCCTATTTAATGCAAAAGAGACATGATTCCCTAATTCTAGGATCTATGTCTTTAACCACCCCATTAGTTGTAAAAAGCTCACTTTATTAGATCAAAACCTAATCAATGATCCTAATTAAGTCTACTAATAAGGGTGTAAGAGTTTGGGCCTTGAGAATCTTGCAAATGGATCCAATAAGGGTTCATGTGGATCTTCCCCTTTGGAATGAGACTTGGGCCGGATTGGACAACTTCAACACTTGGGCTTCTTTCTTGGTGGGCTTTTGAGCTTGGGCTTGGAATAGTTTGGGCCGAAATGTTTGGACTCTTTCCCTCCTTGGAACTTGCTTGGGCAGAATTTCCGCCACTGCATTCCACATTCCACAATCCAAGTGTTTTAGGACTTGGAGTGAAATTCTTCAATCCAACCAAATTAGCAAGTGTTTTAGGACTTGTAATTCCTTGTCCACTCATATTTACAAGTGTTTTAGGACTTGTAAACGTATCACTTCATCTGAGGGATTTAGATATTATATGCAATTTTTATCAAATTTCATCACCTTGCTGAAAGGCTATTTGGACATAAGCTTAAATGCTTACAATCTGATCAGGGAGAGGAGTACATTGCTCCACAGCCTTATCTTACTGAATTCGGAATTAGTTTTAGACATTCTTGTGCATATATTCATCAACAAAATGGAAAGAGTGAGAGGAAACACAGGCATATAGTGGAAACATGATTGACTCTTCTTGCTCATGCTTCTATGCCCTTACATTTTTTGTGGTTAGCTTTTGAAACTGCAGTGTTTCTTATTAATAGGATGCCTATTGCTACAATTGCATACATGTCTCCTTATCAAAAATTATTCAATCACTCACCTGTTTATGATACTTTAAAAGTTTTTGGCTGCTCATGTTTTCCTTTCCTTCATATGTACAATGCAAACAAGTTTAATTTTCATTCCATAACATGTGTTTTTGTTAGGTATAATTTAGTTCATAAGGGTTATTGGTGTTTGAAACTAGATGGCAAAATCATCATTACCCCAAGTGTCAAGTTTAAAGAATCTGAGTTTCCTTTTTCTAAAGGCTCATTTTGCTCCACATCAATATCTAACACCTTACAAGAGTCCAACATCACCTTAGAAACCCTTTGTTCTTTTCCTTTTGTTGCTATCCATCCTTCTCCTACTTTCCAAATTCAAACTCATATTCCCTTTATAGTAACAAGCTTTCAAAACTAGTCTATTGATAACAATTCAACAAGAGGTAACTTCTTTACAAACTCTGCTCCTACATCACATTCTGTTACTTTACCTTAGTTTCAAATAGAAAATATGCTTTCCTCTTCACCTATCAGCTCATCTCAACTTACCATACCACCTTGCTCCCTTGAAATTGATCTAAATTCCCATCATTAAACTAATATTAATCCTCCTACAACCAGTTCTCTCCATATTTCATCCCTTCCTATTATAACCTCAGACTCTACTCTACCATCTTACTCACTTGAAGTTGATCTTACATTGTCCAAATTCCTTAAAGTTTCACAGTCTACAAAGTCAACTATTCCAAATACTCATCCTATGTTGACAAAAGCCAAAGCTGCTATTGTATCTTCTTCTCTGAGTACTTATTTTAGCCATCCCACAGCTTTGGTTATTGAACAAGACCAGGTGGAACTTAGCTAGTTCTGCTTGGAAAACAGCCATGAAAAATGAGTTTGATGCACTTGTTCACAACAACACCTAGACCCTTGTTCCTTTTTCTTCTAATATGAATGTGGTACAGAACAAATGGGTTTTCAAAACTTCATAGTAGTATAAAGCCAGGTTAGTGGCCAGAGGTTTTCAACAAACCCCTGGTCTTGACTATTTTGAAACCTTTAGTCTAGTAGTCAAACCATCCACCATTAGAATTATTTTTACGTTGGCAGCTACAAATGGTTGGAATGTGCAACAAGTTGATGTGAACAATGCCTTTTTGAATGAAGAAGTATACATGAAACAACCTATTGGATTTCAAGATTCCACTAAGTCTTCCTATGCATACAAACTGAATAAAGGTCTATATGGTCTTAAACAAGCTCCAAGGGCTTGTTTTACACGTTGAAAACAGCCTTGCATAGCAAGGGATTTCTAAACTCTGTTTCAGATTCCATCCTTTTTGTTCTTAAACAAGATTCTTTCCTTACTTATGTGTTAGTTTATGTGGATGACATTCTTTTAACAGTTTCAAATCCAACCTATATTAATCAGTTAATGCAAGACTTAAATGATCAGTTTGTGTAATGCTTTCTTTCTAGCCAGTATAATCTTAAAATAATCACTAAAACTCATAAAAAAAATATATAAGAAAATACACATATATATACGAGTAATAAAGTATGGGCCCATATTTTATTTTTCTTTATATACAAATATTTACAAAATGTTCTCAAAAATAGCAACTTGACAGTGTAGCCCGACCCTTCCACTGCGTGACGTTTCAAGCGACCGCAACTCACCTATTACCTGCAAAACATTTAAAACAACGGAGTGAGCACTAATGGCTCAGTAAGTAAACCCACTATGCTACCCTTCTCTCTCTCTCCGTTGCTTAAAATTCCAAATTTTCTTTCCTTACATCACATTTCCCGATTATTCTCTATTCTTTCCCTGTTCTTCTCTCTCTTCTTTCTCTATTCTTTCTCTGTTTTTCTCTCTATTTTCTAAATTTTTCACTGCCCATGATAATGAGCATGGTATTATGCATATTCATGATGCAAATGCATAAATTATGCATTTTCTTTTCTATTTTTCTTTATTTCTTTCTTTCTTTTCTAGTCTTTCTTTCTATTCTTTCTTTCTATTTTTTCTTTCTTTCTTTTCTATTCTTTCTTTTCTTTCTTTTCTATTCTTTCTTTTCTTTCTTTCTATTCTTGCCGATCGGACTCGGTTGAGGCATGGATTTGGAGCCTTGGCCGTGTGAGTGAATTCTCTAATTCTAGATACAGTCCTCATCCACACACACTTCTAACGGACTGTACATTTCTTCTTTCTGAATTCTGAGGCCACTCACTAAAGGCGACGTGCATGTGAGACTATGTCACTCACGGCTCCCCATCGCAACAACCTTCTCTTCTTTTTATCTTTTTTTACACTTCTTTAAGAAAAATTCAGATTTGAATATCTTTAATATTCTCATTTCTTTCTATTTTCTCTTTAACATATTTTAGAGCATTTTCATGCTCTTATGAATATGTATACATGTAGATGGTTTCATGCTTATAATTCTTTCTAACTTCACATAGTTAAATGCAATTATGCATTATGGAATGCAAACATGTCCTTCTCTCCCATCTACAAACACATCCCAAGGTAACACATAATCATACTCATATATGCCCTTCTCCTTGGCATTTCATCAAACAATTCATGTGCACAAATCAACACTAATTTGGCTACACTTTTATCTCTATTTTAGGCCACCAAAAATTTGGAATAAACTCCTCCATAATTAACACCAAATCTGCCCAAAATACACACTTCAAAATTTTCACTTCAATTCTTCCAAATCTCATCCAAACATTCATCAAATAACAACTACACCGGAATAAGGTCTTAACACAACTTCTCATGGATAGGTTCTAATCATTATTCAACACCAAATCCATCAACAATTCTACATATAACACATATATATGCATAAAGAAAGTTCTCTACACAATATAACTTAAATCATACTTAGGGTAGGATTTACTTACCTTTGATATGAGCAAATTCAACCCTTTAAGAATCTCCTTTGATCAAACTCTCTTCCTCTTAAATCCTATGAGCATAAACCATCAAAATCAATACTTTAAAAACTAAAATTCACTTCTTAGTGCAAGGATCTTACCTATAGAAGCTTAAGATTGAAAATCCACTCAAAAACACCAAAAACCTTTGAATTTCCTTTGAAGAAGAATTGAAGAATTTGAGAGAATATGGAGGTGAAAGTGGCGTGCAAATGGGTAAGAATGACTAGGGTTTGACTCTTCAATTTGATATAACATAAAAATTATATATAGTTTCCCATTTTGCCCTTGCACTTTCTTTAAAATTCTATTTATTTCTCATAGTTAATTACCATAATGCCCTCATTTTTATTGCATTCTCCATGAAATTCTTTCTCTTTTCACTCCCCACAATTTCAACTAATTTTGAGTGAAAAGACCATTTTACCCTTAATGCAAGTTTAAGGCATTTTCTTTACATTTTCCTTAAAATAACCTTAGCAAAAATCAACTAAAGGCATAAGAACATAAATTAAATTACGTACCTCCATGTGGGCGTTACAGTTTGCACTTAAAACTCTTGGCTTTCTACATTACTTTCTTGGTCTAGAGGCAACAAGAACTTGTAATGGCATTCATTTGAAGCAAACCAAGTATGCTTCCGATTTGTTAGCTAAAACTAGAATGCTGGATGTAAATATTTGTTCCACTCCCATGGTTGTGGGTACAAAATTGTCTTCAAGTGACACTGATCTTTTTTAGAATCCTAGCCTTTACAAAAGCATAATAGGAGCACTTTAGTATCTTACCCTTACTAGCCCTGATCTTAGCTTTCTTGTCAATAAGCTAAGTCAATTTCTATTAGCCCTTACTAGTCTTCAATGGCAAGCTTGCAAGAGAATTTTGAGGTATGTCAAAGGTACTCTGAATCATGGGTTACATTTTAAGCCAGTAGGGAATTTAAGCATAGAATGCTATGCTGATGCTTATTGGGGCAACAATTTAAAGGATATGAGATCCACTAGTGGGTATTGTGTGTATATGGGTCCTAATCTGATTCAATGGAGCTTTCGAAAGCATAAAGTTTTTTCTCTCTCTTCCATTGAAGCTGAGTATAGGGCTTTAGCTCAAATTGGAACAGAGGTGGCATGGTTACAAAGCATTTGCTGAGTTAGGAATACTTATAAACACGAAACCTATCATTTTGTGTGACAATGTAAGTATAGCGACTTTAGCATCTAATTCAGTGTTTCACGCAAGAACAAAACGCATAGAAATAGATGCACATTACACAAGAGAACAAGTGCTGGCTGATAAAGTTGCTATTCAATATGTGCTATCCAAGCTACAAATGGCTTATATGTTGACCAAGGCTTTAGCTGCTTCTCAATTTGCAAAGTTCAGACAAAAGCTAACTGTAATCAGTAAAGAGAAAATGCAGCAAATAAAAGTTTGATGATAGTTGTTGCAGAGTTGAAGTAGTTGATGCATTTTAACTTCAATTTAGTTCAGTGAACTCAACTCAAAACTATTTAGTGTAGTTCAATTCAGTGAAGCTCTCAGCTCAAAATTGTTTAGTGCAATTCAATTTAGTGAAGTTTTAAGCTCAAAATTTGAGCTTAGTGCAGTTAAGTTCAGTGAAGCTCTTAGCTCAAAACTATTCAGTGCAGTTCAATTTAGTTAAGTTTTTAGCTCACAATTTGAGCTTAGATGAAAATTGATGGTGGTGCTGAACATTGAGGTGTTAATTGATGTGATTAATTCTGATTGGTGATGTGTTAGTTCAATTGACATTTGTTCAGGTTCAGTGCAATTCAGCTCGTAGTTTGAGCTTAGATGAAAATTGATGGTGTTGTTGAAAACTGATTTTGACAGTTGATGTGATTAATTCTGTTGGTGATGTGTTTAGTTCAATTGACATCTGTTCTGCAAATTTGGTGGTTAACTGAAGTTTGATAGTTAAATGTAGACTAATGTGTTAGTTTGGTGTACTTGCAACAATTTTGAGATTACACTAGTTGAAGTAGAGTGGATTGATTAACATAGTTTACTGCAATCAGCCAAAGCTGCTTGGAAATGTCTGAAACATTTTCCAAAATGTCAAGAGAATTATTCAACTCCTTCAACAGCTTCATGTAGCTTGGTTTGAGCATGAATGTTGTCCAATAAATGAAAAAGGTCACAAATGTAATTAGACTATAGGCAAGACGGTATCGTTTTGCATAGAGTCATTTTGCTCTTTATATAAACAGAATTTGTAGTCTCTTTTATTATCGAATTATCAAATATAGAAATCAGCTAAACATTTTCTGGATTTCTCTTCTTTTCTCCTTGACTTTGACTTTTCAAACCCTAATCAACCAATCAATTCCTCAACATATTTATTAATCAATTTCAACAAAAAATAATCAATTTCATGCAAATCAAAAGATTTCAAGAAAAAACCAGAACATGCCATTTTCATTTAACACATCGAAACATGCCTTTTTTTTTTTTTCAATCAAAATTGAAGGAAATATATATATAGTAAAACTTCTCTATAGTCATAATGGTGGGACTAATTAATTTTATTACTATGAGGAGGTTATAATTTAATAGAGGTGTAGTTACAAAAATTTCTTATTTTGTAATTCATGTTTTAATAGTATTATGATTTCAATTTAGCGCTTCAATTGTCTACTTTTTCAACGAATAGAAGATCGTATCTTAGAACCAGCAAAAATAAGTGTCCTTGATGAAATTGTAAATACAGTTGTTACATGGTTAAACTGATGTGAAGCCACAGACAATTGCTAATTATTTTAAGCATTACAAAATTAGAACTCCTGATGTCGATGAATTGCAAGTTATAAATAAAGTGGATGAGAAGAATCAAAGAGTCATTGTAGAATTGAGTGATCAAATTTGACAACTTCACTTCACTAATCAAATGAATATTAATGTCTTCCTCAATTATTCAAATGAGCAACAATTCATGTATACTTTAACTGAAGAAGAAATCATTGCGACAATTACACAAGAAAAGAAAGGAAATAAAAATGAGGATGATAGTACGGAAATACAAAAAGTTTCATGCCAAGAAGCTCCAAACATGCTTGAGAAGCTATAAATATTTTGGCTTCAACAAGAACATGTCCATGCTAGCGAGAAATGTACTAGCAAGTTAAAAGATGTGGTAATAACTCTAAAGCATAAATCATTCTCCCAAACAATTTTAAATAAATATTTTATTTCATCTTAAACATTTGATGTAACAAATAATATTTTTTTTTGTAATATACACATAATTATTACTATGTGGAGGCAACTTTCCTTAAGACATGAATTAGAAAAATTATAACTTATTATAATGTGGAGTTTATTCTTATTTATAACTATCCCAAGTTGTGAATAGAATTTTTTATGACTATATAGAATTTATTCTTATATAGAGTATCACTATAGAGATGTTTTACTATATATATATAAGTTTATAGATTATTAACATCTAATCCAAAGCTTTGATACCACTGTAGGGATTTAATCGAATAAAGTGCAAAACAAGAACAATTTTTTTTTTTTCATTCGAAACCCATTCTATCCCGGATCATATATTGATGTTAATAACCCATTCAAAACAAATATACATAAAAGATTAAAGAATTGTTATAATCAAACCTTCGATTGGAGGCTCCAACACCTTTGATTGAAAGAAAAAATGCTCCCACCTTAAGAGGAGAAGTGAACGCACGGAAATCCCACACAATCAATTTGCTAGTTTGAAAGTGAAGGTTTAAAGAAGAAAAAGGGGCGAAGATTTTCTAGGAAAATCTCTCTCTACAATTCTGTCTTGGGAGGCAAGGATGAGCTAAATGAGAAATGGGGTTAAGGCACCTTTTTATAGGGAAACCCTAACCCTAATATTCCCTTGGCATATGCCAAGAAATATTCCCTTCTATTTCAACTAGTATCCATTATTTATAAACAAATAAGTAGACTTTACTTAATGCCCAAGATAAGGTCGTTTTTGGTATTTTATTATTATTGCATTATTCATACAATAAGGATTCATTATTTAAAATGCATATACACCAATATATTAAATTTAAATAATGATTATTTATTCTTTTTAATATATATACACCAATATATATATTTGAATAAATAAGTTATCTTACAAATTAAAATCCAATATTAAAATTGGACATAGGCAACAACCTATCAGGCGACAACCTTCAGCAAATTTAATTGCATCGTAAGAATTACAAAATACCCTTCACCTCGAAACGACGAAAATGCCCCTACACCAAATCTTCTTTGATTTGTCTTTTAAGTGTGTGACCCGTAGGCTCCTTATCATATCGATAGTGGGTAATATCGCAATTGACACTCAATCAATTGTCTCATTACACATAGAGCAAGATTGGCCTCTAGTTAGGCATCAAGGCCATCTGATAGATTCAGATTTAGCGTATCAACTATATGTCAACGGTATGGTTACTGTGTAATCAAATCCTTTCATTATCCATTATCTCATCAAGGTTTGAAGTACATGAATAATGTAAACTTCAAATATGCTACCTTGATATGTTCATATTTGGAAATTCAAACTAATGACTTAACCGAATTTGAGCATCAACTCAATTCGACTGTGTCCACAATTTTGCGGTCGTTGTCATTTACCGAATTACTCAGCGAGATAATTCTCCTGTAATTAAGAGTTATGAATCCTATGTTGATCCACCATAGCCATAGTGTACTTCTCAATATAGCCAATCACTTTCGTATTGATAACCCTTAATAGGACTATGTTAGGCCAGTGTCAAACTGCACTGATATTTACACACGGCGCTCTGGTGATCTCAAGTCTGAGGATCACATACACCACCATCCGTTAGAGGATGTATTCCATAGACATTGGGGTTACCATTTATATGAAATCCTCTGGTTGATCATGTCTAATGAACTTGCCAATTACAAGCACCCATGTATCTCACCAAGTTGTCACCAAACAACTTTAACATGCAAGATCTATTACTATCTTTCGATAAGATCGTTTAACTCTATGATAGCCTTACCGTATTATCTGTGCCCTTACTTCAGGCCATCCAATGTGATCATATATTATAACATATCCAAAATACGATTTACATATATAGTTTAGACATAATATAGTCAAATTGCCTTTTATTAATATCAACTTGTTATTACAAGTAGTCAAAAGCTACAATTTGATTAGCTCTAGGGCACCTACCCTAACAGATAGGTATGTTAGCTGAGTTATACTATGACGTGCGACAACTGGAGGCTCACATGCCCCTATGCCATAGAGAATAATGGTGTTCCCTCTGATAGTTGGTGCCTTTATAGGTCTCCCCTCGGTCTGGTTGCATGGAGAGCACGTGGAGTTTGCATGGTCGTGTGACGTCGATTGGGGCAAGTAGCTTATATGTTGTAAGGTAATCTGTTTGAGTGAGAAGGTATTTTCACATGGTGGGCCCTCTTTGTTATGTCATCACATGTGCTTGCACACATGTGCTCCTTTGTTTTTCATCTTCGCTCTCAAGCTTGATGTTCGCTCCAAACAGAGGCATATCTCGGGCTTCTCTACTGATTCTAGGTTGGGGATTTTTATTGCACAACATCTGCCCCCTAGTTTTCAAGGGTCTAGTTGAACTTGGAAAACCAAGTCTTTTGCGGTCTAATCTGGTCAATGCTGACTTGTCCACTCTTGTCACTTATTGCAGCTTTTTTGTTTGACTTCAACCTTCTGTATTTGACAGGATTTCAAGCATCGTTAGACATTGCATTTAATAGGACGTGACTGATTTGTTATCCCATGCCTCAAAGCATAAGGGGATGTAGCTGTTTTAGGGATATCGAAGTGACACTGTAGCATTTATCCCACTTTATAAATACTGGTGCTTTCTAGTTTGGATAATCAGTTTTTGCTACTTTGTTTTGAATTCGTAGCACGGCTGCTTGTTTTCCAACTTCTTAGGGTTTTCCTCTTGTTCTTTTTCTTCTTTACTTTAAAGAAGTCATCCATTGAGGGTTATCATGGTGAATGCATTGACTCTTCGGATAATGAAGTCCTTGAGATGTCGTTACAGCCACAAAGAGATGCTCGGACTAGTATAGTTCGCTGTGATGGAGCTAGTCCTTCATTTGTGTGTCGAGGGCAAGAAGACACTAGACGAGCTGTGTCTCCCTATCATATGTCTCTCATATCCCCAGAAGATGGAGGTGGCAATGTCGATACTCAATAGGGGGTTCTATCTACCGTTCCTTCCTCTAGGAGGAGGAGGAGGACGGTTACCCGTGTGTCGGGTGATCGCCATGCTCTTGCCACCAGGTTTCTGAATCCTACAATGGCTAAAGTGGAGATTCATATGAATGTACTGTCGGTGATGATCAAGGAGGGAGAAGCTCGGGAGTTCGATGTTGTTACGTAAGCGATCGACACGCTTTAGGAGCATCTCTATGTCTTATCATTTATTGTAACAACTGTTGAAAACTAGTACAATGCATGCATAATGACAATAGAAAATTGGGCCCAAAGTTTTCTTTTCATTATTAATCATATGTCTTTTATACACAAAGAGTGTGATTTACAAAAATTCACTTTAAAAGACAAAATAGGGGAAACATTGTAGCTATTCTCTTCGCTTGCCGACGCCCATCCGACTGCATCATCACCTAGATCCTACATCCACAAAGGAAAATAACGGGGTGAGCACAAAATAATGCTCGGTAAGTAAAACCCTCTATCTGTCTGTCCCCGTATGTACAACTCTTAATTCTTTCCTTATCCTATTTCTGTCTCTACTAAACAAAGATGGCCTCATCTTACCGGGAGGTACGGCACGGATGGTGTTCACACAGCACCATCTCACTCTTCATGACTATCGGGTGGAATTCACACAGTACCAACCCGTTCTTAGTGACTACCGAGTGGGGATCACAAAGCACCTACTCGGTTTTCTTTTTCTAATTATCGGGAGGAGACCACCTAGCACCTACCCGTTTCTCCTGACTTTTGGGTAACGATCACCAAGCATTAACCCGTCTCTAGTCACTGTCGGGTGATGATCACAAAGCATCAACCCACTTATCTAACAACTAACCGGGTAGTGGTCACAATGCATCTACCCATTTCTACTACTCATCGAGTGACGATCACAAAGCATCGACCCATCTCTAAGGGCTATTCGGGTGGTGATCACAAAGCATCAACCCGATTCCCATAACTATCGGGTGACGATCACAAAGCATCGACCCATCTATTCTACTCTTCTAATTCACTCTATTCTAGCATTTTGCATTCTCTCTACTCTTAGAGTAGTTGCATCCACTAAGCTCTCTACTCATAGGGTAATTGCATACACAATTTTCCTACCCTTTCTTAGGTCATTTTTCAATGCACAATTAGTGCCTATGGATGGTTCATCACCACTAATGCACTTATGAAATGCCAACATGCAATGTTGCAAGAATTAAGGTTCATTACTCACACTCAAACCTCTATTAGGCATTTTATCAAACAACTCATGTGCACTATAAAACTCTACTATAGCAATGAGTCTAAATCTTTTTCTAACCATCCAAAATGGGGAAAAACCCCTTCACATAGCCACAAAACCTGTCAAACAAAACACTTCTAAAAAGGGATCCATAACACCCCTTCAATTCCATCTCAAACTACCTTGCCAACCCAACAACCCATTTCTCATATTTGCAATATGTAAGCATTCTTGAGGCATAGAAATCTCTATTAAAACCTCCATACATGGCATATTACATGTACATCACATACATATATCATGTCTATCAAAACCCTAATCAAGAGAAATCTTAAATCTCAACTTGGGTTGGGGTTTACTTACCTTGTTATGGAGAGACTTCACCAACTCTTCCTTTCACTTGGTTTGCTTGACCTTTTTCTCTACTCTTAATCAAAAGAATAAAAACCCTCAAACTTCAATATAGGTTAAAACTCCCCAAATCACACAACTTAAGTAGAAATCCTTACCTTAGGAAGTCTTAGGTTGCTTTTCTACCCCAAATCACTTCAAAAACCCCTTGAAAATCCTTGATCAAAAGAAAAGAGAAGTTGGGAGGAGAAAAGATAGAGAGCTGCATTTTTGGAGAAGAAGAATGAGGGGTTTTCTAATTCTAATTCCTTTTAATGAAATTTACACCAAAGCATTCCCATTTTGCCCTTACTCTTCTTTGGGAATTCCATCTATATCCTTTGATTCATTACAAACTCACCCCCATATCAACATATTCTCCATGAAAAATCCTTACAATTAACTCCCCACTTTTCCTGCTAATTAGGGGTAGAATGGTCAAATTGCCCTTAGGGAAGAAAAATATCTAAAACTTAATCAACATTTTAAACGGCCTGTCGCCGCGGCGAAACTGTCCAGCAGCTTCCCCCGTGGCTTCAATACCTCTTCGCCGCGGCGAGGATTATTCTTCACCCCGGCGAAGCACGGCAGGCTGAACTTCTTCTGTTTTCAACCAATTTCAGGGCAAGTATACTACATAACACTCAAAATTACCAAAAACCAACTTAAATAAGAGCAAAGGAAGAAACAGCAACTACGTACCTCAAGTGGGGCATTACATTTATCCTTCTCGACTCCACCACCGAGGCTGACTGGGAGGAAAAGTGGGGCCACGAGTTGATCCCCTTGCTTTAGAAGGTAGTAGAAGACCATGCTTAGGCTTGAACTTATCACTTCATATTTTTCATTCGTTATTCACTCGTAACGCTCATATAGGTTTTTGGTTGTTGTGCAACTCCTATCCTTGATGACCATGTTCTTCCAATGGGTTTACTCGAGGCTACAGTCTTCGGAGGCAACCTTGGAATGTCTTTGGGAGTTTGAAAAGGAGTTTAAAAAGCTAAGGGCAGTTTTGGCTTTGATCTATGAGAGTTGCATCGAGGAGAAGGCCGAGCTGTTCTAGGGTTTAGACGCAAGGAATGAGCGCATCGAGGCTTTCCTAAAAGAGAATGAGGATTTACGCACACAAGTGCAACGAATGGAAGGAGCCATCAATGTTCTCCAAAAGGAGAGGTCGTGGCTTGAGTGCCACCTTGAGTCACATCAGGGTGTGGGATCTGAAGGCTTGTCTAATCCAGACGAGGATTAACCCTTGGCCATTTTCGCGATATTTTTTTTTCTCTTTTTTTTTTTTTTGGTAACCCCATAGATATATTAATGATAAATGAATTTTTTACCTTCTTTTTGTACTTGTTTGCTTTATTATGACTACTTTGAGTGCATGTATGCTTTCTCATTTATGTTGCACAATAAGAAGCTTTTTGCTCAGGTTAGATGGGTGAACTTTTTATCCCTTCGAACGCTTTATTGTGTCGAGGATTACCTTGGTGGGCTTACTTGCTCACGGATTGTAGTGAGTTGTGACCTTGACTTGTTGAGGCTGGGAGCTTGCTATACTTCGTAACTCGAGGGGATATTGTTTCGTAAAAAAGAAAAGAGTTATAAATGAGATTTTGACCATGGATACTTGAGCAGTCTTATCCAAGCATTAATGGGCAGCTAGGCGAATTGACATGTTAACGCAAGTGGCAAGATTTTGTCATTTAGTCTGGAAGGTTGACGCCTCGATTACCAGGATGGCGGTTGTTTTACCCATCTTGGATAATGACACATGGATGGATGGAATGAAGTGCTTCGATTGGTCTTAGTTTGGGCACACTATAAAAGGCATGCTACACTCAAGATTTTATTACTCTTGATATTTGAAAGCTTCCTTCCCAAACTAATTTTTCTCTCCTGCTTTTAAAATGTGGCAAGTTTGCATAGATTTTGTCAACATCCTTCCAAACGTTTCTCACAGTTGGTTGCTTCTTTCCTTTTTCTTTTCTACCTTTGCTTTACTTATCGGTATCCCTCAGCCAAGGTTAGCTGTTATTGGCCGGAGTTGAGGAGTAGGCTAGAGTTTTTAGGAGTGTTGCTTTAGTGGTTTTAGAAGGCAATTGCTGGTGCTTAGGTCATTGACCTCAACTCGTCGTTGGGTCCCTAAGACACGAGGTGGGCACGAGTAGATTTTCCTTCTAGGGTTTTTTCGTGTTATGTCTTGACACCCGTCTTTGAATGTGTCAGGTTACCCAGAGGGGGTTTCACCAGATGGCCAATAGCAGCAACCAAGTCGTTGGAGCTAGTCTCAGAAGCATCTTTAAGGAGAAGGTTGTCTTTGGGATCGAAGGACTTGAAAGGGACCCCCTTGTGGTGTCGAGGGCATTGTAGTGAGGGTAGAGGGTGGCGACTCTAATAAGGGAATTATCCCAGTGATAGCGAGAGCCCGAACTGGTCGTCCTTTTTCCTCTTTGCCCAAGGACGAGCTAGTTCGAGTCCACGAGGACTATGGGTTATCAATCGAGTTGAAAGTGATTGATGATTGCTCACCCAAGAGTCTACCTAGTGGTTAAGTGATAATGTCGAAAGTTCTTTTGAGGTGCGGCATGTCAATTCCAAATCGCCTCACTGTAGATGATGGCCAACTTCTATTTGTACTTGGTTAGCATGTACATCGCCTTTCATAAGGCTAAATTAGGTGAGCTTGATAATCCAAGGATTATACTATTTTATCTATGCTTTTTGGCTGGATTTTGGATTCTTCTTCTTAAGTTTGTGCCTGAATTGAAACTTAATTTCATATATTTTACGTTTTAGACCAAAACATACAGTTAGAGCAAAAACTGAGCGGAATTGAGTTTCTAGACCTAGAATCAAGCGAATTTCAAGAATCGGGAAAGTCCTGATGCGGATTCGAAGCACTATGAAGCTTGTTTCTATTAGGGATCACTAAGATTGAAGATTCAAGCAAAGAAGCAAGTGGAGGGCAGTTTCTTAATTTCAAAAAAGTTCAGAAAAGTTCGCCGCGGCGAAGTATATTCTTCGCCG
Source organism: Pistacia integerrima (assembly GCA_026225825.1). NCBI lineage: Eukaryota > Viridiplantae > Streptophyta > Magnoliopsida > Sapindales > Anacardiaceae > Pistacia > Pistacia integerrima. The sequence continues at coordinate 30,770,813 of CM047749.1, read as the reverse complement.
CAGCGAGAAAGTCTCGAGTCAGATTTTGAAATAAAATCCAACTCAATGCCGCGGCGAAGTTTATTCTTCACTGCGACAGAAACTGCAATTATTAGTTTATTGAAACTGTGCATTTTAATTGTATGAGATTAGTCTTAGGGTTTTGGGGTCGACTATTTAAGAGAGACTTGGTTATTTTGTTAAGGGGTTCAACACTTTTTGGAAAGAAAGGAGAAAATTGGAGATTGGAAGCCTTTGGGTTCATCAAATAGGGAAGAATTTATTCTCTTTTCGTTATTCCAGCATGTTGAACTCTGTTTTACAGCTTTTCTTTTAATTTGCTTTATTTTTAGTGTGAACTAACTCACTTTTGGGTTAGGGTTTTGATGTAATTGGGATTTTAACGTCTAATCAATAAATTGATGTTGCTTTCATATTCTATTGCTTGGATTGTGTATTTATTCTTCTTCTAATTGAAATTAATTATTGAGCATGATGAGACTGAGAAGTGAATCATGTATTAGCCTCTTAGAGTAAATACCATTGATTGATTGAACGCTAGAGATAGGTTCGAAGATCCATGAAATCAATTTAGGATTCCATTTAGCTTAATGGACTTGGAACTATTAACCTTCATTTTGTTGGGTGCGAAAGTTTAATAGGGATAAGTAGGAAAACATAGCCTGAGAAGGTATGTTTTACAAGTTAGGGTATCCGATTTATAATCCTTGCATGTGAACTTAGAAGCAACAGAAATCGTAGATTAAATCATAAAATCCTAGTGAAGTCAAAACCCTAACCGTTTTGTCTTAATTGATATTTTCTTGAATTGATATTGCTTTCATTAGTTAGATTTTAAATTACATTGTGGATTTTGTTTTAACTTTAGCTTAATTGTCTCCCGCAAATCCAACCATTTTTCGTTTACTCCAACTTGATACAAATTAGGAAAATCAATACTTGACACACAATCCTCGTGGGAACGATACTTTACTCATCATTCTATTACTTGTTGCTACTAGTGCACTTGCTACACATTGCATGTTGTAAAATAAATGCATCAAGTTTTTGGCACCGTTGCCGGGGATTGGTTTTGTGTTAATATTGAATTTTTCTGGTTTTAGCTAGATTGGAGTTTAATTTTAGTTTTAATTGTTTTCTAGTTTATTTTTACTGTTTCTTTTCTATTCGCTTGTGATCTCACGCTCTATTTCTATCTGTGTAGTTTATGTGAAGACCTAGACGTCATCCAGTGGTTCCTATTGATCTAGAGATTTAAAGAACCGCAAGAAGACTTAACAAAGAGAGAAGAGAACGAGAGACGATAGTCATTAAGATGGCTGAAAATAGAACATTGAGGGAATTCTCAGTGCCCTCGGTTGATGGTAGTGGTCCAAGTATAACTAGGCCACAGGTGCGAGCCAATAACTTTGAAATAAAGTCAAAAATCATCCAAATGATCCAACAGTCGGTACAATTTGGGGGAGATCCAAAGAAAGATCCAAATTCACACATTGCAAACTTCTTCGAGATCTGAGACACCTTCAAGTCAAATGGAGTGTTAGATGACACCATAGGATTAAGATTATTTCCTTTTTCATTAAGGGATATAGCAAAGGGATGGTTAATGGCACTACCAGTAGGAACAATCACAACCTAGAATGAAATGGCACAAAAGTTCCTGACTAAATATTTCCCACCAGTGAAATCTGCAAGGATAAGAAACGACATCACATCATTTCTGTAGAAAGAGAATAAGTCACTTTATAAAGCTTAGGAAAGATATAAGGAATTACTGAGAAAGTGTCCACACTATGGTTTTCCGGTTTGGATGCAAGTCAAAACGTTCTATAATGGGTTGATGATAAATGTGCAAACAATGGTGGATGCAGCAGCCGGGGGAGCATTACAAAACAAGATACATGAAGAAGCTTATGAGTTACTTGAAGTCCTGGCAAGTAACAACTATCAGAGACCCAATGAGAGAATGCATTCGAAGAAGTCTATGGGTATTCATGAAGTTGATGCTTACATAACCATTTCAGCCCAACTTACAGCACTTTAGAAGCAATTAGAAGGTATGCAGGTAAATTCTATTCAAACACCTCAAATGACATGTGATTTTTGTGCAGGTAACCATGCGAGCAATGAATGCCAAGTGGGGAACACCTTTGCTTCAGCTTCATCATCATCAGAATAAGTCAACAATTTGGCAGGGAATCAAAGACAATAGAACAATCCTTTCTTCAACACATACAATCCCGATTAGAGAAATCATCCAAATCTATCTTGGGGCAATCAGAATAATCAATGGAACCAAAAAAATGCGCCAAACAATCAAGTTGGGATGAATCATCAACCAGGGGATCAAAGATTTTCGAAATTGGAGGATATGTTCGAAAAGTTCATGCAAGAGACCACAGGTTTCATGAGTGAGACGAGGGCAAATTTCAGAAACCAAGGGGCGTCCATTCGAAAATTAGAGGTACAAATGGGGCAAATAGCTGAAAAGCTGAATGAGCGACCACAAGGTTCCGTACCAAGTAACACGGTGACAAATCCACGTGAACAAGTAAATGCAATAACTTTAAGAAGTGGAACAGTCTTGGAAGAGGTTGAACACAAATGGAAGGATGAGAACACACCAAGTAAAGTGAAGGAAAAATCCGATGAAGAATTCGAGGAAGAAGTCATTGTTGAAAAGAAGCCAACGAGTTCCAGAGAAGAAGAACCGAAGAGGGAAGAGAGGCCAAGGAAAAAGAAAGAAAAATTGCCATTTCCTGAGATACCACCAGAGTTGGCACATCATACTTCTCTTGTTCCTTTTAATCAAAGGCTCAAAAAGAAAAATCAGGATAAACAGTTCATGAAATTCCTTGAGGTATTTAAAAACTGCATATTAACATTCCTTTTGTAGATGCCTTGCAGCAAATGCCGAGCTACGCAAAATTCCTCAAGGAAATTCTATCAAACAAAAGGAAGTTGGAAGAGGAGGAAACAGTGATGCTTACAGAGGAGTACAATGCCATTCTACAGAAGAAGCTGCCACCAAAACTCAAGGATCTAGGGAGTTTCACTATCCCTTGTGTTATAGGAGATATTACATTTGATAGAGTTTTATGTGATCTAGGTGCAAGCATTAATCTAATGCCTTTTTCTGTTTTCAGGAGAATAGGGATTGGTGAAGTGAAGCCAACAACCATATCTTTACAGCTTGCAGATAGATCCATCAAGCATCTGAGGGGCATAGTTGAAGATCTACTGGTTAAGGTGGACAAAGTCATCTTTCCTGCAGACTTTGTCATGTTGGATATGGAAGAGAACAAGGAAATGTCTCTCATCTTGGGGCAGCCATTTCTTGCCGCTGGAAGAGCCTTAGTTGATGTACAAGAAGGGAAATTGCTTTTAAGGGTCCAAAATGAAACGATGACACTCAATGTCTTTGAGGCCATGAAATTTCCATCAAAGTCAGATTCATGCTTTAGTGTAGACTTGGTGGATATACTTGTAGCAGATGCTATCAAAGAAAACACCCCTCAACTACTTTTAGAAGCTTGCATCGCCCAATAAAAAACAACCGAGGTAGATGAGCCGACGAAGAATAAGTGTGCTAGGCTTTTGGAAGCACTTCAACCTATAAACGCAAGCCAAGATCTAGAATTTGAAGATTTTGACATAGAAAAAGAGAAAGAAAAGGCAAGAAGGAAAGAACCTCCAAAACTTAAATTGAAGCCTTTACCGTCTCACATCAAATATGTATATCTTGGTGAATCAGAATCTTTTCCAATGATCATCAATGCAAGGTTGAGTAAATTGGAGGACGAGAGGTTGATTCGGGTGTTAAGAGAACATAGATCAGCAATTGGATGGACCATATCAGACATTAAAGGCATCTCTCCATCTTTTTATATGCACAAGATACTCCTGGAAGATGATGTCAAGCCTAGGGTGCAGCCGTAATGGAGATTGAATCCTTCTATGAAGGAAGTGGTGAAAGTCTTAGATGCAGGCATCACCTACCCTATTTCAGATAGTCCTTGGCTGAGCCCAGTGCAAGTGGTTCCAAATAAAGGAGGTATCAAGGTAATAAAGAATGACAGCAATGAATTGATACCAACTAGAACAGTCACGGGTTAGAGGGTGTGCATCAACTACAGAAAACTGAATGAAGCAATAAGAAAGGATCATTTTCCACTTCCTTTCATTGATCAAATGTTGGAAAGACTAGCGGGGCATGCTTATTATTGTTTCCTGGATGGCTTTTCAGGTTATAATCAAATTGCCATTGCTCCTGAAGATCAAGAGAAGACGACATTCACTTGTCCTTATGGTACCTTTGCTTATAGAAGGATGCCTTTTGGGTTTGCAATGCAGCGGCCATATTCTAGCGATGCATGATGTCAATTTTCAGTGACATGGTAGAGTGGTTCATAGAAGTCTTCATGGATGACTTTTCTGTTTTTGGTTCTTCTTTTGATAATTGCTTGTCAAGATACAAATCTAGTGCTCAATTGGGCGAAGTGTCACTTCATGGTTCAAGAAGGAATAGTACTTGCTCATCGAATTTCAAAGGATGGCATTGAAGTGGATCGAGCCAAAACGGAAGTGATTGAGAAACTGCGACCACCTGCAAACGTTAAGGCAGTCCGGAGTTTCCTGGGGCATGTGGGGTTCTATGGAAGATTTATAAAGGATATCTCTAAAATCTCTAAACCTCTTTGCAATTTGTTGATAAAAGATGCTTCTTTTGATTTTAATGATGAATGCATGCATGCTTTTCAAACTTTAAAGAAATTATTAGTGTCTGCACCCATTATTGCAGTTCCCAATTGGGAATTCCCATTTGAATTGATGTGTGATGCCAGTGATTTTGCATTAGGAGTGGTTTTAGGATAGTGACAGAATAAGGTTTTGCATGTAATTCAATATGTTAGCAGGACACTAACCGATGCACAGTTGAATTACACTACTACTGAAAAAGAGCTTTTAGCATTTGACAAATTTCAGTCTTATTTGCTAGGTGCCAAGGTGATTGTCTACACGGACCATTTAACACTCAAGCAGCTGCTGGCAAAACAAGAAGCAAAACCCAGGCTGATTAGATGGATCCTACTATTGCAAGAGTTCAAATTGGAGATCCGAGACAAAAAAAGGTCAGAAAATGTGGTGGCAGATCATCTATCAAGGATTGAATGACCAAACCAGGGAAGTGAAGACGAAATTCAGATCAAGGAGACATTCCCGGATGAGAAACTGATGAGAGTTGAAGAAGCACCTTGGTATGCAGATATTGCAAATTACTTATCATCGAGAGTGCTCCCAAATGGCATGACTTTCCAGCATAAGAGGAAATTTTTCTTTGACTTGAAGTTCTATTTCTGGGAAGAATATAAAACCCCCCTCCAGTCAGGTATCCTCTGAATATCTCTCAATGAGAATCCCGAGGATACATGTCTGAAGAATGAGTTGTATTTAGAAAAAAATTCCGTGTAAGGATAATAATAGTAATATCCAAAACATGCATATAAAATGTCATGCAGGATCCAAACTTATAATTTAGAAACTTTAGGAATTTATCCGGAAATTACACAATCAAAACATATTTACAGGGTGGAAGCTTCCAAAGGTGTTTCATAAACATTTATCATTTACATTATTTACACCAAGATAAAAACATGAAGATGACAATAAATCATCTCCCCTCACGTGTAGCCCCGCTGTCTCTAGCATCATTTGCTTTTGGTCTATTTGCAAAGCAATCAACAATGAAAGGGTGAGCGCTAATCGCTCGGTAAGGAATGATCAATTTCATTCTAAATGTGCTATTTGACCTTTATTTAAACATATTTGTTAACACACCACTTAACTTTTACATCTAAGGATACTTTCTATCTCATATGTCTTTCATCATTTATGGCTATATAACATCAATGTGTACACATACAAATAAGTATGTAAACATAGTACACGCACATCACATGTCATGATATAACATCTAAAATCATCTAACATAAGCATAAATCATCGCATAATGTAAATAACATCATAACTCATGTAATGCTACTAAACGCATATGAAACATTTAATGTCTAGCTGATCGGACTTTTCTTAGCATCTTAAGCACTTCATATCATCTAGCCTCAAATTCATCTATAGCTCATATCATCGGGAGGCGTGCTTACGCGTTATTTAGCATCTAAAGCATATATTCATCTTTCCTCAACCGGTATACGAGGATATGCTTACGCGTTTCCCATCATGTCTATATGCACCTCCAACATCTTATGGCATGTAAATACATATTTTGGTGAGCTTAATACTTTTAATTCATCTATGGATTATCAATCCATTTACATTACCTCTTGCTCACATACATCATCTTAAAACATGTATTACATTGCATCTTCATGCCATTTCATAACATTAATCATGCATTGACATCATGACCATGTATATCTTTCAAAGATCATCTAACTAATGGGTAAACATTAGTACATGGCATAATTACAATAATTCATTAATAATCATAAGAATTGAACATGTTAGATCTTAAACTTTAATAACTAGTTTATACTTCAGGCCATTTTCCATCCATTTCTAAAACGAATTCGCTCTTGGAATAAACATAAAAGTTATAGATCTGTGTCTTAGCTTTCCAATGCTTCAAGAATCATCTCATTTCGATTTTTATAACTCAAGTTATGGTCGAAATACTGAAGCAGGTTTAACATAACCCCTAAGCTTGCAAAATCCGACTTTTCATATTAACTATGCCACATCAATTCCTATTGACAATTAACTAATAGATCAACTTATGGATCAAATAAACCTCCCCTTAATAGTCTTTAACATCTTAAAGGAAGTGTAAAATCTCATTCCCATAATCATCCATTATTGTTATAACATTGTAAGATAATACAAACAACACCTCAACACTTCTAATAGCAACCATTCAACACCATGTGGCCTCCCATACTACAAGTTTTGCCACAATCAGCATCCACACTTCATCTTCTTCAATCAAACATAATAACTCATAAAACATAAATAGCAATAACTTCATGTATAATGAATTCAAGGCAATAAGTAGAGTAAATGAGTTCAACTACACTTGTCTTGAACTAATTCTATGCCTTAAAGCCTTAATTTAAGGTTTCATAAAAATCTACAAACCCTAACATAAACCCTAAAGTCATGGGAGGTTCTTCCTTACCTTTTTAAAGACTTCTTCCAACAAATCCTTTGCCTTTGTCTTCTTTTACACCTTAATCCTACATATATAACATTATACCTCAACATCTACTTCAAATCTTCAAATCACATCAAAACTAAAGTTTTTAATCCTTACCTTAAACCCTTCAAATTGAAGATCCAAGGCTCCTATCTTGTTCTCCTTGAAAAATTATGCAAAACTCCTTTAAAACTTAGAGAAAGAAAGCTTGTTTCATGGAAGAATTGAGAGAAAATGGAAGAAATTTTGAAGAAATGCTCTCTCCCTTGGCTTGAACGAATTTCATCTCATTTATAGGAAAATATTTCATTTATTTTCCAAAATTATGCTATTGGCCCAATTATTTTAGTTGTATAACTTATAAGTCTTTAATTCTTCATATAAGGGCATTTTGGTCATTTCACACTAGACATAATTATTACTTAATTAATGCCATCAAATGCAATTGAGCCTACTCATCCTTGACTTTTTCAATGCTTATCCATAGGCAAAATGACTATTTTGCCCTTAATACCTTTCTATGAATAATTGATTCATACCATTCCAAATGAATTGACTATTTTGCCCTTAGTTTGATTTTATGATTTTTAACATAAAATTAACATCTAAAGGACTATTTTGAGTTAGGAACATACCTTTGACATTTTGGGTATTACAAAGAACCATTTTTGTATAAACACTGTGCAGATAAGATGATACGTAGGTGTGTCCCGGAAGAGGAGATGGAGAGTATTTTAAGGCATTGCCTTGAGAAGGAAGTTGGTGGTCACTTTGGAGGGACTAGAATAGCAGCCAAGGTTGATGCGTTGAAATTACAACATGCAATGTGTAGCAAGTGCACTAGTTGCAAAAAGTAATAAAGTGATAAGTAGAGTATCGTTCCCACGAGGATTGCATGTCAAGCACTGATTTTCCTGGTTGTTTATCAAGTTGGAGAAACCGAAAGATGTTTGGATTGGCGGGAGAAAAATCAAGCTAAAATTGAAACAAAATCCACTACGTAATTTAAAAGCTAATTAATGACAGCAAAGTTAATTCAAGAGAAATATCAATTAAACAAAGCGGTTAGGGTTTTGACTTCCCTAGGATTTTATGAATTAATCTACGAATTCGGTTACTTCTATAGTCACATGCACGGATTATAAATCAGACACCCTAATGTGTAAAACATACATTCTCAGGCTATGTTTTCCTACTTATCCCTATTAAGCCTCCGCACCCAACAAATTGAAGGTTAATAGTTCCAAGTTTGTTAAGCTAAAAGAAATCCTAAATTGATTTCATTGATTCTCAAACCTATCTATAGCGTTCAATAAAACAATGGCAATTACCCTAAAAAGCTAATACATGATTCACTTCTCAGTCTCATCATGCTCAACAAGTAATTTCAATAAAAACAAGAGTAATCACACAATCCATGCAATAGAATGTAAAAGCAACATCAATTTATTGATTAAACATTAGAATCCCAATTACATCAAAACCCTAACCCAAAAGTGAGTTAGTTCATACTAAAATTAACACAAATCAAAATAAAAGCTGTAAGCAAGGCATTCAACATGATGGAATAAAGAAAAGAGAACAAAATCTTCCCTATTTGATGAATCCAAAGAGTTTCAATCTCCAATCTTCTCTTCTTTCTCCCAAAACAAAGTCGAACCCGTTCTAAAATGACTAAGTCCCCTTTATATAGTCGGTCCAAAAAAACCTAAGACTCTCACATAAAATTAAAATGCACAGTTTTAATAACTGAAATTTGCAGACTTCGTCGCAGCAAAGAATAAACTTCGCCACGGCATCTGTTGGCTTATAATTCTTTATCAGACCCGAGAGTTTATCACCGCAGCGAAGAAAGAACTTTGCCGTGGCGAACTTTTCTGAACTATTCTGAAATTATGAAACTGCCCTCCACTTGCTTCCTTGCTTGAATCTTCAATCTTTAGTGATCTCCAATAGGAACAAGCTTCATAGTGCTTCAAATCCGCTTCAGAACTTCCCCGAATCCTGAGATTTGCTTGCTTCTGGGTCTAGAAATTCAATTCCGCTTAGTATTTACTCTAACTGTACGTTTTGGCCTGAAACATAAAATATATGAAATTAAGTTGCAATTCAAAGAAGAAGCCACCCCCAAACGGAAGAGAGAAAAGAGAACAACAAACAACAAAATTGAAAATGAAATGAGAGAAATTAGAATCAAACTCAAACACAAAGAACTGCCTAGAATTTATACAAGTCTCAAAAATTGTTGAAAAATTATTACTGGAAAATGCTTAACACTCCAAGAAGTTAAAAGTTGATTGACTATCTTTCTCTATCGGCCTCCTGAGTAGGTAATCCCCACTTCAGTCCACCTTCCGACTTCCCAGATTATTTTATGCAGAAATGTAAAGTTTATCAAATGTTGGTAGACTCCATAAGCCTAAGTATCGAACTACTCTCCACTAATGCAGACTAGACATCACTGAGGATCAAAAGGTCTTTATAGGCTTGTAACGTTAGGCTCGGTTAGTGGGCTCCAAAAAAAAGGATAAGATAAACAAAGTAAGAGAACTTGGTTTCCTTCATGCAAACACTAAGAGGTACATTAATCTCCGCTTTCTTTCTCCACCACCAATCAAAGTGTCAACCATTTTATAACCCTCAAACATGTGCAATTCTTATTTTTGATTCTGAAATGAAACTCTCAAATTTCTATTTCTTTTTATCTTACTTTGTTTTTTTGTTTTTTTTTTTTTTTAAAGAAAAGAACATCAATTTATTAAGGTCAATTACCCCTTCTTCTTGCCCTTCTTGTGACCACCAAACTTATTATTTTGGTTCGTCAAAATCTCACACAACTCTCTAAGCTCTTGTGTGTCTGCATTAGGTTCAGAATTCTCTTAAAGGTTGTGAAACGTGTTTAGGGTGAAAGGTTTGGACAATTTTGGTTGCACAGGAAGAATAGGACAGTGATAATCTCATAAGGCTTAAATGGGTGACTAGGGAAAAATTTATTCATGGTCGGCTGGAAAGGCTTAAATGTTCCAAAAAATTGCCTAAATCATTTCCTCAATAATGTCTATTCCTAGAATTTCGCCTCAAGTACATCTCAACTAGGTTCTAGAGTCCACCAACATTATCAAGACTTTACCTAACCACATAAAATGTTTCTAAGCATGCCGAAATAATGAAAATGGTGGTTGAACCACTCAACAAACCTCTAGAAAAGAAAAATTAATCAACCAACCTAAACTTGAAGCAATGCTTAACATTTTCCATAAATAAAATCTAAATAATCCTATTCTCATCATAGACTTACGCAATTCATCACTGGCAGCAACAATACAAAACATAAAAACAAACTAAACACAAAACAAAATTTCAAATTTTCCTACCCCCAAACTTAAAATGACATTGTCCCCAATGTCACATCATGCACATCCTAGGAATAGAAAAACAGAATTAAAGGGTACGAGATATTTCCCTAATTGATCCGTGAATGTTGATTTTCGTTCAACATCATGCACACCCATTCCTTGGCTTCCTCATCATCATCATCTGTAAAACAAATGAAATTCTATGGTGTCCTCTGTGTTAGAAATCTCCACTAAATAATATGAAAAAATTACAACCTAATCTCACCCTTACAAACTAAATTAGGAAATTCAAACAACAATTAACAATCTAACAAAGGAAGATTGGTTCCACTGTACAAAACAAAAAAAAAAAAAAAAACAAATGAAAACAGAAAATACAAAAACAAGTGTTTTAGGCTTCATTCGTCATCTTCCTCCTCTCCTTTGACATCATCATCTTCTTCCATGGCATCATCTTCTTCCTCTTCTTGCCAACGTTGCCATTGGAAGTTTGAAACATCAATGCCCAGATTAGTGTAGCAGTTATATTGCATCTCGTACAACATTCGGGTTCACCCTGCCATCCAATTTTGACGCCGTTCCATCCTGTTCTCCTTGTCCAAAATTTGTTGAAACAACTCCTTTGTAATGGATGTTGAACTGGATGTTGTGGCCGTTCTTGTGGTTCTTTGTCTTTTCGATCCGAATCTGGTTCCTTCACTGAGAGGACGATCTAGGAGCTTGTAATAATAGTTGTGATCGAGGGGTGGGGCAGGATGAAGAAGTGGTTCATCATCTGCTTTCTTGACTCCCGCTCGAGTGCAAATCTCAGTGATGAGGTATGGGAAGGCGAAGCTCCCTCGCCCTAGTTTAGCTGCATGCTATATGCTTTCCATTATTATATTCCCCACATCCATTTTCTTTCCAGTGGCAATGGCATAAAGTAACAATGCTCCCTCAAAAACCACTGTGCTGTAATACGTTTCTGGGACCATCCGCGCACAAACAAAATACTGCCACAATCTAGCCATGGGAATCAAATTAGTTCCTTTTATGCTTCTTCTCCCCTTCTTCAAAATTTCCCAAGATGTACTCGACTTTGCTATGACCTTAAGAATCTCCTCCTCGTTAATCTTCTTCTTTTTGAATTCCAAATACTCATCACGGTCAATTGGATCAATCCTGTAGAAATCATTGATAATCTTCGCACTAATTTGCACTTTAATACCCCTCACATAAACATGCTCAGGCTCACACTCAAGGAAGTTGGCATAAAATTCTCTTACAATTGGCTCTATGGCTAAGTGTTCCAGTTCACGCATAAAGATATCCCAACCTCTCCCTCGATTCCAATCTTCTCTATGGACGGTGAATCCTCTCTCGGCAATAAACCTTTTGTCTTTTCTTTTAATTGCGCCTTTATAACATTGCCTAGCCTTCTTATTAACAAATCTATTGTCGACCTGTTTTCCTGTACCCTTGGGAACCGTTTTGAGCGGCATTTCAGTTTTCAATAGTGATCACCCAAATCTACCCCCCAAACTTAGTGATTCAACTCAACAATTCAACATTAAAGCATACTTTCTACAAACCACAATCACTCCTCAATTCACACAAAGGTTTCAAAAATTACGCTTCCACCCCCAAATCACCACTCTTCCAAACTCAATCAAACCACTTCAAAATAAAAAAAAACCCAACTTCCTCAGCACAAAACAAATCAAACTCAACACTTCTTAAGTCAAAATAACTCCACAAATCGCATCAAAATCTACAACTCAATAGATTCAATCAATTTCTCAAACTTAAAGCATTAACAATCGCAATTGATCAAATTTAAGGCTAGAGAACTTGAAATCTTACCACACCCACGACGAATTCACCACCAATCTCACCAATTTCTGCCCAAATTGCAAGATCCCCAAATTTTGGAAAACCCAAGGTTTCCAAAATTTTCTTCAAAACTTTGCAAAATCCTTGAAAAAATATGGTGATTTAGTGTTTATGAGGGTTAAGGAATGGAGTAGTAGGAAGAAAATTCACTGGAAACTCTCTGGATTGAAGGTGGAAGTGTTTGGTTCTTGGAAGTTTTCGTAAAAATAAAGAGTCATGGCAAATATTTATAGAAAGCAGACTTCGTCACAGCGAAGTTATTGATTCATTTGCGCGATACACTCGATGTCGCGGCGAAGAAAATTTCTCGCTACGGCGAACTTTGGCACTGAGTACAACCCCATGGCAAAATTTGGAATTCCATTAGTCCAATTTTTAGGCAGTGTGTACAATGCCGCAACGAAGAGTAAACTTCACCGCGGCGAAATCTGGAGAATTCCAAATTTTTCCACATTTTTTATCATTCACCTGAAACACCAAAAACAAACGAAATTAAACTATTTCCTAAGTCATAAAACAAATAAACAAATTCAAAACAACTAAAAATGAGAACACTTGGGTTGCCTCCCAAGAAGCGCTTTTTTATAGTCGAAAGCTCGACTTTCTCAAGTCCTCATTCCGGGATGTCAAGTTTGATGGGTAGTGACATGCAACTCATCGCCCCATTAATGTATGGCTTCAATCGCTGTCCATTGACCTTAAATGTCCCCTTTTCTTCATGTGAAATCTCCACAGCCCCATATGGGTAGACTTTTATAACTATGAAGGGTCCGGACCATCTAGACTTAAGTTTTCCAAGGAAGAGCCTAAGTCTAGAATTGTACAACAAAACCTTCTGACCCACTTCAAAGTTTTTCTTCGTGATATGCTTGTCATGCCATATCTTGGTCTTTTCTTTGTAAATACGGGCATTCTTATAAGCTTCATGACGAAACTCATCTAATTCATTCAATTTCAACATCCTTTCCTCCCCAGCAGCTTGTGAATCCATGTTTAGCTACTTGACTGCCCAATATGCCTTATGCTCGGGTTCTACCGGCAATTGACATGCCTTCCTATATACCAACCAGAACGGAGACATACCAATTGGAGTCTTGAATGCAGTGCGGTATGTCCATAATGCATCATTTAACTTCTGTGACCAGTCCTTCTTGGACGCGTTAACTGTCTTCTTTAAAATTCTTTTCAGCTCTCTGTTTGACAGTTCCACTTACCCATTGGTTTGAGGATGGTATGGTGTGGCCACTCTATGTTTCACTCCATATTTTCCTAGGAGAGCATCAAATTTCCTATTGCAAAAATGAGATCCCCCATCACTGATGATTGCTCGTGGTACTCCAAATCTTGAGAAAATGTTCTTCCTCACAAAGTTAACCACCATTTTGGTATCATTGGATGGTAATGCAACTACTTCCACCCATTTCGACACATAGTCCACAACCACCAAGATGTACATATTTCCATAAGAATTTGGGAAAGGGCCCATGAAGTCAATTCCCCACACATCAAAAAGTTCAACAACCAGAATGTTATTCAACGGCATCTCATCTCTCCTTGAAATATTTTCACTCCATTGACATTAATCACATTCCTGAACTACCCGAAACGCATCCTTGAATAGAGTTGGCCAATAAAATCTAGATTGAAGAACGTTGGCTGCTGTCCTAGTCCCTCCTAAATGACCACCCACTTTCTTCTCATGGCAATGCCTTAAAATACTCTCCATCTCCTCTTCTGGGACACACCTATGTATCATCTGATCTTCACAATGTTTATAGAAAAATGGTTCTTCCCAGAAATAAAACTTCAAGTCAGAGAAAAATTTCCTCTTCTACTGGAAGGTCATGCCATTTGGGAGCACTCTCGATGATAAATAATTTGCAATATCTGCATACCAACGTGCTTCTTCAACTCTCATCAATTTCTCATCCGGGAATGTCTCCTTGATTTGAATTTCCTCTTCACTTCCCTGGTTTGGTCGTTCAATCCTTGATAGATGATCTGCCACCACATTTTCTGACCCCTTTTTGTCTCGAATCTCCAATTCAAACTCTTGCAATAGTAGGATCCATCTTATTAGCCTTGGTTTTGCTTTTTGCTTTGCCAACAAATGCTTGAGCACTAAATGATCCATGTAGACTATCACCTTAGCACCTAGCAAATAAGAATGAAATTTGTCAAATGCAAAAACAACAGCTAACAGCTCATTTTCAGTAGTGGTGTAATTCAACTGTGCATCGGTTAGTGTCTTGCTAGCATACTGAATTACATGCAAAACTTTGTTCTTCCTTTGTCCTAAAACTACTCCTAATGCAAAATCACTAGCATCACACATCAATTCAAAAGGTAGTTCCTAATTAGGAACAACAATAATGGGCACAGACACTAATAAATTCTTAAGAGTTTGAAAAGCATGCATGCATTCATCATCAAAATCAAAAGAGACATCCTTAATCAGTAAATTGCAAAGGGGTTTAGAAATTTTAGAGAAATCCTTGATAAACTGTCTATAGAACCCCGCATGCCTTAGGAAACTCCGGACTGCCTCAATGTTTGCAGGTGGTGGCAACTTCTCAATCACTTCCGTTTTGGCTCGATCCACTTCAATGTCGTCTTTCTTAAACCATGAAGTGACATTTCTCCCAATTGAGCACCAAATTTGTGTCTTGACATCGCTGCAAAACAAATGAAAGGTTAGACAAACAATTATCAAAAGAAGAAATGAAAATAGAGAAGTCATCCATGAAGACTTCTATGAACCGCTCCACCATGTCACCAAAAATTGACATCATGCATTGCTGGAATGTGGCCGATGCATTGGATAACCCAAAAGGCATCATTCTGTAAGCAAAGGTTCTATAAGGATAAGTGAATGTCGTCTTCTCTTGATCTTTAGGAGCAATGGCAATTTGATTATAACCTGAAAAACCATCCAAGAAACAATAATAAGCATGCCCCGCCAATCTTTCCAACATTTGATCGATGAAAGGAATTGGAAAATGATCCTTCCTTGTTGCTTCATTCAGTTTCCTGTAATCGTTGCATACCCTCTAACCCGTGACTGTCCTAGCTGGTATCAATTCATTGTTGTCATTCTTTATTACCGTGATACCTCATTTCTTTGGAACCACTTGCATCGGGCTCACCCATGGACTATTTGAAATAGGGTAGATTATGCCTGCATCTAAAAGTTTCACCACTTCCTTCATAGAAGGATTAAATCTCCGTTGCGGCTACACCCTAGGCTTGACATCATCTTCCATGAGTATCTTGTGCATATAAAAAGATGGAGAGATGCCTCTAATGTCCGATATGGTCCATCCAATTGCTGATTTATGCTCCCTTAACACCCGAATCAATCGCACTTCCTCCAATTTACTCAGCCTTGCATTGATGATCACTAGAAAGGTTTCTGATTCACCAAGATATACATATTTGAGGTGAGAAGGTAAAGGCTTCAGTTAAAGTTTTGGAGGTTCTTCCGTTCTTGCCTTTTCCTTCTCTTTTTCAATGTCAAACTCTTCAAATTCTGGATATTGGCTTGCATTTATCGGTTAAAGTGCTTCCAAAAGCCTAGCACACTCATTCTTCACCAGTTCATCTACCTCTGTTGTTTTTTATTGGGCAATGCAAGATTCTAAAGATAGTTGAGGGGTGTTCTCTTCGATAGCATATGCTACTAGTCTGTCCACCAAGTCTATAGTAAAGCATGAATCTGACTCTGATGGAAATTTCATGGCCTCAAGTACATTGAATGTCACCATTTCATTTGGACCCTTAAAAGTAATTTTCCTTCTTGCACATCAATTAGGGCTCTTCCTGTGGCAAGAAATGGTCGCCCCAAGATGAGAGGCATTTTCTTGTCCTTTTCCATATCCAACACGACAAAGTCTGCAGGAAAGATGACTTTGTCCACCTTAACGAGTACATCCTCAACTATGCCCCTCGGATGCTTGATGGATCTATCTGCAAGCTACAAAGATATGGTCGTTAGCTTACTTCACCAATCCCTAGTTTCCTGAAAATAGAAAAAGGCATTAGATTTATGCTTGTACCTAGATCACATAAAACTCTATCAAATGTAATATCTCTTATAACACAATGGATAGTGAAACTCCCTAGGTCCTTGAGTTTTGGTGGTAGCTCTTCTGTAAAATGGCATTGCATTCCTTCATAAGCATCATTGTTCCCTCCTCTTCTAACTTCCTTTTGTTTGATAGAATTTCCTTAAGGAATTTTGCGTAGCTCGGTATTTGCTGCAAGGCATCTACAAAAGGAATGTTAATATGCAATTTTTTTAAATATCTCAATGAATTTCGTGAACTGCTAATCCTGATTTTTCTTTCTGAGCCTCTAAGGAAAAGGCACAAGAGGGGTGTGATGTGCCAACTCTGGTAGTATCTCAGGAAATGGTAATTTTTCTTTTTTTTGCCTTGGCCTCTCTTCCCTCTTTGGTTCTTCTTCCCTAGGACTTGTTGGTTTCTGTAACGCCCACATGGAGGTATGTAATTTAGTTTATGTTCTTATGCCTTTAGTTGATTTTTGCTAAGGTTATTTTAAGGAAAATGTGAAGAAAATGCCTTAAACTTGCATTAAAGGTAAAATGGTCTTTTCACTCAAAATTAGTTGAAATTGTGGGGAGTGAAAAGAGATAGAATTTCATGGAGAATGTGATAAAAATGAGGGCATTATGGTAATTGACTAAGGGACATGGATGAAATTTTAAAGAAAGTGCAAGGGCAAAATGGGAAACTATATATAATTTTTATGTTATATCAAATTGAAGAGTGAAACCCTAGCCACTCTTACCCATATGCACTCCCCTTTCACCTCCATATTCTCCCAAATTCTTCAATTCTTCTTCAAAGGAAATTCAAAGGTTTTGGGTGTTTTTTAGTGGATTTCAATCTTAAGCTTTCTTTGTGCATATATATATGTTATATGTGGAATTGTTGATGGATTTGGTGTTGAATAATAATTAGAATCTATCCATGAGAAGTTGGGTTGGTGTATGTGATACTTGATGAATGTTTGGTTGAGATTTGGAAGAGTTGAAGTGAAAATTTTGAAGTGTGTATTTTGGGCAGATTTGGAGTTAATTATGGAGGAGTTTATTCCAAGTTTTTGGTGGCCTAAAATAGAGATAGAAGTGTAGCCAAATTAGTGTTGATTTGTGCACATGAATTGTTTGATGAAATGCCAAGGAGAAGTGCATGTATGAGTATGATTATGTGTTACCTTGGGATGTGTTTGTAGATGGTAGAGAATGACATGTTGGCATTCCATAATGCATAATTGCATTTAAATATGTAAATTTAGAAAGAATTATAAGCATGAAACCATCTACATGCATATATATTCATAAGAGCATGAAAAAGCCCTAAAATATGTTAAAGAGAAAATAGAAATAAATGAGAATATTAAAGGTATTCAAATATGAAATTTTACCTAAAGAAGTGTAAAAAGAAAAAAAAGAAAAAAAAAAAAGGTTGTTGCGATGGGGAGCCCGCCTCAACCGAGTCCGATCGGCAAGAATAGAAAAAAAAGAATAGAAAGAAAGAATATAAGGAAAGAAAGAATAGAAAGAGTAGAAAGAAAGAATAGAAAAGAAATAAAGAAATAAAGAAAAAGAAAAAGAAAAATAGAAAAGAAAATGCATAAGTAAGAATAGAAAAGAAATAAAGAAAAAGAAACAGAAAAATAGAAAAGAAAATGCATAATTTATGCATTTGTGCATTTGCATCATGAATATGCAAAATACCATGCTCATTATCATGGGTAGTGAAAAATTTAGAAAACAGAAGAAAAACAGAGAGCAAAATAGAGAAAGAATAAAGAAAGAACAGAGAAAGAACGGAGAGAAGAACAGTGAAAGAATAGAGAATAATCGGGAAATGTGATGTAAGGAAAGAAAAATTCAAAATTTTAAGCAGCGGAGAGAGAAGGGTAGCATAGCGGGTTTACTTACTGAGCAATTAGTGTTCACTCTGTTGTTTTTAATGTTAATTTGTTACTCGTATATATGTGTATTTTCTTATATATTGTTAATGAGATTTATTATTTACTAATTATTTTATGAGTATACTAGCTAGAAAGAAAGCATTACAGTTTCTCTTCAATAATGATCTCTTCGTCGACTTCTTCATCAGAATCTTCCCTGTCTTTTGGTGGGTTCTCTTCTTTCCCTCTTTGTTCCACCATGTCCAAAACTATTCCACTTCGTAGAGTTATTGCATTCACTTATTCACGTGGATTTGTCACTATGTTGCTTGGTAGGGAACCTTGTGGTCTCTCATTCAGCTTTTTGGCTATTTGTCCTACCTGTACCTCTAAGTTTCGAATGGACGCCCCTTGGTTTCTGAAAGTTGCCCTCGTCTCACTCATGAAACATGTGGTCTCTTGCATGAATTTCCTAAACATATCCTCCAATTTTGACAATCTTTGATCCCCTAGTTCATTATTTACCCCCACTTGATTGTTTGACACTGTTCTTTGATTCCATTGGTTATTCTGCGGATTCTGATGGCCCCAAGACAAGTTTGGATGATTTCTCCAACCAGGATTGTACGTGTTGGAGAAAGGATTGTTTTGTTGTCTCTGATTCCCTGCCAAATAATTAACTTGTTCTGATGATGAGGAAGCTGAAGCAAAGGTGTTCCCCACTTGACATTTATTGCTCGCATGGTTACCTGCACAAAAACACATGTCAGTTGAGGTGTTTGAATAGAATTAACTTGCATACCTCCTAATTGCTTCTGAAGTGTTGTAAGTTAGGCTGAAATGGTCGTGTAAGCATTAACTTCATGAATACCCATAGACTTCTTCGACTGCATTCTCTCATTATGTCTTTGATAGTTGTTACTTGCCAAGACTTCAAGTAACTCATAAGCTTCTTCAGGTGTCTTGTTTTGCAATGCTCCTCCAGATGCTGCATCCACTATCGTTTGCACATTTATCATCAACCCATTATAAGACATTTGGACTTACATCCAAACCAGCAAACCATGGTGTGGACACTTTCTCAGAAGTTCCTTATATCATTCCTAAGCTTCATAAACTGATTCAGAGTCTTCCTGTAGAAATGATGTGAGATATCATTTCTCATCTTTGCAGATTTCGCTGGAGGGAAGTATTTAGTTAGGAACTTCTGTGCCAATTCATTCCAAGTAGTGATTGTTCCTGGTGGTAGTGCCATTAACCATCCCTTTGCTTTATCCCTTAATGAAAAAGGAAATAATCTTAATCTGATAGCGTCATCTGACACTCCATTTGATTTGAAGGTATCGCAGATCTCTAAGAAGTTTGCAATGTGTGAATTTGGATCTTTCTTCAGATCTCCCTTAAATTATACCGACTGTTGAATCATCTAGATGATTGCTGGCTTTATTTCAAAGTTGTTGGCTTGCACTGGTGGCCTAGTCATACTTGGACCACTACCGTCAATCGAGGGTACTGAAAATTCCCTCAATGTTATGTTTTCCGCCATCTTAATGACTATAGTGGGAGAGAGAGAGGGTGGATGGTTATGGTTTTTAGAATATTGTGTTATTTGATTTTATTATTAGTTGCACTTAAATAGTGCAAATCTAAAAACCTTAATCTATTATGGAATTTGAATTATTGTATTCTATAATAGATTAATCAAATATTTAATTACCATGTCAAGGTAATTCCATATGGCATATTTGATGAGTGCTTGATAGCGCACTCATACTTTGTGATTTTAAGGGTATGTTGTGTGGGAATTAGGTTTAATTTGCTAATTTTACTTAATTTTGGTACTTCCTTTTTTTTTTTCCTAGAATCACTGGTATGTGTTATGAATTTTCAGATATTTAGGTGCTGAAAATTGAGGATTTCAACCATGCACATTGAAGAGTAAAGAATCAGAATTATGTAGGAACAAACGGTTAGAGAATCAGAGCTCAAACGAAGAAGTTATGAATATTTGAAGATTTTTTGTGACGGAGGATTTTTGTGTCGTGATGTAAGTGAACATGCTGCACTAAAATGGGCGTACCTTTAGGTACACAACTCGGATTGACCTGATTCCACTGGCATTTGAAAGCTAAGAGATAGTTATACAATATTATACTTTTTCATGACCCATTTCAACCTAGAAATGGTTAAAAATTGATCCTAAAGTTACATTAGTACATAGAAGACAAGCAGACGCTGGTTTTGGAACATGCCTTAGTATTGCTACGATAACTTGAACTAAAGACCTCAGATTTGGATGAATCTTAAACCATTGGAAATATAATTAAAATATATACAATTAATTTCATATTTAGAAATTTTCATGTTAAAAAGTTGAAGTCTTTCGACGCACAATTTTCCAACGGCAGTTGTTAAAGAGAAATAGACAGAAAATGGAAACTTTGCCAAGCTACCATAAATTCCTCAGCACGAACTTGGAGCTGTTCCAAAAATTTTATAAATTTTTGGAAGTCTATTTTACCTAGAATTTTACGGTTTGTTATTCTGAGATTTCTAGAGGAAGATATTCTTGTTCAAGTACCCAGGGGTCAGCATAGGAATCCTAATTCTACAAGGACTCAAGTTAAAAGTAATCTGAATTTTATTCTCCTATTTTGTATAGGATTTTTCCCATTACTTTCCCACAACCCTAGCACTATAAAAGGATGTCTTTAGGTATTTTTTGGGGAGACAAAAAACTTTGAGAGAGGCAAGGAGAGGAGACTTAAACTTGGAGAGAATTGGAGGCAAGAAGAAGAGATCTACCTAGGGTTTCATCTTTTTCTCTTGTACTTCATGTTTTTGAAGGGTTTGAGGTTTGATTTCCTTATGATCATGTGTAACTAATTTCTTTTCTAGGGATCCGATGTAACCAAACATGAAGTTTTTATGCTTTGATTAATTTTATTGTTCTATTGATTCAATATATTTCTAGTTTCATTCAATACACAGAATTCGATCTTGATGTTTTGTATGAAATAAGTATGGTAAACATCATATGCTAACTTTGAAATACAAAACAATTGATTGTTTGAAACAAGGTAAGGTAAACATCATATGCAAACCTTGAATAACTCTTTTGAATGATTGGATTGTGTTGAGGCAAACATCAGGCTAGATACAATTTGGTTCATATTTTGAGTACTTCTTGTTCTTAATAGGTTCTTAAATGTTAGGCTTTACTAAACATCCTAGTGAGTTTAATGGTTAAAAATACTAATTTCATAAACCAAGGGGCGTCCATTCGAAACTTGGAAGTACAGGTGGGTCAATTGGCTGATAAGCTAAATAAGAGACCATAGGGTTCCCTACCAAGCAACATAGTGACTAACCCACGTGAGCAAGCAAATGCAATAACTCTAAGGAGTGGGACAATCTTGGAAAAGGTGGAACAATCAGGGAAAGAAGAAAGCCCATCAAGGGAAAATAAGGATTCCGATGAGGAAGTTGACAAAGAAATAATTGCTAAAGAGAAACCAACCAGTTCTAGGGAAGATGAACAAAAGCGGGAAGAGAGGCAAAGACAAAAGAAAGAGAAATGGCCATTCCTCGAGATACCCCCAGAGTTGGCACATCACACTCCTCCCGTGCCTTTTCCTCAAAGACTCAAGAAGAAAAATCAGGATAAGTAGTTTACCAAATTCATTGAAATATTTAAAAAACTGCATATTAACATTCCTTTTGCAGATGCATTGCAACAGATGCTGAGCTACACGAAATTTCTCAAGGAGATTTTATCAAGCAAAAGGAAGTTAGAAGTTGAGGAAACAATGATGCTCACGGAGGAGTGCAACACCATTCTGTAGAAGAAGCTGCCCCCGAAACTCAAAGATCTAGGGAGTTTTACTATTCCTTGTATTATAGGATACATTACTTTTGAGAGAGTTTTATGTGATTTAGGTGCAAGCATTAATCTAATGCCTTTTTCTGTTTTCAGGAGATTGGGAATTGGTCAAGTGAAGCCAACGACCATGTCGTTGCAGCTTGCAGATAGATCCATAAAACATCCAAGGGGTATAGTTGAAGATGTTTTGGTGAAGGTGGATAAAGTAATTTTTCCAGTGGATTTTGTTGTATTGGACATGGAAGAGGATAAAGAAATACCTCTCATTTTGGGAAGACCATTTCTGGCCATCGGAAGAGCTCTCATTGATGTGCAAGAAGGAAAGTTACTGTTAAGAGTCCAAGATGAAATAGTAACATTCAATGTTTTTGAGGCTACGAAATTTCCATTTGAGTCAGATTCGTGCTTTAGTGTAGGCGTGGTGGATAAACTAGTAGCAGAGGCTATTGAAGAGAACACCCCTAAACTATCTCTAGAAACATGTATTGCCTAATTGAAAACAATAGAGATAGATGAACCGGCGAAGAATAAGTGTGCTAGATTTTTGGAAGCACTTGAGCCAATTAATGAGAACCAAGATCTAGAATTTAAGGAATTTGATTTTGAGAAAGAGAAGGAAAAGGAAAGAAAGGAAGAACCTCTAAAACTTAAACTGAAGCCTTTACCTTCCCACCTCAAATATGAGTATCTTGGTGAATCAGAAACCTTCCCAGTAATCATCAATTCAAGGTTGAGTAAATTGGAAGAAGAGCGGTTGATTCGGGTGTTAAGGAAACATAGATCAGCAATTGGATGGACTATTTCAGATATTAGAGGCATCTCTCCATTGTTTTGTATGCATAAAATACTTATGGAAGATGATGTCAAGCCTAAGGTGCAACCACAACGGAGATTGAATCCTTCGATGAAGGAAGTGGTGAGAAAGGAGGTGGTGAAACTTCTAGATGCGGGCATAATTTATCCTATTTCTGATAGTCCATGGGTGAGCCCAGTGCAAGTGGTTCCAAAGAAAGATGGTATCACAGTGATAAAGAATGAAAGCAATGAATTGATACCAACCAGGACACTCACGGGTTGGAGAGTGTGCATTGACTATCAAAAATTGAATGAAGCGACGAGGAAGGATCATTTCCCACTCCGTTCATCGATCAAATGTTGGAGAGATTGGTAGGGCATGCTTACTACTGTTTTCTCGATGGTTTTTTAGGATATAATCAAATCGCCATTGCTCTTGAAGATCAAGAGAAGACAACTTTCACTTGCCCCTATGGCACCTTTGCTTACAGAAGGATGCCTTTCGAATTATGCAATGCACCGGCCACATTTCAGAGATGCATGATGTCTATCTTTGGTGACATGGTGGAACGGTTCATAGAAGTCTTCATGGATGACTTCTCTGTTTTTGGTTCTTTTTTTGACAATTGTTTATCTAATCTCTCATTTGTTTTGCAGCGATGTCAAGAGACGAACTTGGTGCTCAACTGGGAGAAATGCCACTTCATGGTACAGGAAGCAATTGTACTCGGTCACAGAATTTCAAAGGATGGCATCGAAGTGGATCAAGCAAAAACAGAAGTGATAGAGAAGCTGCCACCACCTGCAAATGTTAAGGTAGTTCGGAGTTTCGTGATGCATGCGGGGTTTTATAGACGGTTTGTCAAGGATTTTTCTAAAATCTCTAAACCCCTTTGCAATTTATTGATTAAAGATGTTGCTTTTGACTTTGATGATGAATGCATGCATGATTTTCAAACTCTTAAGAAATTGCTAGTGTCTGCACCTATTATTGAAGTTCCAGATTAGGGACTATCGTTTGAATTGATGTATGATGCTAGTGATTTTGCACTAGGAGTAGTATTAGGATAGAGGAAAAACAAAGTGTTGCATGTAATTCAGTATGCTAGCAAGACACTTACCGATGCACAATTGAATTACACCACTACTGAAAAAGAGCTGTTAGCTGTGGTTATTGCATTTGAAAAATTTCGTCCTTACTTGCTAGGTGCTAAGGTGATAGTCTATATGGATCATTCAGCACTCAAACATCTATTGGCTAAGCAAGAAGCAAAACCACGACTGATAAGATGGATCCTACTACTACAAGAGTTCGAGTTGGAAATTCGAGATAAAAATGGGTCGAAAAATGTGGTGGCGGATCATTTGTCAAGGATTGAACGACCAAGTCAAGGAAGTGAAGAGGAACCCCAAATCAAAGAAACCTTCTCAGATGAGAAATTGATGAGAGTGGAAGCAGTACCGTGGTATGCAGATTTTGCAAACTACTTGTCATCGAGAGTGCTCCCAAATTGAATGACCTTTCAACAGAAGAGGAAGTTTTTCTCTGACTTGAAGTATTATTTCTAGGAAGAACCATTTCTATACAAACACTGTGCTGATCAGATGATACGTAGGTATGTACCGAAAGAAGAGATGGAGAGTATTCTACTGCATTGCCATGAGAGAGAAGTGAGTGGTCATTTTGGAGGAACTAGGACAGCGGCCAAGGTCCTTCAGTCTAGATTTTATTGGCCAACCTTATTCAAGGACGCCTTCTAGATGGTTCAGGAATGTGACCAATGTCAACGGAGTGGAAATGTTTCGAAGAAAGATGAGATGTCGTTGAACAATATCCTAGTTGTTGAGATGTTCGATGTGTGGGGAATTGACTTCATGGGTCCTTTCCCAAATTCTTACGGGAACATGTACATTTTGGTAGCGGTGGATTACGTATCGAAATGGGTGGAAGCAGTTGCATTGCCTTCCAATGATGCTAGGGTGGTGGTTAATTTTGTGAGAAGAAACATTTTCTCAAGTTGGGGTACCACGGGCAATCATCAGTGATGGAGAATTGCATTTTTGCAATAGGCAATTAGATGCGTTGTTGGGGAAATATCGAGTAAAACATAGAGTTGCAACACCATATCATCCACAGACTAGCGGGCAAGTGGAACTATCGAATAGAGAACTTAAGGGAATTTTAGAGAAGACGGTTAATGCATCTAGGAAAGATTGGTCACGGAAATTGGATGATGCATTATGGGCCTACCGCACTGCATTTAAGACTCCAATTGGTATGTCTCCATTTAGGATAGTCTATGGGAAGGCATGTCACTTGCCGGTAGAACTCGAGCATAAGGCATACTAGGCAGTCAAGCAGCTAAACATGGACTAACGAGCTGCTGGGGAGGAAAGGATGCTGACTTTGAATGAACTCGATAAGTTCCGTCACGAAGCATATGAGAATGCTTGGATTTACAAAGAAAAGACAAAAAGGTTGGCATGACAAGCATATCAGGAAGAAGAACTTTGAAGTGGGTCAGAAAGTGTTGTTGTATAATTCTAGACTTAGGCTCTTTCCTAGAAAACTTAAGTCTAGATGGTTCGGACCTTTCATAGTTACAAGAGTCTACCCATACGGGGTGGTAGAAGTGTCACATGAAGAAAAGGGCACATTTAAGGTCAATGGCCAGAGATTGAAGCCATACATTGATGGGGTGAGCGGTTCCGGGTACCTTGCATTTTCGGGGAACCGGAACCGCACAGTGCAGGTTCTTCAATTCAAGGAATCGGAACCTAAAATGCAGGTTCTGGTTCCTTTCCAGGGTACCCTATAAAAAATCGAGTACCCCCCTATTAGTTTAAAAAATAACAAAAACACCTTATAAGTTTACAAATACACCCCTAACAAATTATCATTATTCATTCATTTGTGTCCAATGTAACTCATAACCTATAATCTCTAAGCAACACTTGAATTCAATCAATTCATCACAATTCACATAAAATTTGTCAATCAAAACCAAAACACAAACAATTATTCATCATACTACAATGCTATAATTAATTAAGTAATATACTATTTAATTATAATGTAATATTATAATTAATTAAATTGTTAATCATTTAATTAAGTATTGTAATATTGTTTATAATAGAATGTTATAATTAATTAAATAATCATACAATAAATTTATAATATAATGTTATAATTAATAAAATTATAATAATTTGATTAAGTATTGTGTAAATTAGTAAATTACTAATGTTTATAATATAATATCATAATCAATTAAGTAATCATTTAATTATGTAATGTTATATTAATTATATGATCATACTATAATAGTATAATGTAATGTTATAATGAATTAAGTAATCATACTATAAATCTATAATTTAATATTATAATTAATTAAATTTCAAATCATTTAATTAATATACTAATGTTTATAATGGAATGTTATAATTGATTAAGTAATCATATTACAAATATATAAAGTAATGTTATAATTAATTAAATTTTTAATCGTTTAATTAAGTAATGTAATAGTATAGTAAATTACTAATGTTTATAATGTAATGTTATAAATTCATAACTAATTAAGTAATTATGTAATCATTTAACTATATAATGCTATAATTAAGTAAGTGATCATAATATAATGTAATATATAATATTATAATTTAATTGAGTAATTATTTAACTAAAATGTAATGCTTAATTAATGTTTATAATGAAATGTTTATAAGGTAATGTTATAATTAATTAAATTTCTTATCATTTAATTAAATATTGTGCTAATGTTTATGTAGTAAATTAGTAATTACTAATGTTTAAAACATAATATCATAACTCATAATCAATTAAGTAATCATTTAATTATGTAATGTTATATTAATTATATGATCATACTATAATAGTATAATGTAATGTTATAATGAATTAAGTAATCATACTATAAATCTATAATTTAATATTATAATTAATTAAATTTCAAATCATTTGATTAATATACTAATGTTTATAATGAAATGTTATAATTGATTAAGTAATCATATTATAAATATATAAGGTAATGTTATAATTAATTAAATTTTTAATCGTTTAATTAAGTAATGTAATAATATAGTAAATTACTAATGTTTATAATGTAATGTTATAAATTCATAACTAATTAAGTAATTATGTAATCATTTAACTATGTAATGCTATAATTAAGTAAGTGATCATAATATATAATGTAATATAATAATATTATAATTTAATTGAATAATTATTTAACTATAATGTAATGTTTAATTAATGTTTATAAGGTAATATTATAATTAATTAAATTTTTTATCATTTAATTAAGTATTGTGCTAATGTTTATGTAGTAAATTAGTAATTACTAATGTTTAAAACATAATATCATAACTCATAATCAATTAAGTAATCATTTAATTATGTAATGTTATCTTAATCATATGATCATACTATAATAGTATAATGTAATATTATAATGAATTAAGTAATCATACTATAAATCTATAATTTAATATTATAATTAATTAAATTTCAAATCATTTGATTAATATACTAATATTTATAATGAAATGTTATAATTGATTAAGTAATCATATTATAAATATATAAGGTAATGTTATAATTAATTAAATTTTTAATCGTTTAATTAAGTAATATAATAATATAATAAATTAGTAAATTACTAATGTTTATAATGTAATGTTCTAAATTCATAACTAATTATGTAATCATTTAACTATATAATGCTATAATTAAGTAAGTGATCATAATATATAATGTAATATAATAATATTATAATTTAATTGAGTAATTATTTAACTATAATGTAATATTTAATTAATGTTTATAATAAAACGTTTATAAGGTAATGTTATAATTAATTAAATTTCTTATCATTTAATTAAGTATTTTGCTAATTTTCATGTAGTAAATTAGTAATTACTAATGTTTAAAACATAATATCATAACTCATAATTAATTAAGTAATCATTTAATTATGTAATGTTATATTAATTATATGATCATACTATAATAGTATAATGTAATGTTATAATGAATTAAGTAATTATACTATAAATCTATAATTTAATATTATAATTAATTAAATTTCAAATCATTTGATTAATATACTAATGTTTATAATGGAATGTTATAATTGATTAAGTAATCATATTATAAATATATAAGGTAATGTTATAATTAATTAAATTTTTAATCGTTTAATTAAGTAATGTAATAATATAGTAAATTAGTAAATTACTAATATTTATAATGTAATGTTATAAATTTATAACTAATTATGTAATCATTTAACTATATAATGCTATAATTAAGTAAGTGATCATAATATATAATGTAATATAATAATATTATAATTTAATTGAGTAATTATTTAACTATAATGTAATGCTTAATTAATGTTTATAATGAAATGTTTATAAGGTAATGTTATAATTAATTAAATTTCTTATCATTTAATTAAGTATTATGCTAATATTTATGTAGTAAATCAGTAATTACTAATATTTATAATATAATGACATAATCAATTAAGTAATTATTTAATTATGTAATGTTATAATTAATTATATAATCATACTATAATGTAATGTTATAGTGAATTAACTATTAAGTAATCATACTATAAATTTTTAATGTAATATTATAATTAATTAAATTTTTAATCATTTAATTAAGTTTGTACTAATGTTTATAATAAAATGTTATAATTGATTAAGTAATTATACTATAAATCTATAACGTAATGCTATAATTAATTAAATTTCTAATTATAAGTCAATTAATTAACTATTTAATTATGTTATAACTTATAAGTCAATTAATTAAGTAGTAATCAATTAATGTAATGCTATAATTAATTATACTATAAATCAATTAAGTAATGTTATAAAATTATAATTAATTAAGTAATCATTTAACTATAATGTAATGTTATAATTGATTAAGTATGATATTTAACTAGTAATTAAATTTATTAATGTTTATCAATTTATCATATATAATTAATTAATTACTAATTTATTATAGATATACTTAGAACTTGATAATTGAAGTAAATAACTAAATATATTATTACTCAATCAAATATACTCTTTTATTCAAAAATAATTCTTTTAATATCATTAAAAATGTAAAACACTTTTAATTGGATCATAATTCCAATTATTCACTTAATTAATCAAAACTTTAATATTAATGTATTATAATATATTAAAGCTTTTAATATGGTGTAATTTATATGTAATAAGTATAATTGTATTCGTATATTTATTTAATTAGGTTATTCTAAAAATTTAACTTTTTCTATTTTAAATTTTTTTTATATGTAAAATAATAGAAACTCTCTCATTATTTACATTTCACAAATATTTCATTATAGTCCAGGTTCTAAAATAGGTTCTAAACAGGTTCCAAAAACAAGTTCCAAAAGTTCCAAAACAGGTTCCAAAGCAAGTTCCAAATAGGTTCCAAAACAGGGTCCAAACAGGTTCCAAAACAGGTTCCAAACCGGGTACCCCTTACAGGTTCCAAACAGGGTACCCTTTTATAGGTTCCGATTCCGGTTCCGGTTCCTCCACATGCAAGAACCGGAACCGGAATTCCGCACAGCAATCCTTGGCCTTCCGGAATTCCGGAACCTAACCTACCCGCACAAAGGCGTGCTCCGGGTAGGTTCCTGGCCTTACCCTCCCTTGCCTCCTGCCTTCTACCTCACTATCCCGTGCTCACCCCTAGATGGGGTGATGAGTTACAAGTCATTTCCCATCCAACTTGACATCCCGACATGAAGACTTGAGAAAGTCGAGCTTCCGACTATAAACAAGCACTTCTTGGGAGGCAACCCAAGTGTTTTCATTTGTTTGTTTCTTTGAATTTGTTTAGTTGTCTCATGATTTAGAATGATTTTTGATTTTGTGTGTTTTTTGGTTTTTCAGGTGAAATATCGAACTAAGGCGAAAAAAGGAAAACTTCTAGTGTGTTTTTGGGTTTTTTGATTTCGTGTGTTTTTGGGTTTTTCAGGTGAAAACTTCGTGTGTTTCTGGAGGAAACACATTTTGCACAAAAAGGAATTCGAAAAGTCCTAGATTTCGCCATGGCGAAATCTGCTCTTCGCCGAGGTGATGTGTTCTCTGGAAATTTTTGCCTCGGCGAAACAATTTTCTTCGCCACGGCAGAAGGGGTTTAGAGAAATTTGACTAAGGGAATTTTGCTTTTTTTCTTTGAACGAAGAACTTCGCTGCGGCAAAAACTATTTTTTATAAATACCGTATCGTGACTCTACATTTTCGCGAAAACTTCAAAACACATCCAAGAGCCAAACACTTCCACCTTCAATCTAGAGCCTTTCCAGTGAATTTCCATCACTTTTCCTCTCTCCTTAATGATGCGTGTTTCTTACAACATGCAAAATGTAGCAAGTATACTAGTCGCTCAAGTAATAAAATGATGAGTAGAGTATCGTTCCCACGAGAATTGTTAGCAAAGCACTGAGTTTCCTAATGTTCTCAAGTTGAAGCAATCGAATTCTTTGGATTGGTGGGAGCAAATTTTATTTAAAAACAACAATGAATTTTAAACTAAGATTAAAACTTAATTAAGAAAGCAATATGAAAACACGGAAAATCAATTCAAGTAAAACGGGTAGGGTTTTGACTTCATTTGGATTTTTATGGGTTAAACCTAAAAATTACACTACATTAACATTCATACGCAATGATTGTAAATCGAACTCACTAATATGTTAAACATACCCTCTCGGGCTATATTTTCCTATTCATCCTTATTAACCCTCCGCACCCAACAAATTGAAGATTAATAATTCCAAACACATTAAGCAAAAGAATCCTATAATGATTTCATTAATTCTTGAATCTATCTCTAGCATCCAATACTATAATGGTGATTACCCAAGAAGCCTAACATGATTCATTTCTCAATCTCACCATGTTCATCACATACAGTATTAAAAATCAGAGTAACACACAACCAAAGCATATTCATATGAAAATAACACAATCAAACCCTTAACCCATTTAAAATCCAAACTACCATCAAAACCCTAACCCAAAATAGATCAGTTCATAGCTAAATCAATAATATAAAAACGAAAATCGGAAATAAACAAGTTCAACATAATGAAACTGAGATAAAAGATTAGAAATCTCCCCAAAAGATGAATCCTCTCCCTTTAACAAACCAAATTGCTCAAAGTTTACTTAGAAAAGTGCAAAAGTGGCTAAACCTAAAAAGACGAAGATCCTGGGCAAAAAGGCTAAGTTTTTCTTTTATACTTCGTCCAAATAACCCAGCCAAAACACGCACAGAACGAAACTGTGCGTTTAATAAAACTGAAATTAATGACTATCGCCGCGGCTGAGAGTGAAGCAGACACGCTCGTCCCTGGCTTACTTCGCCGCGGCGAAGACAATTCCTTCGCCGGGCGAAGCTTCTTGAAGAGTTCTGAAATTACAAAACTGCCACTCTGCTTGCTTCTTCGTTTGATTCTTCGATTCTCGGTGCTCTCCCTTGGAAACAAGCTTCATCGTGCTTTATCCTACTCCGGAACTCTCCTATCTTCTGAGATCCGCTAATTTCTGAGTAAAAAATATCCAATTTTGTCCTTATTTGCTCAAAATGTCCATTTTAACTTGAAATACGAAAAGTAAAGCATTAAGCAACAATTCAGGTCAAAATGCACTAGAAAGTACCTGAAATCCGACAAAAATGTATAATGAAAAGTGTATAATTCACGGATTATCAACTACCCCCAAACTAGAGATACGCTCGTCCCCGAGCATACAGTACAAAACTGACAAAAACAGAGACAACAAACAAAAACAAAAACACAAAACACACACAACAAAACTGAAAAAAACAAAAACCAATAAGACTCAACTCTACAAAGGATTACCTAGAAATTGCACATGTCTCAAAAGTTGTTGAAAAATTATTATCAGTAAATATTCAACACTCCAAGAAGTTATAAGCTACATCGACTGTCTTCCTTAATCGGTCCACCAAGTAGGTGATCCCCACTTCAATCCACATTCCAACTTCCCGGATTATTTTATGCAAAAATTGTAAAGTTTATCAAATGGTGACGGACTCCATAAGCCTAAATATTGAACTACTCTCCACTAATGAGGACTAGACAAAGGTAAGAATCAAAAGGTCTTTAAAAGCTTATAACGTTAGGCTCCGGTAGTGGGTTCCAATAAAAAGGATATAGGAATAACAAAGTAAGAGAACTCGGTTGTCCTAAAGCAAAACTAAAATCACATCGAAACCCATACCTTCTCAACCACCAATCGACATGTCCACTAATTCACATCCCTCAAACGCGTACCTTTCTTATTTTAGGAAACCATAAATGCGGGGGAGATTCGTTTAAGGCGTACGTGGCGTTGTTACACCCGAGGTCGCCAAGTATTGCTAGGCAGTTTTTAATGCTGGTTCTGGTTTCCAGCCGGTATACCCTTAAACTAGGCAGAATTGGTTTTTTTTTTTTTTTTTCAACAATTGAATTGAAAATGAGGTGACTACCTCTTTTGTTTTTTATTCTTTTCTCTCAACCCCAAACTATTCTTTTGGCCTCTTCATCATTTTTCTTCTCTCAACCCCCAAACTATTCTTTTGCTCATTCGTACACTCTTCCCGTTCTTTGTTTTGCACTAGGACCGAATTCTCCTTAGGGTACGATAAAGTGTTTAGGGTAAAAGGATTTGACAAATTTGTTGTTTTCCAAGAAAAATAAAGCAATAAAATTCATACGGCTCGAAAGGGTGACTAGGGAAAATTTCATTCATGGGTTGGCTAGAAAGGCTCAAACGTTCCGAAAAAATGCCTAAATCATCTCCTCAACCATGTCTAATCCTAGAATTTCGCCTCAAGCACTTCTCAACTAGGTTCTAGAGTCCACCAACATTATCAAGACTTTACCTAACCACATAAAATGAATCTAAGCATGCCGAAAAAATGAAAATGGTGGTTGAACCACTCAACAAACCTCAATCAAAATCCAATCAATAAACAAAAACTTGAAGCAATGCTTAACATTTCTCAACAATAAAAATTCAACAGCCTTATTCTCATCATTGATTAATACAATTCATCATCGGCAAAAACGAAACAAACAAAGTAAACAAATAACACAAAGAAGTTTTCAGTTTAAGGTGTACGTGGCGTTGTTAAACCTGAGGTCGCCAACTACTGCTAGGCAGTTTTTAAGGCGGTTACTGGTTTCCAGCCAATATACCCTTAAACAAAACAAACAGAGTAAACAAATAACAAAAAGAAGTTTCTTTTTTTTTTTTTTTTTTCAGTTTAAGGTGTACGTGGCATTGTTAAACCTGAGGTCGCCAAGTACTGCTAGGCAGTTTTTAAGGTGGTTACTGGTTTCCAGCCAATATACCCTTAAACTCGGTTTTAATTCTATTCCCTACCCCCAAACTAAACATAACATTGTTCCCAATGTTCCATTATGCACAAATCAGGAATAGAGAATAATAAAACAATAAAGGTACGAGAATTCTCCCTGGTTAATCCATGAATTGTCGCTCCACAATGAACACCCGGTCTCAGACTTTTCATCATCCAAAATCTGTCAAAAAAATTAAACTGTGGTGTTCTTTATGTTAGTACAATTCACAACTAACTTGAAAAAATTACAACCTAATCTCGTCCTTTTAACAACTACAAATTAAAACAACAACTAACAAAATAAACAAAATGCAAAACTAAAATAAACTGAGTTTAATGTTTCAAGTGAACATGAAATTAAATGAAAACTATTAAACAAAAATAAAACAAAACAGGTGCTCTGGTTCAATCTTCTTCTTCTTCCTCGGAGCCCTCTTCTTCCTCGTCTTCCTCGGAGTCCATCCACTCATCCGAGTTCCGGTCGACCCATTAGTATGCTGAAGTGTCAACATTAAGCTCCTTGAAGCTATTTGTCAATAGCTCATGCATCCTCTCAGTCCGCTTCATCATCCAATCCTGACGTCTCTTCATATATTTCATCAGGCCCATCATTTCCTGCATCATCTCTTTTTGTGTACTTGTGGAGCTGGATGATGTGGCAAGGCTTGTTCTCTGCCTTTTCGCCCCTGCTCTTGGTTGAGTAGCTTCCGTTCGGTCCAGGTGTTTCTTGTAATAATCTGAATCTAGAGTTGGAGCAACATGGATACGCTGCTCGTCATCCTGAACCGTGACCCCAGCTTTTAGGCATAAGGCTGTGATGAGATGCGGGAAACAGTAACTTC
Source organism: Pistacia integerrima (assembly GCA_026225825.1). Lineage (NCBI taxonomy): Eukaryota > Viridiplantae > Streptophyta > Magnoliopsida > Sapindales > Anacardiaceae > Pistacia > Pistacia integerrima. The sequence goes on along the minus strand of CM047749.1, from coordinate 30,736,462 downwards.
CTCGCCCCGGTTTTGCTACTAGCTTAATGCTGTTAAAAATTATGTCCCCCACATCAATACTCTTCCCTGTGGCAATCGAATATAGTAGTACTGCCTTCTCGTGAGTCACGGTACTGTAGTGCGATTCCGGCATTAGTCTTGCACAGATAAAGTATTGCCATAGCCGAGCCATCGGTGTCAACTGCGTGCCCTTAAGAGTCTTTTTTGTTTCTTGGACACTGCCCACTCTACACCCGATTTTGCAATTACTGGAAGGATTAAGCCGTCATCAATCCGTGATCTCTTGAACTGCACATATTCATCACTGAGGATTTCCGGCAAATGAAAGAAATCATTGATTTCTTTCCCCGTAAAAGGCACGTCCTCCCCTCTTACAAAAACCGTCTCTTCCTTACACTCAGGGAGATTGGCATAGAACTCCCTTACCAGCGGCTCAACAGCCAACTGCTCAGGAGCTCGCAAAAACATGTCCCACTGTCTCCCTCTACTCCAGTCAAAAGCCTGAGTAGCGGTTAAGTCACGCTCTGGAATAATCCCTTTATCCTTTCTTTGAATTGCCGCCTCATACCTTTTTCGGGCCTCATCGTTCACAAATCAGTTGTCAACACTCTTGCCCTTACTCTTACTCTTTCCCTTGTACGGTTGCTTAACTTTCGGAGCCATTTTTCCAAATAAATTTCCAATCCAAAATTTCAACCCCAAAAATTCAAACCTAATTCTACACAATCACTTCCAACCTGCAAAAACAACCTACACTTCCAAAAAATTTCAATTCACCCCCAAACTACAAAATTTTCAATTTCACACAAACACTCCAAAATTTCAACACCCACACTCCTAACAATCAAGTACTGCACAAACCACTCTTCTTCAATCACAATCACAACTCAAAATCCACAAAACAATTCTCAATTCAATCGCACAAAATTCTCAGATCTATGCTTAGAAACTTGAACTTTTTCAAAATAAAGCTTTGGGTAATTGAGATCTTACCACAATGAAAGAGTGTGCACCACCAATTGAACCGGAAACGACCCAGATTGGAAAGTCCCAAATTTTTGATCCAAAAATTTTCGTGAAATTTTCGCGAAAATTGTTGTTGAAAAGGGTTGTTTTGGTGTTTAGGGATGTTGTGGAGTAAGAAATTTGGTTGGAAAAGCAAAATGGAAGCAAAAGATGGAAGTTTGAAAATTTTTCTCTCAACTCAAAATGCAAGGCGGCGTGAAAATGAAAAGAATAAAGCGAGTATTTATAGAAAAGGTTCGTCGCCGCGGCAAAGTTCATCATTCATGAACCCTAAAAAAAATTCCAGGTTTCGCTGCGGCGAATAAGAAATTTCGCAGCGGCGATGTTCTTCGTTCATGAACCCTAAAAAATTCCCAGGTTTCGCCGTGGCGAAGAAAAATTCTTCGCCAGGGCGAAACCTTCCCGAGGATACAAGGCTTTCTTCGCCCCGACGAAGAAAATTTCTTCGCCATGGCGAAATGCCTTAGCCAAATTTTCACCAAATTAAATCACTTTCTTCGCCGCGGTGACGATAATTCCTTCGCCGCGGCGAAATCGTCCAGGAGCTAACTCTTATTTTCAGTTTGCTTCTCTGCGGCGAAGAAAATCCAGCGAAGTCTGGAGCATTTTCATACCTTTCCTTGGCTCACGACTTCACCTGAAACACCCAAAAACAAAAACATAAAATTTTATACAAACTCATAATGAAATTAAATAAATTCGAACGACCAAAATGAAAAGCAAAAAGTTAAAAACACTTGGGTTACCTCCCAAGAAGCGCTTGTTTATAGTCGAAAGCTTGACTCTCTCCATCCTTTAAGTTGGGATGTCCAGCCGGATTGGGATGGAATTGCAACTCATCACCCCATCAATGTATGGCTTCAATCTCTGTCCATTAACTGTGAAAGTGCCTTTCTCTTCATGTGTAACCTCCGTTGCTCCGGATTCGTAAATCCTCGTAATAGTGAATGGTCCGGACCATCTAGACTTAAGTTTTTCGGGGAAAAGCCTAAGTCTAGAATTGAACAACAACACCTTCTGTCCAACTTCAAAAGCCTTGGTCCGGATGTGCTTGTCGTGCCACCTTTTTGTCTTCTCTTTATAATTTCGGGCATTTTCATATGCTTCGAGACGAAACTCATCAAGTTCGTTCAAAGTCAGCATTCTCTCCTCTCCCGTGGCTTTCAAATCCATATTCAACTGCTTGACGGCCCAGTATGCTTTATGTTCAAGTTCTACCAGCAAGTGGCATGCTTTCCCATAAACCATCCTAAACGGAGACATACCAATTGGAGTCTTAAATGCGGTTCGGTATGCCCACAGTGCATCATCCAGCTTCTGAGACCAATCTTTCCTAGATGCATTAACTGTCTTTTCCAAAATCCCCTTGAGTTCTCTATTCGACAATTCCACTTGCCCGCTCGTTTGTGGATGGTAAGGTGTTGCAACTCTATGTGTCACTCCATACTTACTCAACAGTGCATCCATTTGCCTATTGCAAAAATGAGATCCTCCATCACTAATGATTGCTCGTGGTACCCCAAATCTAGAGAAAATATTTTTCCTCACAAAATTAATCACTACCCTAGCATCATTAGTTGGCAATGCAACTGCCTCAACCCACTTCGACACATAATCGACCGCTACCAAGATATACGTATTCCCAAAAGAACTTGGGAAGGGACCCATGAAATCAATCCCCCAAACGTCAAAAATTTCAACCACCAGGATGTTGTTCAACGGCATCTCATCTCTTTTTGAAATATTTCCCATCCGTTGACATTGGTCACACTCTTGAATCATTCGGAAGGAATCCTTAAAGAGGGTTGGCCAATAAAACCCCGATTGTAACACCTTGGTTGCTGTTCTAGCTCCCCCAAAATGGCCACCTACTTCCTTTTCATGACAATGCCTTAAAATGCTCTCCATTTCTTCCTCCGGGACACATCTCCGTATCATTTGATCAATATAGTGTCTGTACAGGAATGACTCTTCCCAAAAGTAGTACTTTAAATCTGAGAAAAATTTTCTCTTTTGTTGGTATGTCATACCACTTGGGAGCACCCTTGATGACAAATAGTTTGCAAAATCCGCATACCATGGTGCTTCTTCCACTCTCATCAACTTCTCATTCAGAAATGTTTCTCTAATGGGCATTTCCTCCTCATTTCCCTTGATTGGTCTCTCAATTCTCGACAAGTGATCAGCTACAACATTTTCCGACCCCTTCTTGTCTCGAATTTCCAACTCAAACTCTTGAAGTAGTAAAATCCATCTTATCAGCCGAGGTTTTGCTTCTTGCTTTGCCAGTAGGTGTCTGAGTGCTGAATGGTCCGTGTATACGATCACCTTCGCACCTAATAAGTAAGAATGAAACTTGTCAAAAGCAAAAACTACAGCCAATAATTCTTTTTCAGTGGTGGTGTAATTCAATTGTGCATCAACGAGTGTTTTGCTAGCATACTGAATTACATGCAACACTTTATTTTTCCTCTGTCCTAATACTACCCCTAAAGCAAAGTCACTAGCATCACACATTAATTCGAGGGCAGTCCCCAATCGGGAACTGCAATAATAGGTGCAGATACTAGTAATTTTTTTAAAGTTAGGAAGGCATGCATGCAATCATCATTAAAATCAAAAACAACATCTTTATTCAATAGATTGCAAAGGGGTTTAGAAATCTTAGAAAAATCCTTGATGAAGCGTCTGTAAAACCCCGCATGCCCCAAGAAACTTCGGACTGCCTTGACATTTGATGGTGGTGGTAGCTTCTCAATCACTTCTGTCTTTGCTCGATCAACTTCAATCCCATCCTTGGAAATCCTATGCCCGAGCACTATTCCCTCTTGGACCATGAAGTGAGATTTCTCCCAATTCAGCACCAAGTTTGTCTCCTTACATCGCTGCAAAACAAGAGAAAGATTAGTTAGACAAGTATCAAATGATGAGCCAAAAACTGAGAAGTCATCCATGAAGACTTCTATAAACCGTTCCACCATGTCTCTAAAGATTGACGTCATGCATCTTTGGAATGTTGCTGGTGCATTGCATAACCCAAATGGCATCCTTCGGTAAGCAAAGGTGCCGTAGGGGCAAGTGAAGGTCGTTTTCTCTTGATCCTCAGGAGCGATGGCAATTTGGTTATATCCTGAATACCCATCCAGAAAACAATAATAGGCATGTCCTGCCAACCTCTCCAACATCTGATTAATGAAGGGTAATGGGAAATGATCCTTCCTTGTCGCCTCATTTAGTTTACGGTAATCAATGCATACTCTCCAGCCCGTCACCGTCCTTGTTGGTATCAACTCATTACTCTCATTCTTTACTACCGTGATTCCTCCTTTCTTCGAAACCACTTGTACCGGGCTCACCCATGGGCTATCAGAAATCGGATAAATAATCCCCGCATCTAAGAGTTTCACTACCTCCTTTCTCACCACCTCCTTCATTGAAGGATTCAATCTCCGTTGTGGTTGTACCCTAGGCTTAATATCATCCTCCATGAGAATCTTATGCATGCATAATGATGGCGAGATACCTCTAATGTCTGAAATGGTCCATCCAATTGCTAGTCTATGTTCCCTCAACACCGTGATCAACCTCTCTTCCTTTAATGCACTCAAATCTGAACTAATAATCACCGAAAAAGTTTCTGAGTCTCCAAGATAGACATATTTGAGGTGGGGTGGTAAAGGTTTCAGTTCAAGCCTTGGAGCTTCTTCATTTTTTTCCTTTGCCTTCTCCTTGTCAAAATCAAACTCCTCAAATTCTATATCTTGACTATCCTCAATCGATTGAAGTGCTTCTAACATTCTAGCACAATCATTACTTGCTGATTCTTCTACCTCTACTGTTTTTGATTTGGCTATACAAGCTTCTAGAGGTAATTCTGGGATGTTTTCTTCCATGGATTTCATAACAAGTTTATCCACCACATCGACACTAAAGCATGAATCCGCTTCAGACGGAAACTTCATTGCATCAAAAACATTGAAAGTTACTATTTCATCTTGAACCCTCAACAGTAACTTTCCTTCCTGCACATCAATCAGTGCTCTCCCCGTGGCTAAGAATGGTCGGCCCAAAATGAGAGGAATTTCCTTATCCTCTTCCATGTCCAACACCACAAAGTCTGCTGGAAAAATTATCTTCCCTACCTTCACTAATACATCTTCTACTATCCCCCTCAAGTGCTTTATTGACCTATCCGCTAGTTGCAACGACATGGTCGTTGGCTTCACTTCACCAATTCCCAATCTCCTGAAAACAGAAAAGGGCATCAAATTAATACTAGCTCCTAGATCACATAAAACACGATCAAAAGTAATATCCCCTATAACACAAGGAATAGTAAAACTCCCTGGATCTTTGAGCTTCGGGGGTAATTTTTTCTGGAGGATGGCACTGCACTCTTCCGTGAGCATCACCGTTTCCTCATCTTCTAACTTCCTTTTGTTCGAAAGGATTTCCTTCAGGAACTTTGCATAACTCGGCATTTGCTGTAATGCATCTGCAAAAGGAATGTTAATATGCAATTTTTTAAAAATTTCAATGAACTTTGAAAATTGCTTATCCTGATTCTTTTTCTTCAATCTCTGAGGAAAAGGCACAGGTAGGGTGTGATGTGCCAATTCTGGTGGTATCTCAGGGAATGGCAATTTCTCCTTCTTCTTTTGCCTTTCTTCATTTTTCTTTTTCTCTTCCCCCAAATCACTTGGTTTCTCTTCACAAATGATCTCTTCATAAATTTTCTCTTCAGAATCTTCCTTTCCGGGTTGCTCCATCTCTTTGGTAGTGTGGTCTACCTCTTCCAAAACTGTCCCACTTCTCAAAATTATGGCATTTGCTTGTTCACGTGGGTTAGTCACTGTATTGCTTGGTAGAGAACCCTGCGGTCTATCATTAAGCTTCTCGGCCAATTGGCCCATCTGTACCTCCAGATTTCGAATGGATGCCCCTTGGTTTCTAAAATTTGTCCTCGTCTCATTCATGAACCCTGTGGTCTCTTGCATGAATTTACCAAACATATCCTCCAACTTCGTCACTCTTTGATCTCCAGGTTGATTGGTCACCCGTGGTTGGTTATTTTGAACTGGCCTCTGGTTCCATTGGTTATTTTACTGGTTCTGATTTCCCCAAGCCAGATTTGGATGATTTCTCCACCCTGGGTTGTATGTGTTGGAGTATGGGTTGTTCGGTTGTCTCTGATTTCCTGCTAAGTAATTCACTTGCTCCGTTGATGAAGATGACGGAGCAAATGTGTTTCCAACTTGACACTCGCTGCTTACATGGTTTCCTGCACAAAAATCACATGTTAGTTGAGGTGCTTGTATAGAGTTTACCTGCATAGTTCCCAACTGTTTTTGAAGTGCAGTGAGTTGGGCCGAGATGGCTGTGAAGGCATCAACTTCATGAAGACCCGAAGATTTCCTTGTTGTAACTCTCTCATTTGGTCTTTGATAGTTGTTGCTTGCCAAAACCTCAAGCAACTCATATGCCTCCTCTGGTGTCTTATACTGCAAGGCCCCTCCTGAAGCTGCATCCACCATGGTTTGCACATTACCCATCAAACCATTGTAAAATGTTTGGACTTGAAGCCAAACTGGCAAACCATGGTGTGGACACTTCCTCATTAACTCCTTGTATCTTTCCCAAGCCTCATACAATGACTCGGACTCTTCTTGTAGAAATGATGTGATATCATTTCTCAATTTCGCTGATTTAGCTGGAGGAAAGAACTTGGTCAGGAATTTCTATGCTAGATCATTCCACGTTGTTATTGTTCCCGGTGGTAATGCCATTAACCACCCTTTGGCTTTGTTTCCCAATGAGAATGGGAATAACCGCAGTCTAATAGCATCATCCGACACTCCATTTGACTTGAAGGTGTCACAAATTTCTAGGAAATTTGCAATGTGCTGATTCGGATCTTCCTTCAAATCACCGTTGAATCTAACCGACTGCTGGATCATCTGGATGATTGCCGGCTTGATCTCGAAATTGTTTGCTTGCACTGTAGGTCTAGTGATACTCGACCCACTACCATTCACTGTGGGAACTGAAAATTCCCTCAGTGTTATATTTTCTTGTTCAGCCATTTCAACAACTACTTCTTTAGTTTCTTCAGCAAGATTTTCTCTTTCTCTTCTCTCTCTGTTTCGTCTTCTTACGGTTCTCTCAAGCTCAAGGTCAACAGGAACCACTGGTTGACGTCTTGCCCTTCGCATAGACTGAAACGAACAAAAGTGAAGAAAAGTGAGATCACAATTCTAATGAAAATTACAAACAAAAAAAATAAAAACTTCAATCTAGCTAACTAAAGAAAAACTCAATGTTAACTTAAAACACGTCCCCGGCAACGGTGCCAAAAACTTGATGCGTGTTTCTTACAACATGCAAAATGTAGCAAGTATACTAGTCGCTCAAGTAATAAAATGATGAGTAGAGTATCGTTCCCACGAGGATTGTTAGCAAAGCACTGAGTTTCCTAATGTTCTCAAGTTGAAGCAATCGAATTCTTTGGATTGATGGGAGCAAATTTTAATTAAAAATAACAATGAATTTTAAACTAATATTAAAACTTAATTAAGAAAGCAATATGAAAACACGGAAAATCAATTCAAGTAAAACGGGTAGGGTTTTGAGTTCATTTGGATTTTTATGGGTTAAACCTAAAAATTACACTACATTCACATTCATACGCAATGGTTTTAAATCGAACTCACTAATATGTTAAACATACCCTCTCGGGCTATATTTTCCTATTCATCCTTATTAACCTTCCGCACCCAACAAATTGAAGATTAATAATTCCAAACTCATTAAGCAAAAGAATCCTATAATGATTTCATTAATTCTTGAATCTATCTCTAGCATCCAATACTATAATGGTGATTACCCAAGAAGCCTAACATGATTCATTTCTCAATCTCACCATGTTCATCACATACAGCATTAAAAATCAGAGTAACACACAACCAAAGCATAATCATATGAAAATAACACAATCAAACCCTTAACCCATTTAAAATCCAAACTACCATCAAAACCCTAACCCAAAATAGATTAGTTCATAGCTAAATCAATAATATAAAAACGAAAATCGGAAATAAACAAGTTCAACATAATGAAACTGAGATAAAAGATTAGAAATCTCCCCAAAAGATGAATCCTCTAGTTAGAAATCGAGTCTTCTCCCTTTAACAAACCAAATCGCTCAAAGTTTACTTAGAAAAGTGAAAAAGTGGCTAAACCTAAAAAGACGAAGAACCTGGGCAAAAAGGCTAAGTTTTTCTTTTATACTTCATCCAAATAACCCAGCCAAAACACGCACAGAACGAAACTGTGCGTTTAACAAAACTGAAATTAATGACTGTCGCTTCGCCGCGGTGAAGAGTGAAGCAGACACGCTCGTCCCTAGCTTACTTCGCCGCGGCGAAGACAATTCCTTCGCCGGGGCGAAGCTTCTTGAAGAGTTCTAAAATTACAGAACTGCCACTCTGCCTGCTTCTTCGTTTGATTCTTCGATTCTCGGTGCTCTCCCTTGGAAACAAGCTTCATCATGCTTTATCCTGCTCCAGAACTCTCCTATCTTCTGAGATCCGCTAATTTCTGAGTCAAAAATATCCAATTTTGTCCTTATTTGCTCAAAATGTCCATTTTAACCTGAAATATGAAAAGTAAAGCATTAAGCAACAATTCAGGTCAAAATGCACTAGAAAGTACCTGAAATCCGACAAAAAGGTATAATGAAAAGTGTATAATTCACGGATTATCACTTAACCCTCACAAACACCAAAACAATTCATTTTAGCAAGGATTTTTACAAAAAATTGAAGAAAATTTTGGAAACCCTTGGTTTTCAAAATTTGGGGATCTTGCAATCTAGGCCACAATTGGTGAAATTGGTGGTGCATTCAGCGTGAGAAGGGTAAGATTTCAAGTTCTCCAACATCTAAATTGCTCAATTTTGATTATAGTGCTTTAAGTTTGAAATATTGTTTGGATGAGTTGAGTTATGGAATTTTTGTGAAGTTTGTGCTTTGATTGTGATTAAAGAAGTATGGATATTGAATTGTGTGGTGTTGAGGAGGTTGGATTTTCAATTTGGGACTGTTTTGTTGAGTTTGGAAGAAGAGTGATTTTTGGGGTCTCGGTGCAATTTTTTGAAATTTTGGTGTTTTTGTAGGAGTGATTCATGGTCAATAGTAAGGTATTTAGAGTTGAATTGTCTGTTTAGAATCTTAGTTTGGGGGTACATTAGAGTCGAACCAAAAATGCCGCTCAAAGTACCATCCAAGGGTAAAGGAAAAGGAAAAAAAATGGACAATAGATTTGTTAGTGACAAGGCTCGGCAATGATATGAAGGAGCAATCAAAAGGAAGGATAAGGGGTTTATTGTCGAGCGGGGTTTGACCACTGTCTATGCTGAAGAGTGGAGTCAAGGGAGAAAGTGGGATTCATTTATGAGTGAAACCGGACATGCGGCCGTAAAGTCAATAGTGAGAGAGTTTTATGTCAACCTCCCTGACTGTGATCCTAGGCATGTATTTGTGAGGGGGATTGATGTGCCAATAGATACGAAGGTCATAAACGATTTTTACAACTTGCCTTCGATTGACCGTGATGAGTATCTGGAATTTAAGAAGAAACAATTTGAGGAGGATGAGATACTTAAGGTCATAGCAAAACCGGATACCCTTTGGGAGGTTTTGAATAAGGGAAAGAATAGCATAAATGGAACAAATCTGATACTGATGGCTAGGTTGTGGCAGTACTTTGTGTGTGCGAGGATGATTTCGGAGACACATTATAGTTCAGTAACTTTTGATAAGGCGGTATTACTTTATTCCATTGCCATTGGAAAGAGAATGGATGTGGGGAATATTATCATGACGAGTATGAAGAATGCAGCCCAACCAGGGCGAGGGAGCTTCCTTTTCCCACATCTCATCACCGTGCTGTGCACTCGAATAGGAGTAGAAAAGGCAGATGATGAACCACTTATCCATCCTGCCTCAATTCTTGACACCGCCTACAATCGGAAGCTACTTGGCGTACTCCTAAAGAAGAACCTAGCTCCGGAACAAAAAGACAAAGAACCACGGAAGTTGCCACATCATCTAGTTCAACATCCATAATCAAGGAGCTGATGCAGCAGATGTTGGGTAAGATGAAACGGATGGAACGACATCAAGATTAGCTGGCAGAGCAGACCCAAATGATGTATGGTATGCAGCACAGCTGCTGCACCAAGCTCGAGATTGATACTTCGAGCTTCCAATGGGAAGACTGGGATTTAGAGAAGTGGATGGGCTCCGACACAGAAGATGACTACACCGAAGAAGAGGAGGAGGCTGAAGAATGACACCTGAGCACCTGTTTTGTAGTTTATTTTTATTTTCAGTTGTATTGTCTTTTATTTTGTACATTGAACCTATTTTTTCTTTTTGTTTGGATTGTTTAACTTTTGTTTGAACTTCCTAGTAGTTGTCAGGACGAGATTAGGATTGTAATATTTTCATATTAGTCAGTGCAATCTTCTAACATAGTAGACACCACAAAATTTCAATTTTTTTACAGATTGAGAAAGCCAAGGAACGGGTGTGCATGCTGTTGAGCGAAACTCTGACTTCATGGATTAATCAGGGAACTATCTCATACCTTTGTAAATTCTGTTTTTCTATTCCTAAATTGTGCATAATGTGACATTGGGGACAATGTCACCTTTAGTTTGGGGGTAGGAAAAATTTGAACAATTTTTTTATTTGTGTTTAGTTGTTTTCATGTTTTGTTGTGTATGCCAATGATGAATTACATAAGTCTATGATCAGAATAGGATTTTTGGGATCTTATTGTTGAAAAATGTTAAGCATTGCTTCAAGTTTATGTTGGTTGACTGAATTTAGCTTAAGGTTTGTTGAGTGGTTCAACCACCATTTTCATTATTTCAGCATGCTTAGAAACATTTTTATGTGATTAGGTAAAGTCTTAATAATGTTGGTGGACTCTAGAACCTAGTTGAGAAGTGCTTGAGGCGAAAATCTAGGAATAGACATTATTGAGGAAGTGATTTAGGTAGCTTTTTTTTTTAAAAGTTTGAGCCTTTCCAGCCGACCATGAATTTTATCCCTAGTTACCCATTTGAGCCTTATGAAATCATCGTTGTTCTATTTTTCTTGTGCAACCAATAATGCCCAAACCTTTCACCCTAAACAGGTCTGCAACCTTTAAGAGAATTCTAAACCTAATGCAAACACAAAGAGCTTGGAGAGTTGTGTGAATGAACTAAAAGAATAGTTTGGGGGTTGTGAGAAGGGCAAGAAGAATAAGAGGGGTAATTAACTGATGAGAATGCAAAATGTCATATTTACCCCCCTTAATGTCTAGTCTTTTATACTTATTTGTCGCCTAAATGTACTCATTATTATTCTATTTTGATTTAGGAGGCAAATGGAGGCGTTAAATGCAAAACGGAACTAATTAGGTGAATTCGGACAGTTTTGACATCGCTTCGTAATCTAGGCATAACTCTCTCATACGAGCTCCGATTGAGATGATTCAAAATGATGTGAAACCCTAAGAAAGAGATCTACAACTTTAATGTTTTAGTTTGAAGAGATACTCACTGCATCAAGGTTTTAATCGGGCTTGAAGTTTATGTATCTGCATTGGACGTTCTGGAACATTCTGCCTTGTCATGCAATTCAAATAGGCAGTTTGTTATTGGAAGATTTGAAGACCTGTTGCACGAGAGTTACAGCTGGAAAACACCACTTTCCTCTTTTATTTTAGG
>CM047749.1:30602156-30719656 GCA_026225825.1 Pistacia integerrima | reverse complement strand
GATCAAAGGTACAATTTTACAATTTATGTTAAAATAGAAATCTGCAGAAATTAATCATGAGTTTAGAAAAACATACGTACGTTTGGAGGCTCCTCCAAATTTGTCAATGAATGTTTTTGCTACCGATTCTAGTGTAGGATCGAACCCACGTAGTCCACATGAAGACAATCACAAAGAACTGAGGAGGGATTTGTCAGATCCTCCTTAGCTTTAAGATTAAAGAAGAAAAGGAAGAATTGATTTCAAGCAAAAACCAAGTCTACCGTTGGAATCATGAAAATCACACACTTTTACAACTACCTTTTTCTTTTAGTGTTACTTTAATGCTCTATTCCCATATGGAATAGGCTTGGGCTCCAACCCAAACGCCCCATGTTACCAAACACTCCCAATTAGATATTTTATTTTTATTTCATCATTATTTCAATTAAAATCAATTAATATATATTTAATATATATATATATATATATATTAACATTTAACAATAATGATGATTTAATTAAATATATGTAAACACATATTTAAACGTAATTTCACTTATTTAATTTTTCTAATAAATTAAATAAAGGCTATGATCTCAGCAAATTTAATTACACTGTGAAATTACCAAAATACCCTTTCGCCTAAAAAGACGAAAACGCCCCTTCTTTCTTCTTGAGTCTTAAATTATCTTCTATGTGTGTGACCCATAGGCTTCTCATCATACCGGTAGTGTATAGTATCGCGATTAACACCAATTAATCGTCTCACTAATACATAGAGCAAGATTGGCCCCTAGCAAGGCATCATGGCCATCCGATAGATTCAGATTCAGCAAAATAGCTACCTGTCAACGATATGGTTACCGTATAATTCGATCTTTTCATCGTACGTTATCTCGACGAGTCGAAGGCATAGAAATAGTGTCAACCTTCGGTTACTCTCGATATTATGTATTTAGTTTTTGGACCAATGTCCAGTATTATAATCCGGATAGAGCAACAACTCAATCCCACTATGGCCACAGTTTTAGTGTCATTGCCATATACTGAATTGCGCTGTGAGATAACTTCTCCTGTACTCGGGAGTGATGAATCCTTTGTCTATCCACCATAGTCTTGATACACTCCTCGATGCAGCCAATCACCACCGTATTGACAGATCTGAAAAGAACTGCGTTAGGCTAGTGTCAAACTGCACCAATCGGTGCACAAGACACTCCGGTGATCTCAAGTCTAAGGATCACATGCACCACCATTCGTTAGAGGATTTGTTCCATGGACATAGGGGTTACCATCCATATGGAATCCTCTGGTGGGTCAGTCCAGTGAACTTGTTGTGGTGTATTTGCCTACAGCAAACACCCATGTGTTGCACCAGGTTGTCACCAAACAACCTTGACAAGTGAGATCAGTCACTGCCTTTCGATAGGGTCGTTCAACACTATGATAGCCTTACCGTATTATCGTGCCCTTACTTGATAATATCTTGGGGGCTACGGACGTTTCTAGAATGGCCACCATATGTGCTCATAGGGTTCTCACTATCAAGATTTGAAGCACTTGATACCCTCATCACGGTTCTACAATTCTAAGGACATATATCAATACATATTGCAATAATAATGATTTAAGCGATATAGAATAAAATGCCTTTTATTATTGATTAATGTACATTATTACAAAAAGTCAATTCTACAATAATTGATTGACTCTAGGGCATCTACTCTAACATAAACAAACACTAGAACTCGGTTTCCTTAAAGCAAACACTAAGACTTAATCAACTTCCACTTCTTTCTTAACCATTACTCAAGATGTCTTCCATTTCATAACCCTCAACCATGTGCAATTCTTATTTTTGCTACTGCAATGTAGTTCTTGAAAGGGAACTTTTTTTTTTTTTTTTTTTTGAAAATAACAAAAAAAATTTGAGGTTAATTACCCCTCTTATTCTTCTTGCCTTTCTCAGAACCCCAAACTATTCTTTTAGTTTATTCACACAACTCTTTAAGCTCTTTGTGTTTGCATTAAGTTTAGAATTCTCGTAAAGGTTGCGGATGTGTTTAGGGGAAAAGGTTTTGGGCATTATTGGTTTCACAAGAAAATTTAGACAACGATGATTTCATAAGGCTCAAACGGATCACTAGAGGTAAAATTTATGGTCGGTTGGAAAGGCTTAAACGTTCCGAAAACTGCCTAAATCACTTCCTCAATAATGTCTATTCCTAGAATTTCGCCTCAAGCACTTCTCAACTAGGTTCTAGAGTCTACCAACATTATCAAGACTTTACCTAACCACATAAAATGAATCTAAACATGCCGAAATAATGAAAATGGTGGTTGAACCACTCAACAAACCTCAAGCAAAGTTCAGTCAATCAACATAAACTTGAAGCAATGCTTAACATTTTTCAACAATAAACTCCCAACAATCCTATTCTCATCATAGACTTATGCAATTCATCATTGACATACACAACAAAACATGAAAATAAAATAAACACAAATAAAAAAATTTCAAAATTTTCCTACCCCCAAACAAAAGATGACATTGTCCCCAATGTCACATAATGCATAAATTAGGAATAGAAATACAAAATCTACAAAGGTACAAGATAGTTCTCTGATTAATCCGTGAAGTTGAAGTTTCGCTCAACAGCATGCACACCCAGTCCTTGGCTTTCTCATCACCATAATCTATAAAAAGAATTGAGATACTGTGGTGTCCACTGTGTTAGAAAAGTTCACTGACAAATATGAAAATATTACAATCCTAATCTCACCTTTACAACTACTAGGAAATTTAAAACAAATTTTAAACCATCCAAAACAAAAAGCAATTTAGTTCAATGTTCGAAATGAAATACAAAAACAACTAAAACAAATAAAATAAAATACAAAAACAGGTGTTCAGGTTCATTCTTCGGCCTCCTCCTCTCCCTCGGTATCGTCCTCTTCTGAGTCAGAGCCCATCCATTCTTCTGAATCCCACTCAGCCCATAGGAATTCCGAAGTATCAACGTTGAGCTTGGTGAAGCAATTGTGCTACATGTCATACATCATCTGGGTCTGCTCTGCCAGCCAATCCTGATGTTTTGCCATCCGTTTCATCTAACCCAGCATTTGTTGCATCATCTCCTTCATAGTGGCTGTGGAACTGGATGATGTGGCAGTGCCTTGTGTGGTTCTCTATCGTTTTGTCCCGGCACTGGGTTGCTCACTGGGTTGACGCTCAAGTAGCTTTTGATATTAGGTTGTGTCGAGAGCTGGGGTAGCATGGATAAGTGGTTCATCATCCTCCTTCTATACTCCTACTTTAATGCACAGCTCGGTGATGAGATGTGGGATAGGGAAACTCCCTCACCCTGGTTGGGCTACATTCTGTATACTATTGAAGATGATCTTCCCCACATCCATCTTTTTTCCGATGGCAATAGAGTAAAGCAGCAATGCCTTGTCAAAAGTGGCTGAACTATAATGTGTTTCCAGCATCATCCGCGCACACACAAAATACTGCCACAACCTAGCTGTTGGAGTCCGATTAGTTCCCTTGATGCTCTTTTTTCCCTTTTTTGAAACCTCCCAAGGGGTATCCGGTTTTGCTATAACCTTAAGGATTTCATCCTCTTGAAATTGTCTCTTCTTAAACTCCAGATACTCATCAGGGTCAATCAAAGGCAAGTGAAAAAATTCATTATTGACTTTCGCATTGAACGGCACATCAATACCCCTCACAAACACATGACCAGGATCACAATCAGGGAGGTTGGCGTAAAACTCTCTTACTATCGGCTCTACGGCAGCATGTGCAGGTTCATCCATAAATGCATTCCACTTTCGCCCTTCACTCCACTCTTCAGCATAAAGAGTGGTCAACCCCCGCTCGGCAATAAATCCTTTATCTTTCCTTTGGATTGCCCCTTCATATCGTTTTCGAGCCTTCTTATTAACAAATCGATTATCTACCTTCTTCCCTTTTCCTTTACCCTTGGAGAGTACTTTGAGCGGCATTTTCCCCAAACTACAATTCTAACTCAACTATTCAACTCTAAGCACCCTACTATCAACCACAATCAATCCTGCAAAAATATTACACTTCCAAAATCGCACCTAGAGCCCTGAACTTCAATTCGTCCAAACTTCACAAAACACTCCCAAAATTCAAATTCAAACCCAAACTCCTCAACACCACATAATTCATAATCTACACTTCCTCAAACAAAATCAAAGCACAATAATACGAAAAATCCACAACTCAATCAACAATCCAAAATTTTCAGATCTACAACTTTAAACTCGAAATTGTGCAATTAAAAGCTTGGACAACTCGAAATCTTACCAAAACTAGGAAGTATTGACCACCAATTTAGCCAAAAACAGCCTAGATCGCAAAATCCCCAAATTCTTGAACTATAATTTTCTTCAATTTTTTGCAAAGATCTTTGCTAAAATGAGTTGTTTTGGTGTTTAGAAAGGTTAAAGAGTGAGATATTGTGCTGGGAAATCACTAGAAAGGCTTTGGATCGAAGATGGAAAAAATTTGCTCTCGGATATGTTCGAAGTGTTTTGCGCAAAATGAAGCGTCGCGGTGAGTATTTATAAAAAGCAGACTTCGCCGCGGCGAAGTTCTTAATTTTGAAAAAAAAAATTTCCAACCCAATCAACGCTGCAGCAAAAAATTACAAAGCCTACAGCACCGCGGCGAAGAACAACCTTCGCCGCGGCAAACTTTCCTTAGTCAATTTCGCCCAACTTTCTTCACCGCAACGAAAACAAATGCTTTTTCGCGATGAAAATTTCCAGAGCCTACATCGCCTCGGCAAAGAAAATACTTTGCTGCGGTAAAGTCTAGGACTTTTCAACTTCCAATTCTTGCAAAATGCAGTTTGCCGCGGCGAAAACTGGAAAATTTCCATTTTTTGCCTTGATTCGATAATTCACCTGAAACACACAAATTAGACTTCATCTTAAAATCATATGAAAACTAAACAACTTCAAAACAATAAATAAAAAACAACAAATGAAACACTTGGGTTGCCTGCCAAGGAGCGCTTATTTATTGTTGAAAGCTTGATTTTCTCAAGTCTTCATGTCGAAATGTCAAGCCGGAGGGGGATTGACTTGCAACTCATCACCCCATCAATGTATGGCTTCAACCTCTATCCATTGACCTTAAATGTGCCCTTTTCTTCATGTGACACCTCCACCACTCCAAACGGGTAAACTCTTGTATCTAAGAAGGGTCCGGACCATCTAGACTTCAGTTTTCCAAGAATAGCCTAAGTTTAGAATTATACAACAACACTTTCTGACCCACTTCAAAGTTCTTTTTTCGGATATGATTGTCATGCCACCTTTTTGTCTTTTCTTTGTAAATCTGAGCATTCTCATATGCTTCATGATGGAACTCATCGAGTTCATTCAAAGTCAGCATCCTTTCTTCCCCAGCAGCTTGTAAATCCATGTTGAGCTGTTTGACTGCCCAGTAGGGCCTTATGCTCGAGTTCTACCAGCAAATGACATGCCTTCCCATAGACCATCCTAAATGGACACATACCAATCGGAGTCTTAAATACAATGCGATAGGCCTATAATGCATCATCCAACTTCCGTGACCAATCCTTCCTCGATGCATTGACTGACTTTTCTAAAATTTCCTTTAGTTCTCTATTCGATAGTTCCACTTGCCCGTTAGTCTATGGATGGTATGGTGTCACAACTCTGTGTTTTACTCCATATTTTCCCAACAGTGCATCTAATTGCCTATTGCAAAAATGTGATCCTCCATCACTAATGATTGCCTGTGGTACCCTAAACCTTCAGAAAATGTTCTTTCTCACAAAATTAACCACCACCCTAGTATCATTGGATGACAATGCAACTATTTCCACCCATTTCGATGCATAATCCACCGCTACCAAAATGTACATGTTCGCATAAGAATTTGGGAAAGGACCCATGAAGTCAATTCCCCATACATCGAACAACTCAACAACTAGGATATTGTTCTGTGGCATCTCATCTTGCTTTGAAATATTCCCACTCTATTGACATTGGTCGCATTCCTGAACCATCCAGAAAGAATCTTTGAAAAGGGTTGGCCAATAAAACCCAGATTGAAGAACCTTGGATGCTGTCCCAGCTCCTCTGAATGGCCACCCACTTCCCTTTCGTGACAATGTCGTAGGATACTCTCCATTTCCTCTTCCGGGACACACTTACGTATCATCTGATTAGTACAGTGTCTATATAGAAATGACTCTTTCCGGAAGTAGTACTTCAAATCTGAGAAAAACTTCCTCTTTTGTTGGAAGGTCATGCTGACAGGGAGCACTCTTGACGACAAGTAGTTTGCAAAATCTGCATACCATAGTGCTTCCTCCACTCTCATCAATTTTCATCTGGGAAAGTTTCTTTGATTTGGGATTCCTCTTCATTTCCCTGAGTTGGTCGTTCAATCCTTGACAAATGATCCGCCACCACATTTTTCGACCCCTTCTTATCTCGTATCTCCAACTCAAACTCTTGTAGCAATAGGATCCATCTTATCAGCCGAGGTTTCACTTCTTGCTTTGCTAATAGGTACTTGAGTGCTGAATGGTCCGTGTAGACTATCACCTTGGCACCTAGCAAATATGAACGAAATTTGTCCAAAGCAAAAACCACAGCCAACCATTCTTTTTCAATAGTGGTGTAATTCAATTGGGCATTAGTGAGTGTTTTGCTAGCATACTGAATTACATGCAACACTTTGTTTTTCCTCTGTCCTAACACTACTCCTAGTGCAAAATCACTCGCATCACACATCAATTCAAATGGCAGTCCCCAATCGGGAACTGCAATAATAGGTGCAGACACTAATAATTTTTTTGGAGTTTGAAAGGCATGCATTCATCATTAAAATCAAAAGCAACATCTTTAATCAGTAAATTGTAAAGGGGTTTAGAGATCTTAGAAAAATCTTTGATAAACCGTCTATAAAACCCCGCATGCCCCAAGAAACTCTGAACTGCTTTAACAGTTGATGGTGGTGGTAGCTTCTTAATCACGTCTGTTTTTGCTCGATCCACTTCTATGCCATCCCTTGAAATTCTATGACCAAGCACTATTCCTTCCTGGACCATGAAGTGGCACTTCTCCCAATTGAGCACCAAGTTCGTTCCTTACATCGCTGCAATACAAGTGAAAGATTAGATAAGCAATTGTCAAAAGATGAACCAAAAATAGGAACTCATCCATGAAGACTTCTATAAACCGCTCCACCATATCACCAAAGATCGACATCATGCATATCTGAAATGTGACTGGTGCATTGCATAACCCAAAGGGCATCCTTCGGTAAGCAAAGGTTCCATAAGGACAAGTGAAGGTCGTCTTCTCTTGATCCTCAGGAGCGACGACAATCTGATTATATCCTAAATAACCATCCAAGAAACAGTAGTAAGCATGCCCTGCCAATCTCTCCAACATCTGATAATACGGTAAGGCTATCATAGTGTTGAATGACTCTGTCGAAAGGCAGTGACTGATCTCACTTGTCAAGGTTGTTTGGTGACAACTTGGTGCAACACATGGGTGCTTACTGAAGGCGATTACACCATGAAACAAGTTCACGGACGACCCCTACTGAGGGGATTCTATATGGATGATAACACCAGTGTCTATGGAACAAATCCTCTAACGAATGGTGGTGCATGTGATCCTTAGACTTGATATCACTAGAGTGCCTTGTGCACCGATTGGTGTAGTTTGACACTAGCCTAACGCAGTTCTTTTCAGAGCTGTCAATATGGTGGTGATTGGTTGCATCAAGGAGTGTATCAAGACTATGGTGGATTAACAGAGGATTCATCACTTCCGGGTACGGGAGAAGTTATCTCATGGCGCAATTCAGTATATGGCAATGACGTTAAAACTATGGCCACAGTGGGATTAAGTTGTTGCTCTATCCGAATTATAATACAGGTCATTGGTCCAAAAACTGAATACATAATATCGAGAGTAACCAAAGGTTGACACTATTTCTATGCCTTCGTCTCGTCGAGATAACATATGATGAAAGGATCGAATTGCACGGTAACCATATCGTTGATAGGTAGTGATGCGTGTTTCCTACAACATGCAATATGTAGAAAGTATACTAGTCGCACAAGTAATATAATGATGAGTGAGTATCGTTCCCACGAGGATTGTTGCTAAGCACTAAGTTTCCTATTGTTTTCAAGTTGAAGAAATTGAATTCTTTTTGGATTAAAGAGAGCAATTTAAACTATGATTAAAACAAAATTTTACTAAAATAAACTTAACTGTGAAAGCAAGATCTAAAACGGGATAAAATCAATTCAAACAAACGGGTAGGGTTTTGACTTCATTCGGACTCTATGGGTTAAACTTTAAGAATTAAGCTAAATTCAAATTCTCATGCATTGATTGTAAATCGAACTCTCTAAGGTGACCAACATACCTTTTCAGGCTATGTTGTCCTACTCTTCCCTATTAACCTTCCGCACCCAACAAAATGAAAGTTAATAAATCTAAGTTCATTAAGCACAAGAATCCTAGATTGATTTCATCGGTTCTTGAATCTATCTCTAGCATCCAATAATACAATGGTGATTACCCAAGACGCTTAACATAAATTATCTCTCGATCTCATCATGTTCATCACATACGAACAATAAATACAGAATAATCACACAATCAAAGCAAAATCATATGAAATTAATAATCATCAAACTCCTAACCCATTAGAATCCAAACTACATCAAAACCCTAACCCAAAATAGTTTAGTTCATGGTTAAATCAATAAAACAATTAAAAGAAATGAAAAACTCCAGGTTCAACATAATGGAAACAAAAGAAAAGAGAAAAGAATCTCCCCAATTTGATGAATCCACTGTTTTCCTCGAATCTTCCAACTTTGTTCAACCAAAATCACTCAAAGATCAATCTAAGAATAATGCAAAAACTCTCTCAATCACTCCACGAACCCCCTAGACAAATAGACTAAGTCTCTCTTTTATACCTCGCCCAAAATAATACAACTTAGCCTAAACACGGAACTGTGTGTTTTACAAAAAGTGGAGTACGTAGACTTCGCCGCAGCGAAGAAAGAGGTTGAATCTGGTGCGTCACTGGCCCATTTCGCTGCGGCGAAGAACAACCTTCGCCGCGGCGAAGCTTCCTGAAGAATTCTAAAATTCCAGAATTGCCCTCTGCGTGCTTCTGAGTCCAAAAACTCCAAATCTACCTTTATTTGCTCAAAATTTCCATTTTTACCTGAAACACGAAATGTAAGGAATTAAGTATCAATTCAGGCAAAAATAGACTAAGAAGTATCTAAAATCCGGCCTAAAATCTTAAATAAAATAGTATAATCCTCGGATTATCAATTACCCCCAAACTAAGGTGATGCTCGTCCCCGAGCATCAGGTACAAAATAAGATAAAAGAAAAAAAAAACACAAACGTACAAAACACAAAACACAAATTAAATAAGAGAAACAAAAGACTCGACTCACAAAACAACTGCCTAGAAGTATAACAATCTCAAAAGTTGTTGCAAAATTATTAAAAGAAAAATGTTTAACACTCCAAGAAGTTATAAGTTTCATCGACTGTCTTTCTCAATTGGTCCCCCGAGTAGGTAATCCCCACTTCAATCCACCTTCCGACTTCCCGGACTATTTTATGCAGAAATGCAAAGTTTATCAAATGGTGGCAACTCCATAAGCCTAAATATCAAACTACTCTCCACTAATGAGGACTAGACAAAGATAAGAATCAGCAGGTCTTTATAAGCTTGTAACGTTAGGCTCGGGAAGTGGGTTCCAAGAAAAAGGATAGGAAATACAAAATAAGAGAACTCGGTTTTCCTCTTGCAAACACTCAAATCAAATCAAACTCCATTTCTTCTCACCCACCAATCAGCGTATCCACTAATTTACACCCCTCAAACTTGTGTCTTTCTTATTTCTGAAACCATAAATGTGTGGGTCTAAGGTGTATGTGGCGTTGTTAAACCAGGGGTCGCCAAGTACTGAATACATAAAATTAATTTTTTTTTTTTTTTTTTTTTTTTTTTGCAAGCAAACTCATTTATATAATCAAGACACATCCATTGAATTGAGGTGAACTACCTCTTTTATTTTTATTGCCCTTCTCACAACCCCTAAACTATTCTTTTAGTCAATTCGTACAACTCTTCCCTTTCTTTGTGTTTGCATTAGGATCGAATTCTCCTAAGGGTACGACAGAGTGTTTAGGGTACAAGGATCGGACAATTTTTTGTTAGCCAAGAAAAATGAAGCAATAATGATTCATACGGCTCAAACGGGTGACTAAGGACAATTTCATTCCTGGGTCGGCTAGAAAGACTCAAACGTTCCAAAAGAATGCCTAAATCATCACCTCAACCATGTCTGATCCTAGAATTTCGCCTCAAGCACTTCTCTACTAGGTTCTAGAGTTCGCCAACATTGTCAAGCTTTACCTAAGTACATAAAATGAATCTAAGCATGCTGAAAAAAAATGAAAATGGTGGTTGAACCACTCAACAAACCTCAATCAAAATTCAGTCAATAAACCTAAACTTGAAGCAATGCTTAACATTTCTCAACAATAAAATTGCAACAATCCAATTCGCATCATTGATTTATACAATTCATCATCGGCAAAAACAATCAAACCAAAATAAAATCAACAAAATAAAAAATTTTCTAATTTTCCTACCCCCTAAACAAAAGATGACATTGTCCCCAATGTCCCATTATGCATAAATTTGGAATAGAAAATCAAAAATAACAAAGGTACGAGAAAGTTCCCTGGTTAATCCGTGAAGTGTCGCTCCACATTGCACACTTTGTCATCACCCAACATCTGTCAAAACAAACGAAACTATGGTGTCCATTGTGTTAGCAAAAATTCACAAACTAAATTGAAAATATTACATCCTAATCTCGTCCTTGCAACAACTACAACTTAAAAGAAAATGAAACAACTCAAACAACTACACAAATCCAAAATAAAAATAAGAGCTGAGTTTAATGTTTGAAATGAAAAACTAATTCATCTAAACAAATGAAAATAAAGACAACAACACAGGTGTTCTGGCACTCATTCTTCGCCTCCCTCGTCTTCCTCTCCTGATTCGGAGCCCATCCACTCATTTGAATCCCAGTCGGCCCATTGGAATCCTAAAATGTCAACGTTGAGCTTGTTAAAGCTACACTTCTGCATCTCATACATCATGTGGGTCTGCTCAACCAACCAATCCTAACGTTTTGTCATCCGTTTCATCAAAACCATCATCTACTGCATCATCTCCTTCTGTGTAGCTATGGAGCTGGAGGATGTGACAAGGCCTTGTGTGGTTCTCTGCCGTTTTGTTCCTGCCCTTGGTTGATCAGCTTCTGGACATTCAAGATGCTTCTGAAAATAATCGGAATCAAGGATAGGGGCAGCATGAATACGTTGCTCATCATCTCCTACCTTGGCTCCAGCTTTAATGCACAAAGCCGTGATGAGATGTGGGAAAGAATAACTTGATCGCCCTGGTTTTGCGGCTTGTTGAATGTTGTTAAAGATAATTCTTCCCACATCAATACTCTTTCCCGTGGCAATGGAATAAAGCAGTAATGCCTTTTCGTAAGTTATTGTGCTATAGTGCGTTTCCGGCATCAACTTCTCACTAACAAAATACTGCCGCACTCGAGCAATCGGTGTCAAAGAAGTTCCCTTAATTGTCTTCATTTGTTTCTTCGACACTAACCAAGTTGCATCTGGTTTTGCAATGACCGGAGGAATGATACTATCCTCGAACTATGTCCCTCGAAACCTTCCGTACTTGTAATAACTGCTGAAAACTAGTACAATGCATGCATAATAACAATAGAAAATTGGGCCCAAAGTTTTCTTTTCATTTCAATTCATATGTCTTTTATACACAAAAAGTACAGTTTACAAAAAAGTCATTTTAAAAGACAAACAAAAACGGGGGAAAGCAGTAGCTATTGCTCCTCGCTTGCCGACGCCCCTCCACCGCATCAACACCTAGATCCTGCATCCACAAAGGAAAATAACGGGTGAGCACAAAATAATGCTCAGTAAGTAAAACCCTCTATCTGCTGTCCCCGTATGTATCACACGTAATTCTTTCCTTATTCTATTTCTGTTTCTATATCTGTTTCTACTAAACATCATGGCCTCATCTTACCGGAGGTACGGCCGGATGGGGCGTTCACAGCACCATCTCACTCTTCATGACTATCGGGTGGAATTCACACAGTACCAACCCGTTCTCGGGGGACTACCAGTGGGGATCACAAAGCACCAACTCGGTTTTTCCCTAACTATCGGGAGGAGACCACCTAGCACCTACCCGTTTCTCCTGACTTTTGGGTAACGATCACCAAGCATTAACCCGTCTCTAGTCACTGTCGGGTGATGGTCACAAAGCATCAACCCACTTCTACTAAATGTTGGATGATGATCACAAAGCATCAACCCAACATCTAACAACTAACCGGGTAGTGGTCACAAAGCATCTACCCATTTCTACTACTCATCGGGTGACGATCACAAAGCATCGACCCATCTCTAAGGGCTATTCGGGTGGTGATCACAAAGCATCAACCCGATTCCCATAACTATCGGGTGATGATCACAAAGCATCAACCCATCTATTCTACTCTTCTAATTCACTCTATTCTAGCATTTTTCATTCTCCCCTACTCTTCGAGTAGTTGCATCCACCACTCTCTACCCATAGGGTACTTGCATACACAAGTTTCCTACACTTTCTTAGGTCATTTTTCAATGCACAATTAGTGCCTATGGATGGTTCATCTCTACTAATGCACTTATGAAATGTCAACATGCAATGTTGCAAGAATTAAGGTTCACTACTCATACTCAAACCTCTATTAGGCATTTCCCATCAAACAACTCATGTGCACCTATAAAACTCTAATATAGCAATGATTCTAAAACTTTTCTAACCATCCAAAATAGGGAGAAACCCCTTCACATAACCATAAAACCTGTCAAAGAAAGCACTTCCAAAAAGGGATCCACAATACCCCTTCAATTCCATCTCAAACTACCTTTCCAACCCAACAACTCATTTCTCATATTTGCAAAGAATAAACAATCACAAGGCATAGAAATCTCTATTTAAGCCTTCATACATGGCATATCACATGTATAACACATACATACATCATTTCTATCAAAACCCTAATCAAGAAAATTCTTAAATCTCAACTTGGGTTGGGGTTTACTTACCTTGTTATGGAGAGACTTCACCAACTCTTCCTTTCACTTATTTTGCTTGACTTTTTCTCTACTCTTAACCAAAAGAACAAAAACCCTCACATTTCAATATAACTTAAAACTCACAAATCACACAACTTAAGTAGAAATCCTTACCTTAGAAAGCCTTAGGTTGCTTTTTCTACCCCCAAATCACTTCAAAAATCCCTTGGAACTCCTTGATCAAAAGAAAAGAGAAGTTGAGATGAACAAGAATGGAGAGTTGCATTTTTTGAGAAGAAGAATGAGGATTTGCTTACTCTTAATTCCAAAAGGCCCCAAAACCCCAATGAGATTTATACACAACCATTCCCATTTTGCCCTTACTCTTCTTTGGGAATTCCATATATATCCTTTGATTCATTACAAACTCACCCCCATATCAACATATTCTCCATGAAAAATCCTTACAATTAACTCCCTACTTTTCCTGCTAATTAGGGGTAGAATGGTCAAATTGCCCATAGGGAAGAAAATATCTAAAACTTAACCAACATTTTAATCGGTGTCGCGCGTGAAGCGGAACTTGTCGCTAAGCGTGCCTATCGCGCCTTCCCCGATGGCTTCACACCTCTTTGCCTGCGAAGATTTTTCTTCGCCCGTGACATGGCATCTTGAACTTCTTCTATTTTCAACCAATTCCCAGGGCAAGCACTCAACACAACACTCAATCAAACAATATTACCAAAAACCAACTCAAATAAAAGAGCGAAAAGAAGAAACAACAACTACGTACCTCAAGTGGGGTGTTACAATTCTTCCCAGCCCAAAAGAATTTCGTTCAGAAATTCATGCAAATAACTACGGGAAAGGGCGATTACGCATGTCCCGTTCTACTTCCCAAAGTAAGGCCTCTTCCACTTTGTGATTCCTCCAAAGGATCTTCACTAGCGGAACACTTCTTGAAGGGGGTTCTTCTTTAACCCTTCGGTCTAAAATCTGAACTGGGGACGTTCTTCATATACTAGATTCTGCTACTTCAACGTCCCTCTCGTTCGAGGGGATGTGGAGGGGATCACTTACATATTTCCGTAGCATCGAGACATGGAAGACATCATGCACCTTGTCCATGCTAGGTGGTAGTGCCAATCTGTAGGCCACCTTTCCTACTCGTTGTAAGACCTCAAACGGACACCGCATACCTCGGTGCTAACTTCCCTTTGCTTCGCGCATTACTCGCTTTTGGGGAAACTTTCGAAAACACTTTGTCGCCCACTTGGAATTCTACCTCTTTCCTCTTCAAGTCGGCATAACTCTTCTCGATCTTGGGCTTGTTTCATTCTATTTCGGATTAACTTCACATCTTACTGTTTAGTTTCAGGTCACCTCGGGAAGAGCGGTACTCAACTCATCTCTTTCGCCTACTTCATCCCAAGCGGACGCCACATCGTCTACCATATAAAGCCCTCGTAAGGACGCCATTCTAATTGTAGACTGATAACTATTATTGTAGGCAAATTCCACTAAGGGTAACATCTCATGCCAGGATGCTACGTAATCCATATGGACTCTCAACATATCCTCAAGCACCTGATTCGTTCTCTCGGTTTGGCCATGCATTCGAGGATGATAGGCGTGCGAATGCTAAACGGGTACCCAAACTCCTCTGTAAACTTGTCCAGGAAATGAAACAAATCTGGAATCTCTATTTGATACTATAGTCTTGGGCACACCATGTAATCCGACTATCTCCTTAAGGTAAATCTGAGCCAACTGATCTGTAGTGGTACTTTCCTTTACTGGAAGAAAATGGGCTGACTTGGTTAACCTATCCACAATCACCCATATAGCATTACACCCTTTCTGCACTTTGGGGAGACCCGTGATAAAATCCATTGAAACGCTCTCCCATTTCCACTCTAGAATACTCAATGGTGAAGCAACCCCCTGATTTACGCCGTTGATGTTCGCTTTCACCCTGTGACAAGTTAGACATTTAGCCACAAACTCGCAATGTCTTTCTTCATACCTGACCACCAATAGCCTTTCTTTACATCCTGATACATCTTGGTTGCTCTCGGATGAGCGGTGTACGGTGTGTCATGAGCCTCCATAAGAATTTTCTGTTTCAACTCCTCATTTGGAGGAATGCACAATGATTTCACAAAGAAATAGAGACACCATCTCACAAAGAACTTACTGCCCGTCTTGCCCTCACGCACTTGTTAATTGTTTTTAGACACCACTGTAGCCATTTGCTTTTCTCTAATTTCCTCTAGTAAAGAGGATGTACCTCTAAGGGTGGCTAATTCTTCCCTTAAGGAACCACTTCAATGTGCTCCTTAGACAATTCTTCTATTAACTCTTTCACCCCGGTAAGCCGGAAAACATGGGCTTTTCTACTTAAAGCATCGGCTACTACATTGGCTTTCCCCGGTTGGTACTTGATCTCACAATCATAATCCTTAACTAGTTCTAACCACCTCCTTTGCTCGATATTCAACTCTTTTTGAGTGAAAAAGTACTTTAGACTCTTATGATCGGTGTAGATATTACTTTTCACACCATAAAGGTAATGCCTCCCAAATCTTTAAAGCAAAGACCCACTTGCTAATTCTAAGTCATGCGTAGGGTATCTGGTCTCGTACTCTTTCCAATTGACGAGAAGCATAAGCTATAACCCTACCTAAGCGCATCGGCACGGCGCCAAGTCCCCACCTGAGAGGTCATATATAAATGTCATAATCTACACCCTCTCGCATGAGGTAACTTGCTAGTACGGGAGCATGTTAACCTCTTCTTCAACTCTTGAAAGCTTTCTTCACATCTTGTTGACCGGACAAAAGTTTTACCCCGGGGCGAAGTAAGATGGTTCCTTGGTTTATTTAGGCCCAGGCGAATCCCAGCTACAAATCGCGGGTAGTAACCCACTTGCCTAAGAAACTCCTGATTTCTTTTCAACGTTCTCAATAACGCCATTCCGGGGAGGTTACTGCTTTACTTTCGGATCTCTGAAATCCCGCCCTCCCTTCCTTTGACACGGTATGACCCGGGGAATATCACTTGGTTCAGCCAAAACTCACACTTAGAAAATTTAGCACACAACTTCTTTTCTCTCGGATGTTGCAATACTAATCTCAAGTGTTTCTCATGCTCTTCTTGACTTTGAGTAAATCGAATGTCCCGCCGATGAAGACAACAATGAACTTGATCCAAGTACTCATGGAATACCCCCTGTTCATCAAGTCCAGTAAAAGCTATTTGGGGGCATTAGTCAAGCCAAAAGGCATCACTACAAATTCATAATGCCCTCTACATATACGTGGCAAAGGCAGGTTTAGCCCATCTTGCTTCGCCCAACTCGTCTGCCCCGATGGTACCACCCGGACCTCAAATCAATTTTGGAGAATCTATAAGCCTCAACCTTTCAGCGATCAAAAAGGTCATCTATCCCAGGGGAAAGGGTGTGGGTACTTATTCTTCAGCATGAACTTTATTCAACTCCCTATAATCAATACACATCCCTTAGTGATCCATCCTTCTTTTCCACAAG
Source organism: Pistacia integerrima (assembly GCA_026225825.1). NCBI lineage: Eukaryota > Viridiplantae > Streptophyta > Magnoliopsida > Sapindales > Anacardiaceae > Pistacia > Pistacia integerrima. Next base: position 30,702,870 of record CM047749.1, on the reverse strand, counting down.
AGATTGGAGCTCCCAAGGAGAATGACTCGGACCGGATAAAGCCTTTATCTAAAAGCTCTTGGAGTTGCTTCTTTAATTGAAGGGCTCAATTTGGGGCCATTCGATAAGGGGCTTTTGATATTGGTGCTATCCTCAGGGTGCTAGTTCGATACTAAATTCTACCTCCTCTCTGGAGGCAAACCCTAGAATCCCTTCGGAAACACATCTAGAAAGTCTCAAGAACTACGGCACCCTCTGTATCTCTAAGCTGTGGAACATCACCATTACTGCATACATGGGCAATATATCCCGAACACCCTTTCTCAATATCTTCCCCTCAGGCTTTCCCACTACTAATCGGCATGCTCAAGGCATGGCCTTCTCCAAAACTAAACTTATCTCCCAATATCGAGGTTAAACCTCGCCTTCTTTTTTCCCGACGGTCAATCTCTTACTCCATATCTCCCTAGAAAGTCCATGCCCGAATCACATCAAAATCGGGGCATATCGAAAACTATTAAGTCAACGATAACTCACACCCCTGGATCACTAAGGACTCTCTTAACAAAATCTCTTGAGTCACAACACTAACCCCATCGGGTAGTTCTATCTTAGTGGGTTGAATCGTTCTAGTAGGTTTCAAACCTAATCTCTCAAGCATCCCATAAGATATGAACGAATGAGTAGCGCTGAATCAATTAAAGCATATAAAGGGATGAATGAAATAATAAGCCCGACCCGATGGCAATGATGGAGCGCCTCGTTTCCCCCTATGCCACGTGCAAAACTCACCGGCATTCAAGTACCTCCCTGAACCCCTGAGTGGTTGGTGGAAGAGGAGCTTTACAATCTCTCATCATGTGCCCCTGGTATCGGCACCTATAACACACTCTACACCGATCCTGAGGTCTATTCTCCCGGGAGGTGATTCCTCCCACATTTAGGGCAAAGAGGAAACCCTTCCATCCAGGTCGCTTATTCTTCCACTTTTCTTTTCTTATTGTCTATCTGAAACTTCTTCCTTGATTCTTCATGTCTTTACCTTTTACACCCTCATGTTTCTCCCTGCGGAGGCGGAGGGTAGCTCCTTTCCGGTCCTCTCTGAGGATCCTACGGGGAAGATTTTATTCTTAAAAATCTCCGCCTCGCGCCCGCCTCAAAGCCTCTCATAATTTCGAGGGTGGGCCAGCATTATATTCTAGAAAGGGCTATCTCCCAAGGCTTCAATCCATGCACAAACTTATCCCTTCTGAAGGTAGATACTAACTATTCCGGGTGCAAACCTTGCAAGAGTTGAATCTCACCGAGTACTCTTTCACGGCGCTAGTCCCAACCTGCTGTAAGCGTAAATTCTTGGACCTTCATGAACGGTCCTGCGTTCTATATCGGCCTCAAACTCTTGCCCACGAACTCTTCGTCATTATTGTCACGTCTGTTTCTTCCATTAATTCCCCACCCAAATTCAGCATCACCCGAAACAAGAAAGGGCTCATATACCGGATCTTTCTCCCGGGTTCGACATAAGGAAAGAAACCCTCCCGCAGTGGCTCGTTCTCTACGGACCCAAGCCGCTCTTACGCTGTGCCACCGGATCTGTAGGTACCCGCCCTTAAACTCGAGGGTTGATCGCCGACTAGAAAGGACCGTCAAATCGGTTCAACTGCATTACGTCACCCCCCGGGGGAGGTACCCGGGGTTGTCCTCCTTCGACATTTGTAAGCGGCGGTACACACTGTACGGGGGTACAACTCTCCCCTGAGTTTGTGCCATGACATTTATATTCCAACCCCGGAGTTCTAGCTTCATCCAAGGGAGGGGCGTAGACTGCAGTGGGTTAGAAGGAATTCCCCTTCATTCACCACACCCCCTTACCGCGGTTTCGATCCAACTACGCCTCATCTACAAAAATGATCACACTAATGAACTCAAGAAACAAGGTGCATGGAAGGAAAGGAATTCTCACACCACAAAAGTCGGTTATAGGGCGGTCGTGGCGATGAGAATATACTGTTCAATCCCAAAATCTTTGCTGCGATACCAAAAAAATGTAATAAGCTATGAAAACTAGTCTGAATGCATGCATAATAACAATATAGAAAAATTGGGCCCAAAGTTTTCTTTTCATTTCAATTCATATGTCTTTTAGCCCCATACACAAAAGAGTCTGTTTACAAAAAAGGTCATTTTAAAAGACAAAACGAGGGAAAGGGGGAAAGCAAGTGTATATTACTCCTCATTGCCGCACCCCTCCCATTACATCAACACCTAGATCCCCTGCATCCACAAAGGAAAATAGCAGGTGAGCACAAAATAATGCTCAGGGTAAGTAAAACCTCTATCTGCCCCTTTTGTCCCCGTATGTATCACACGTAATTCTTTCCTTATTCTATTTGTTTCTATGCTCTTGTTTCTACTAAACATCATGGCCTCGTCTTCACCAGATGCAGTAAGGATGCGTTCTGACATCATCTCTCTTCATGACTATCGGGTGGAATTCACCACGTACCAACCCGTTTCTCGGTGACTGCAGTGGGGATCACAAAGCACCAAGGCTCGGTTTTTTCCTAACTATCGGGAGGAAGTGTTAGTAAACGGTCCCGTGTCTGCATGAAGCCCTGAAAAATAAAATAACGGGAGGATCGTTTACATGAGCCAAGATCAAGGGTATGATTTTAACAATTTTATATTAAATAAAAATCTGCATAAAATTTACAACATGTTAAGAGAAACAAACGCACGTTGGAAGGCTCCTCCAATTTGTCGTTTCCAGGCGTTTTGCTACCGATCCGGAAGTGTAGGATCAGAACCCACAGTAGTCCACCACGAAGACAATTTCTTAAAAAAAAGAACCAAAGAGGGATTTGCTAGATCCTCTTGGCCCAACCCAAGGATTGAAAAGTCAAAATCAATTGAATTGATTTTAGGACCAAGGTGTTGTTTGCTGTAGTGGGGAAGAGGCAAAGATTGGGTATTTGTGGTGTATATTGGTTTTACAAAGAAAAACTCTTTGATTAAAATCACACACACTTTTCCTTTTTATATTTAAAAACTTAATTTTGCCCCTAATCCCATACGGAATAGGCAAGGGCTCCAAACCCAAAAGCCCCTATTGCCAAACACTCCCAATTTGATTTATTTTAATTTCTATCATTATCTCAATTAAAATCAATTAATATATATATTTAAATTAAATATATATTAACATTTGGTAATAATGATAATATATTTAAATATGTCTGAACACACATTTAAACGTAATTTCACTTATTTAATTTTTCTAACAAATTAAATAAAAGGCTAAACGGAAACCTTTCCGGCAAATTTAAGGGTTGCCTTTGTTTGAAATTACCAAAATACCCTTTTGGGCCTTAAAAAAGCAGGGGCGCCCTTCTTTCTTCTTGCATCTTAAATTGTCTTCTATGTGTGTGACCCAATTTAGGCTCCTCGTCATATCGGCGATATAAACGATGTTGCGATTAACACCAATTAATCGTTGCATTGGTCACAGAGACCAAGATTGGCCCCTAGCAAGGCATCATGGCCACCAAACCCGAAATAGATTCGGATTCAAGCAAAGTAGCTACCTGGTCCGGCGATATGGAATTTGGATGCAATTAGTTCCTTTCATCATAACGTTATCTCGCGGAGGACGAAGGCATAGTAGTGTCAACTCCGGTTACTCTCCGATATTATTTATTCGATTTCACGGACCAATGACCGTGTTATAAAGGTGGATAGAGCAACAACTCAATCCCATGACCAACCAGTTTTAGTGTCATTGCCATATCTGAATTGCGCCGTGATAACTTTCTCGTGCCGGGAGTGATTTAAATCCTCTGTCCAATCCACCATAGTCTTGATACCAAACTCTTGATGCAGCCAATCTTGCCGTGTTGCGGCTGCCCCGAAGAACCTCCAACGTTAAGGCTAGTGTCAAACTACACCAATCGGTGCACAAGGAGCTCCCGGTGATCTCAAGTCTGGGATCGCGCATGCGCCACCATTCGTTAGAGGATTTGTTTCCATAGACCGGGGTTACCATCCATATGGAATCCTTGCCCGGTGGGTCGAGTCCCGATTGAACTTCTTTGTGGTGTAATCGCCTAGCCCTTTGCCCATGTGTTGCACCGGTTGTCACCCAAACAACCTTGACAAGTGATCAGTCCAACTGCCTTTCGCGAGAGTGAATGAACACTATGATAGCCAACCTTGCCGGGTATTATGCATATACTAGTGAAGGAAATTAGTAATCCTGAAGGAAACCTTTCTGAGGACGTTTCCTAGAATGGCCACCATATGTGCTCATAGGGTTCTCACTATCAAGATTTGAAACACTTGACACCCTACGTCAGGCTTTCTGCCATTCTAAGGACATATATCAATACATATTGCAATAATAATTGTTACGCGATATAGAATAAAAAAGCCTTTTTTATTGATTAATGAACATTATTACAAAGAGTCAATTCTACAATAATTGATTGGCTCTAGGGCATCTACTCTAACAATCTCCCACTTGCACTATAGCCAATCATTCATGCCCTCAACTGAATGACACAAGTGCTGCTAATGCTTGATCCATTCATGCACTCCAACCCGATTGAATGATCCAAGTGCCCATCAATGGGCTTCCTTGCTTTCATAAACTTTAATAGTGGGTTGTTGGAGGTGATACGCAAATGTGCACATTCCCAAACCCTTTCATGTCGATCCTTGTCAGTTGAATCAACTAAGTAAGTGTTTGGATTTACGGTAGTAGTGATTGCTCCACCCATAACAATGGCTCCATTGTTATCGCGGAGGTACCAACTATCTTGGATTACAATGCAAGAAATCACATCAAGTTCGTTAATGAACTTCTTGATCCAAACCGCTTACAGTAAACCGTTAAAAATGCGGTACTTAGCATCGGTTGTAGAATCCACTACTTTGATGCACCAATTTGAGCTCTTGCGAACCTCCGCTGCCGTTATATTGAGACAAAATGTGTAATCCCAAATTGCGAACTATAATCATCCTTTTCCTGTTTGGAAATAGGGGCCGTCTTTATTCTCTTCTTGGGAAATGAGCTCATCTTTCTTCCACTAATCCAAGAATATATATTCTTAATACCCTTTTCAAGCACAAGAATGTCCATTGACACTCACCCGGAGTGTCATTCACTTGGATTTAGTTGATATCTTCTACTTAGTCTGAATGCACATAAGACATCAATCTAAGTACATAACATATTGCTCACTTGAGCCACGATTGACATCCACTACAAATCTTTGAATGCACATTAGATATCCAATACGGTATATAAGATGGATCCACTTGCTAAAGCATGTGGGATCCTCTTCATTCTATCTCTCTATGGTTAAAGACTCTCTGAGATAGAAACAAACATTATACCATGAAGAAATCCCTTCTTGGATTTTTTCTATACCTGAATGTGTTCGGTACCTTGTTCTACTGCTTTGACTTAGTTTGAGCAACCTACCACGATCTGCAGATAGATCTTTATTCCAAGGTGTAGGTAAACCCATTTCCCTAAGTCCCCTTCATGGAGAAGCACTTGGATAATTGAAGTTCTTTCACCCAGGGATTTGCCAAGTTAGGTATATCATTCCCAATCTGTTGTATGTCATTGACATAACAACATAGGAAGGCTCTCTTGCCCCGGCTCCATTTCTTTCTTTTGTAAACGGGGTTCATCTTCGTTCTTGATAAAAGGCCAAAGGAAATTCTTTTTATGGCTTTCATCAAACGAATGTTCCGGGAAACTCCTGAAGCTTGCTTGAGTCCATAAATGGATCTGCATAACTTTGCATACCTTATTGGTTTGACTATCAAGAACAAAACCATCGGTTGTGTCATGTACACATCCTCCGCAATTTCCAGGTTTAGTTAAAGGGGCAGTTTTAACATCCGTTTGCCAAATCTCATAGTCATGATATGCGGCAATTGCAAGCATAATCCGGATGGATTTAATTTCATAGGCAACCGGCGAAAAAGGTTTCTTCATAGTCAATACCATGAATTTGTTTGAAAACCTTTGGCAACCCAAAGGCCGTTGCCTTTGTAAGTATGCGTTGCCATCCATGTCCGAATCTTCTTCTTGAAGGGACCCATTTCCCTATGGGTTTTACCCTTGAGGTGGTTCCACCGGAGAGGACACTTGGTTGCAGGGTACATGGAGTCCATCTCAGGATTTCATGGTTCAAGCCATTTAACGAATACGGATCCCGATAAGCGTCCTTCGTAGAGGTTACGGGGTTCATCGTTGGCCGCGAAGGGCCGATCGTCACCAAGTTTGAAGTGCAGATACCTAAGTATCTCTCGGGCTCATGGCGTGCTTCTCCCGGATCTACGTAGGCCCCCTCTGTGCTACTTGGAGGTAGTTCACTTTGATCCACAAGTTGTGGAGTAACCTCCTCATGATGCTCAACCACTTTTTGTGGCACATCATCCCGGGTCCTCCGTCCTAGTATGCCTTGTGGTTACAGAGAACTTCATCGAGTTCTACTTTTCTCCCACTAGTACTTCTTAGAAAATATTCCTTTTCTAGGAAGACGATCTGACAACAAAAATTTTGCGCTCTTTTGGGTGGTTAGAAATAGTATCCTTTTGGTTCTCCTTTGGATACACAAAATATACATTTACGGAATTTGGGAAAGGCCCGGGAAACTTGTTCGAAGTCAATTTCTTAACATAAGCAAGAGGCCCCTTTGAAATCCTTAGGATAAGACAAGTTGGGCTTTCGCCTTCTCCATAGCTCATATGAGTCTTATCTAGAACTTTGGCAGCACACGGTTCAAAAACGTGAAGTGCCAGTCTCTAGGGTATAACCCGACTGTGCCGAGGGTAAATCACTAAAAACTCATCATGGACCTAACCATGTCCAAGTAAGGGGTCCTATTCCTCCTTTGACACCTCCCATTGTGTTGGGGAAAATGTATTAAGGAGGTTGAGTTGGGTGATGCTATCCCACATTCCTTTAGGTATGTTTAGCTCAACTTGCCAAAAGAAAAGTTGGCATAGTAGTCATTTTTGAGATTATCCTTGTTGTCTTTCTTAAGAACATATTATTATGAAATAGTTCCATAAAGAATATTATTTATACTCAAGGACAATAATCCATTAGTAAAACTAATATTCTCATTTGGTCCTATATGGACACGAAATATATAATTTCTAGAAACCTAAAGAAAACCATAATAATCCCACAAGTTCCGAAACAAGTCCATCGCTTTAAAATCAAAGCGATAAGATCCTACTTTGAAACAAATGTATGAAACACGTGCTTCCATTTCCAAGCTGAATAGGTCCACCTCTCCCTCGACGAGCAATCTACTCTCACCAAATAGTTCCTACACATCAATCAAATGTGAGTACCACATCTTGTGGTCAACTTAGATGTTTAATGGGAGAAGTTAATCTCAATAATATATGCACCGACCCAAGAAGAAGTAACATTCTTCCTTTTGCTAAGGAAGGCTTGCAATGTTTCCTCCAAATTGGGTAGGGATTCCCACCGTGGAGGACAAACGCCTTTCCGGGCTTTACTTGCGGATTCTTTTTTCCATCGACCTTCGAAAGGCCCTTTCATTTTCCAACCCTTGAGCAAGCAACCAACGTCCAATGTTTCGACATTTTTCATTGCCTGACTCAAAATAGTCTTCAACAAATCCGGAAGGGCTCGGAAAGGGTATTCTTACCATCTTCCTCAATAAAAGTCATAGACAAATTGAGAATAAGAATCTGGTAATATTTGTAATATTAGGTTTATTGCCTTTAAACCTTCTCTAAGTCCACATCCCAAAATTTTCTCAAGCTTATTCATATATAGTCCACTGGAGGTATATGATCGGCCAACCCCAACCCCAAAAGGTACCCCTCTTCCATCCCCTACATCACGGAATAATGACCGAGACACCATATCTTCTCATTTCTTGAAGAAAAATGAAGAATAGCTAAATCCATTTCCTTTTTCCTTTTTGGACGCTGCTGCTCGGCGTAATGGTGCCGTTGATGCAAGCACAATGTATCTAGTCATTTAAACTGCTTTTGCATCATGTGTATGCTTCACATATATATACCAGGGGAATCACATGGATGCCTTCATCAGAGGCTCTGGTGATAGAGCTTGCTCAATGGTGTATAATCTATCGCTTGGTGAAAGTATATTATTTATTTACTTCTTATACCGATCAACCGGGAAATTTTTCCCCACCATTCCATTTTTCTCCAGGGTGATGATTTGTTTCCCGCAATGATTGTTGGGATCATTTTGCTCAAATTTAAGTTAATCTACAAGTGGCGGGGAAAAGAAAATGGCTAAGTTATTACATGTTCATTATTATTGTTTAATATAATCTTTTATTAAAGCGAAGCTCCCACTTATTTTACTCAAGCCAATAGCCCTCACCATTAACCTCGGGAAAGCCCGTTGACTTTCCTAAAGGGTGGACCAAGAGATCCCACATCCACCCTTTATTTCAAACCTTCGCTTTGGCTGAACAAGCCAAAATAGTTGATTAGGTAGGCCGAACAAACTTAATTCCACACCGGTTGGGATAGCTCCCGCTCTCAACCTCAAATGTGAAAGAAAGCCAACAAGCCAATCACACAATCCAATGGCGAAGGTACATGCCATCGTCCCTCCAAGTGTGATTCTCGTTATCATGAGTGGACACTACATGTACCACGTACACTATGTATGTCCTTTGCTTCTACTATGCCTACACATGTTTATCAACCTTCGCTTTAAAGGCGAACAAGCAAAACCGTCATTTTAAGTGACCCATCACCATTAAGGGAAAACTCCGGAATGTATTTTAACCTCCCTTTGGGTAGAAGTGTACCCTTCGCTTTGGCGAACAAAGGTTTTCCGCGAGCCCGGTTTGGGTTTTGATTAAAACCATGGTGATGGAAGGCTTTCCGTGACTTAATATACTTTAATTGAGGTTTTGGTTATTTAATGTCTCACCGAAATTATTATCTTTGTTAGAATGACATTTGTTTTGGCATGTTATCAAACATTCAACCTTAAGTGCATTCTAAACAAAATTAAACGGTGCCAAGGTACATGGCCCAACTAAAACCGATTTCCTCGAGCCTAGAGGAATCGGAAAATGGGTCACCTAGGGGGTCCATGGCAAAAATCTTGAGTCTTCAAGTATGGTTGGCCTAAGAATCCCTTTGCTCCGAGCTTGGAAGTACATTACAAAAAATATCTTTCTAAATTTACAATAAATAATTATACAAATTCTTTACATCAATAAATTTAGAAACCCTCGATTTTACCATTAGGGGAATTAGATGAAAGAGAATATACATCGAGAAGAGGAGAAAGGCGGGACACGCATATTTAATAAAATACAACCATACATACCCAAAAATAATTAAAACATTCTACCCAAATTAGGTCTAAGGCTCATGTGCCAAAGGGACCTCCTTATGCAATATAAACAAACAAGTACAAAGCATACATTTCCAAAACAATCAATTTAAATTTATTGGTTAATTACAATTTACCCCAAAATTGATAATTTGTTTTAGATTTCTACAGTTTGGTCCAAAAGTTTTAAAACTTTGCATTTTACCCCTGCACACCTGGAAGTGCGCCTAGCTGCAGCAGTGAAGGTTAGATAGCCGCGGGCGTTCATTGGTTTTGTATAGCACACGTTTCCCGAGCGGACGTCGCGCGGCGATAAAGGGTACTCCTCTTGTGGGCAAGCGTGTTTCCCATACAACGCCTGCGTCCACGGTCGCAGCGCGATGTGAAGTTACTCTCTGTGCGCAGCTGGGATCGCTTGCGGCGATGGATTCCTCGCGCGGTGATACTGATACCGTAGCTCGGATCTGTCATGCGGACAACCAAAAACACTACAACCAGATTTTTGCAATCAATCAAACACATTGATCTCAACAAAATCCATCATGCATTAAACCAAACCATGATCATCAACAAATTAAATTAATCGATAATCGTCTTAAAAAAGTATTTTAAGACAGATTTACACATTCAATATGGCAACATATTATCATCAAATACATGTTATCAACCATACACGCAAAAATTGTAAAATCGGTACTTAGCTCCACGTACACTTGTTAGTAAACGGTCCCATATACGCGCGGAAGCTGAAAAAATAAAAAATAACAGATGCGTTTACATGAGCCAAGATCAAGGGTATGATTTTAACAATTTATATTAAATAAAATCTTTGCATAAAATTTACAACATGAGTTAAGAGAAACAAGCGCTTGCGTTGAAGGCTCCTCCAAATTTGTCATTGACGTTTGCTGCCGGGAATCCAAGAAGTGTAGGATCTTCGAACTGCGTAGTCCCATACGAGACAGTTAAAAAGAACCAAGGATTTGCTAGATCTCTTTTAGCTTAAGATTGTTCAAAGAAGAAGTTTTCAAAAATCAATTGAATTGATTTTTAGGCAATATCATTCTTTACAGGGTGGGGAGAGGCAAAAGATTTGGGAGATTTCTTTGTGTGTATATTGGTTTACAAAGAAAAACTCTTGGATTAAAAATCACACACACTTTTCCTTTTATATTTAAAAAACAATTTGCCCTAATCCCATTAACGGAATAGGCTTGGCTCCAACCCCAAACGCCCCATGTTGCCAAACACTCCCAATTTGATTTATTTTAATTTCTATCATTATCTCAATTAAAATCAATTAATATATATATTTAAATTAAATATATATTAACATTTAACAATAATGATAATATATTTAAATATGTGCAAAACACACATTTAAACGTAATTTCACTTTATTTAATTTTTCTAACAAATTAAAATAAAGGCTACGACCTCAAAGCAAATTTAATTGCAGCCGTGAAATTACCAAAATACCCTTTTCGCCTTAAAACCTTGAAACCCATGGGCGCCCTTCTTTCTTCTTGCATCTTAAATTGTCTTCTATGTGTGTGACCCTTGGCTCCCTCATCATATCGGCGATATACTTTGATGTTGCGATTAACGCCAATTAATACGTCTCATATACACCAGAGACCAAGGATTGGCCCCACGAAGGCATGTCATAAGGCCACCCGATGGGAGGTCCCGGAAATTAACAAAGTAGCTTTTACCATCGGCGATATGGTTACCGTGCATTCGTCCTTTCATCCATCGTTATCTCGTGAGGCAGAAAGGCATAGAAAGGTAAAGTGGTAACCGGCGGTTACTCGATTATTTATATTAGGTTAACGGACCAATGACCCGTATTATAAAGCTGGATAGAGCAACAACTCCAATCCCCTATTGTGGCCAACCCCGTGTATATTGCCATATCTTGGAATTGCGCCGTGAAGAAATAACTCTTCCGTGCAGGGTGTAATCCTACGTCAATCCACCATAGTCTTGATACACTCCTTGATGCCGGCCAATCCACCACCACCGTATTGACAAAGCCCCCTTTTTCAACGAAAAGGCTTGTGAGGCTAGTGTCAAACTCACCAATCGGTGCTTGGCTCGGTGATCTCAAGTCTAAGGATCACATGCACCACCCCATTCGTTAGAGGTTTGTTCCATAGACTGGGGTTAACCATCCATATGGAATCCTGCGGGTGGGTCAAGGTCGATGGAACTTCTTTGTTGGGTGTAATCGCCTACAAGCAAACACCCATGTGTTGCACCAGGTTGTCACCAAACAACCTTGACAAGTGAGATTCGGATCTTTTGCCTTTCGGCGAGGGTCCGTTTGAACGCTATGATAGGCCTTATTAAGGTATTATACGTGCCCATTAGGTTGAGAATATCTGGGGCTAAAGCGTTTCTAAGAATGGCCACCATATGTGCTCATAGGGTTCTTCACATATCAAGATTTGAAACACTTGATACCCTCGGGTCCACGCTCTACCATTCTAAGGACATATATCAATACATATTGCAATAATAATGGTTTCTAGCGATATAGAATAAAAAGCCACCTTTTATTGATTAATGAACATTATTACAAAGAGTCAATTCTACAATAATTGATTGGCTGAGGGCATCTCTCTAACGAGACCACCTAGCACCCCTACCGGTCTTCTTTTTGACTTTTGGGTAAGCCCGATCGCCCGCATTAACCCAACCCGTCTCTAGTCCTGTCGGGAAATGATGGTCTAAAGCATCAAACCCTACTGCTAAATGAATTGATGATGATCACAAAGCATCAACCCGCTTATCTAACAACTAAGCGAGTAAAGGGTGGGTCACAAAGCATCTACCCAATTTCTACTACTCATCAAATGGTACGATCACAAAGCATCGACCCATCTCTAAGGGCTATTCGGGTGGTGATCACAAAGCATCAACCCTTGATTCCCATAACTATCGGGTGATGATCACCAAAGCATCAACCCATCTATTCTACTTTTCTTCCTAATTCACTCTATTCTAGCATTTTTTCATTCTCCCTACTCTTCGAAGTAGTTGCATCCCACCAAGCTCTCTGCCCTGGTACTTGCATACACAAGTTTCCTACACTTTCTTGAGGTCATTTTTCAATGCACAATTAGTGCCTATGGATGGTTCATCTCCACTAATGCACTTATGAAATGCCAACATGCAATGTTGCAAGAATTAAGGTTCACTACTCATACTCAAACCCTCTATTAGGCATTTCATCAAACAACTCATGTGCACTATAAAACTCTAATATAGCAATTCTAAAACTTTTTCTTTTAACCATCCAAAATAGGGAGAAACCCCAAACCCCTTCACACTAACCATAAAACCCTGTTTCAAAGCCCACTTCCAAAAAAGGGATCCCACATACCCTTCAATTCCATCTCAAACTACCTTTCCAACCCAACAACTCATTTCTCGCATATTTGCCCAAAGAATAAACAATCACAAGGCATAGAAATCTCTATTTAAGCCTTCATACATGGCATATCACATGTATAACATACATACATCATTTCTATCAAACCCTAATCAAGAAAAATTCTTAAATCTCAAGCAAGGGTGGGGTTTACCCTTATCTTGTTATGGAGAGACTTCACCAACTCTTCCTTTCACTTGTTTTGCTTGACTTTTTCTCTACTCTTAACCAAAAGAACAAAAACCCTCACATTTCAATATAACCCTTAAAACTCACAAATCACATGGAACTTAAGTGAAATCCCCTTATCTTAGAAAGCCCTTAGGTTGCTTTTCTACCCCAAATCACTTCAAAAGAAAAATCCCTTGGGAACTCCTGATCAAAAGAAAAGAGAAGTGAGATGAACAAGAATGGAGAGTTCGTTTTTTTAGAAGAAGAATGAGGGATTTGCTTACTCTTAATTCCTTTAATGAGATTTATACTGAACCATTCCCATTTTGCCCTTACTCTTCTTTAAAGGGAATTCCATCTATATCCTTTCCCGATTCATTACAAACTCACCCCCATATCAACATATTCTCCATGAAAAATCCTTACAATTAACTCCCTACTTTTCCTGCTAATTAGGGGAGGGGAATGAATAGGTCCAAAGGGTTGCCCATAGGGAAGAAAAATATAAAAACTTAACCAACATTTTAATCGGCAACCCATATGTAAGTAACAAGCTTGTCATGGTATTGCTGTTTCGCCGCCTTCCCAGTGGCTTCCAACACCTCTTGTTGGCCCGAAGATTCTTCTTCGCCCGGCCTGGAAGCATGGCATCACCGAACTTCTTCTATTTTCAACCAATTCCAAGGCAACACTGAACTGAACACTCAATCAAACAATATTGCCAAAAACCAACTCAAATAAGAGCCCGAAAGAAACAACAACTACGTACCTCAGTGGGGGTGTTACGGTACTCTCATCTTAATCAAATCCGCGAGTTGTAAACCTATTAGTCTCATCTGCTATAAATAGCACATCAACCCCTCTTACAAATGCGAGGGAACCCTTGTTCGGTCCAAGAGGTTGTCATAAAACTCCCTTACTAGCGGCTCTTACGGAGCCTGGTTGTGGCAAAGAGCATATGGGTGATCCCCATTGTCTCCCTTGACTCAATCCAACGCCCGACTCCGTGATCAATCCAGCTCGAATAAGCTCTTATCTCTTCTTTGGGATAGCCGCTTGTGGGACGGGTAAACGGCAAAACCTTTTCATTCACAAAAGAACTATCCACTTTCTTTCCTTTTCCCACCCTTTTTTTCCTTTGTATGGCAACTTAATTTTGGGTGCCATTTCCTATAATCCAATTCACAACAACCCTTTAAAAATTCAACCTGGGTTCCCCACAACAACCAATTCAAACCCTGAAAAAGAAAATGAACAAGGCACTTCCAAAAATGCCCATGGTCAGAACCCCCAAACTTGATTTCTCCAAGAATTCAACAAAACTCAACACCTACGGCTCCCCTCAAAAAAGAAAAAATCACAACATGCCGCAAGCAAATCCTTCTTCAAGGCAAAAATCCGGAACTCACAAAATTGGCAACTCAACCAAAAATAAATTTTTCAGATCTACAACTTAGAACTTGAAATTTTGCGAAATAGTTTAGGGAACTGAGATCTTACCAATATGAAGGATTATTCGCCTGGTTTACAAAAATCAGGGCCCGATTAAGGCCCCAAATATCTTGAACTTAAATTTTAGTGAAATTTTTGAAAATTTGTTGTTGAAATGAGTTGTTTTGGTGTTTATGAGGGGTTAAGGAGTGAAAACTTTGGTTGGGAAAGCACTTGGGAGGCAAAGGATTGAGATTGGAAAATTTTTCTCTCAAAAATATTTGACAAAATGCGTGGAAAATGAAAAGCCAAAGCGAGTTTATATAGAAAATAGTCTTTGCCGGCGGGGCAACAAGCTTCCGCCGTGGCGGGAAGTTCTTACGGTGTATGAACCCTAAGGTTGGAACCGAGTTTTGCTCGCGGGAAGAACAAACTTAGCCGTGGCAAGTTCTTCGTATGAACAGAATGGTAAATCCGGGAGTCGCGCGCCGAAAAAAATACTTCACCGTCGCGAAAAATACGGTTGGCTAATCGCCGCGGCGAAAAAAGTAAAAAATCTTCACCGTGTGAAATTTCCTTAGAAAAATTTTTGTCCGGAACCCTTACTTCGCGGGGCGATAAAAATATAAAGTAGCTATCACAAATTTTCAGGTGCTTTTCCCCACCCCGGGCGAAGTAATCCTTCGCCACGCAAGAAATCCTGGGACTTTTCAAAACTTATTTTTACCTTTAATGTGCTTCCGCCGTGGTGAAAAGAATACTCTTCCCCGCCCCGCGAAGTTTGGACATTTTCCTTCCTTGTATTAGCTGAAAACTTCACCGAAACACCCGGGGGAAAAACACAAAAATTAAAAAGAATAAAAAACATTAACACTAAAAATAAAAATGGAAGCAAAAATTCAAAATGCTTGGGAGGGTTGCCCTCCCAAGAAGCGCTGTTTATAGTCGTAGGCTTTCGACTCTCTCAATTTTTTTCACGTCGGAATGTCAAGCCGTATTTGGATGGATTTACTGAACTCATCACCCCGTCAATGTATGGCTTCAATCTTTGTCCATTAGTATAAAAGTGTCTTTTTCTTCATGTGTAACTTCTAACTGCTCCCGATGAGTGAATTCTTGTGATCGTGAATGGTTTGGGACCATCCCCTAGACTTAAGTTTTCCGGGGAATAGCCTAAGTCTGAGTTGAACTTCTTTTAACACTTTTTGCCCCTTCAAAATCCTTCTTGGGCATAATGCTTGTCATGCCACCTTTTTGTCTTCTCCTTATAAATTGAGCATTTTCATGCAAGCAGAGGGAACTCATCGAGTTCATTCAAATCAGCATCCTTTCCTCCCACCCCATGACTCTAAATCCATATTTATGCTTGCCGCCTAGTATGCTTTATGCTCGAGTTCCCATTGCATAAGTGACATCTTTCCCATAAACCATTCTAAATGGGGACATACCAATTTCCGGGATTCTTAAGAATGTGATCAGGGAGGCCCACAATGCATCATCCAATTTCCACCCCGTGACCAATCCTTCCTGTATGTTGTTCTTTTTCATAAAATGCCTTTAAGCTCTACCATTAGCAGTTCTTGCCCCTCGTTGTGGATGGTAAGGCGTTGCAACTCTATGTGTCACTCCATACTTACCCAAGTGCATCCAATTGCCTATTGGGGCAAAAATTGGGAACCTCCATCACTAATAATTGCCCGATGGTACCCTAAACCTTGAGAAAATATGCTTTCTCACAAAGCAGTAATCTCTCCTGGGCATCATTAGTCGGCAATGCTTGCTTTAACCTAACCCGACACGTAATCCACCATACCAAGACAAATGTATTCCCCAAAAAGAGTTTAGAAGGACCCATAAATCAATCCCCCACCCCACATCAAAAGCTCAACCACCAGATGTTGTTCAAGGCATCTCGCTCTCTTTTTGAAATATTACACTCCAGTTGACATTGGTGCACTCCAACGAATCATCCGAATGGGAATCCTTAAAGTTGGCCAATAAAACCCACCCCGATTGTGAACTTGGCTCCGTCCTAATTCCTCCAGAAATGGCCACCGCCCCTTCCCTCTCATGACAATGTCATAAAAGTACTTTTCATCTCCTCCTCCAGTACATTTCGTATCACTTGGTGACAAGTATCTGTATAGAAATGGTTCTTCCCAAAAGGGGTAGTACTTCAAATACGAAAAAATTTCTCTTTTGTTGGAAGCATCATACCACTTGGGGAGCACCCTTGACCCGACAAATAATTTGCAAAGTACGCATACCATGGTGCTTCATCCACCTCTTATCAACTTCTCATCCCGGAAAGGTTTCTCTAATGGGGATTTCCTCCCACATTTCCCACGAAAGGTTGGTCTCTCAATTCTCGATAAGTGATCCTGCCACATTTTATTTTGACCCCCTTCTTATGAGCGAATTTCCCCAACTCAAATTCCTGAAGCAATAGGGATCCATCTTATGTAGGCCAGGTTTCGCTCCTTGCTTTGCCAATAAAAGGGTGCCCTAGTGGGCTGAATGGTCCGTGTAGCGATCACCTTTGCACCTAACAAATACGAAGGCGAAACTTGTCAAAAGCAAAAACTACAAACTAACAATTCTTTTTAGGTTGGTGGTGTAATTCAATTGTGCATCGATGAGTGTTTGCTAGCATATTGAATTACATGCAACATTTTATTCTTAATGTCCTAACACATACCCCTAAAGCAAAATCACTAGCATCACACATTAATTCCCAAATGGAGTTTTCCCAATCGGGAGGCCTTGCAATAATAGGTGCTGATACTAATAATTCTTTCGAGTTAGAAAGGAATGCATGCATTCATCATTAAAGTCAAAAACAACATCTTTATTCAACAAATTGCTGAGGGTTTAGAAATCTTAGAAAAATCCTTGATGAAGCCGTCTAAACTCCGCATGCCCCAAGAAACTTCGGACCGCTTTGACATTCGATGGTGGTGGCAACTTCTCAATCACTTCTATCTTTGCTCGATCAACTTCTATTCCAGTCCTTTGAAATCCTATGACCCGAGCACTATTCACTCCTAGACCATGAAATAACAACTACGCCCAATTTGAGCACCGTCGGTTCTCCTTCATATCATTGCAAAACAAGAAAGAATTAGTTAGACAACTATCAAAAGAAAAACAAAACAAAAACCCGCCGAAGTCATCCATGAAGACTTCTATGAACGTCCACCATGTCTCCAAAGATCGACATCATGCATCTGCGAATGTTCTTTGGTGCATTGCATAAGCCCAAAAAGGCATCCTTCGGTAAGCAGTGCCATAAAAGCAGTAAAGGGTCGTTTTCTCTTGATCCTCGAAGCGATGGCAATTTGTTATATCCTGAATACCCATCCAAAAAGAAACGATGATTAGCATGTCCCTGCTAACCTCTCCAACATCCGATCAATGAAAGGTAGTGGAAAATGATCCTTCCATGTCTCCTCATTCAATTTTCGGTAATCAATTCACACTCTCCGACGTCACCGTCTAGTTGGTATCAATTAGTACTCTCATTCCCTTACTCTGATACCTCCGTTCGGGACCACTTGTACCGAGCTCACCCATGGTATCGGGAAATAGGATAGATAATCCCCCGCATCTAAGAGTTTCACCACCTCCTTTCTCACCACTTCCTTCTGAAGGATTCAATCTTCGTTGTGGTTGCACCCCTAGGCTTAATATCATCCCCTCTATGAGTATCTTATGCATGCAAAAATGATGGCGAGATGCCCCCTCTTTTTAATGTCCGAAATCGTCCCATCCAATTGCTAGTCTATGTTCCCTCGGAACAACCACCCCTAATCAACCGCTTCTTCCTCCAATTTATTCAATCCCTGAACTAATGATCAGCGAAGGTTTCGAGTTCCCAAGATATACATATTTGAGGTGGGAAGGTAAAGGTTTCAACTCAAGCTTTGGAGGTTCTTCATTTTTTTTCCTTTTCCCTTCTTTTTTCTTTTGAAATCAAACTCCCTCAAATTCTAAATCCCACCCGACTCTTATCATTCGGTTGAAGTGCTTCTAACAACCTAGCACATTCATTACTGCTGAATCATCTACCTCTCTTGTTTTGGATTTGGCTATACATGCTTCTAGAGGTAATTGTGGGGGTGTTTTCTTCCAATGGATTCCTGAACCAATTTATCCACCACATCGACACTAAAAACACGAATCCGTTTGATGGAAACTTCATCGCTCAAAGACATTGAAAGTTATTGTTTCATCTTGAACTCTCAACGAATTAACTTTCCTTCCCCTTTGCACATCTATTAGTGCTCTCCCCAGTGCCAAGAATGGATCGCCCAAAATGAGAGGAATTTCCTTATCCTCTTCCATATCCGAAGAACCACAAAATCAGCTAGAAAAATTATCTTGTCCACCTCGCCTAACACATCCTCCCTATCCCCCTCGGGTGTTTTATATACCCTATCCGTAGGCCATGCCCGGCATGGTCGTTGGGCTTCACTTCACCAATTCCCGAATCTCCCCCAGAAAACAAGGAAAAGGGCATTAAATTAATACTAGCAACTAAATCACATAAAACCCGATCAAACATAATATCTCTATGATACAAGGGAATAGTAAAACTCCACGGGATCTTTGAGCTTGAGGGGTAACTTATTACGAGAATGGTACTTGCTCTCCTCCGGGTCGAACATCTTTAAGTTTCCTCGTCTTCAACTTCCTTTTGTTCCGAAGATTTCCTTAAGGAACTTCGGCGGTAGCCTCGGCATCCCTGTCGAATGCATCGCCCAAAGGAATGTTAATGTGCAGGTTTTTTTAAAAATTTCAATAAATTTTAAAAATTGCTTATCCTGATTTTTCTTCTTCAATCTCTGAGGAAAAGGTACGGGGTGGGAGTGTGGGATGTGCCAATTTCTTGTGGTATCTCGAGGAATGGCAATTTCTCCTTCCTCTTGCCTTTCATCCTTCTTTTTTGTTCTCTTTCCTCCAAAGCAGCTTGGTTTTGCATCAACTACAATCTCTTCCCATCAACTCTCTTGATTCCTCCTTTTCGGTTTCTTTCTTTCCAGCTTCTTCAACCTCTTCCAAAATTGTCCCACTCCTCAAAATTATGGCATTTGCTTACTCACGTAGGTTAGTGACTGTATTGCTTGGTAAGGAACCCTGCGGTCTCTCATTAAGCTTCTCGGCCCAATTGGCCCATCCGTACCATTAAGATTACGAATGGACTCGCCCTTGATTTTTCTAAAATTCGTTCCCTCGGTCCTCATTCATAAATCCCATGGTCTCCTGCATAAATTTCCCAAACATGTCTTCCAACTTTGTCACTCTTGGATCTCCCGGTTGATTATTCACCCTTGGTTGGTTATTCGGCCCTGTCCTTTGGTTCCATTGATTATTTTACTGTTCGATTGCCCCAAGCTAGATTTTGGATGATTTCCTCCCCACCCAGTTGTATGTGTTGGAATACGAGTTGTTTGGTTGCCTCTTATTTCCTGCTAAGTAGTTCACTTGCTCCGTTGATGAAAATGATGAAGCAAATGTGTTCCCCTTTGACACTCGGGCCGCCTACATGGTTCCCTGCATAAAATCACAAGTTAAGTTGGAGATGCTTGAATGGAGTTTATACCGCATGCTTCCCAATTGTTTCTTAAAGTCAAGTGAGTTATTGAGATGGTGTGGAAAGCATCAACTTCATGAAGACCCCTGCCATATTTTCCTTGGTATTGCTCTCTTCATTTGTCCTTTGATAAGTTGTTGCTTGCCAAAACCTCAAGCAACTCATAAGCCTCCTCCGGTGTCCCTTATTACGCAAAGCTCCTCCCGTCTTGCATCCACCATGGTTTGCATGTTACCCATTAGTCCATTGGGTAGAAAGTTTGGACTTGAAGCCAAAGCCGCAACCCATGGTGTGGACATTTCCTCATCAATTCCTTTGTACCTCTCCCGGGAAGCCTCATACAATGACTCCGATTCCTCTTGTAGAAATGATGTGATATCATTTAATAGTTTCTGATTTTTGCTAGGGAGGAAAGAACTTAGTCGAGAACTTAGTGGCTAGATCATTCCAAGTTGTGATAAGTCCTGCTTGGTAAAGTGCCATTAACCACCCCCTTAGCTTTATCCCCCAATGAGAATGGGAATAACCTCAACCTAATGGCGTCATCCGACACCCTTCCCGTTCAACTTGAAGGTGTCACGTTCCAAGAAATTCGCAATATGCTGATCCCGGATCCTTCCTTCAAATCTCCATTAAACCTCTGGCATTCTTGGATCATCCGAATGATTGCCGGCTTTAATCTCAAAGTTGTTGGCTTGCACCATAGGCTTAGTAATACCTCGACTTTCATTGCCATTAACCGTGGAACCGAGAATTCCTTTAATGTCCTGTTCTCTTTAGTTCCGCCATTTCAACAACTATCTCTTTTGTTTCCAAACCACTATGTCCTCTCTTTCTTTCTTCTTCTTTTCCGTTAGTCGGGTTGCCAAGGGCGGTTCCTCTCAATCTCAAGATCAGCAGAAACCACGCCCTTGACGTCCTCCCGCCTCTTGCATAAAGCCGCAACGAATCAACGAAAGAAAGTGAGATCTACCCAAATAACTGAAAATTTAAAACAAAAATTAAAACTTCAATCTAGCTAACTATAGAAAAACTCAATGTTAACTTAAAACTCAATCCCAACAACAAGCGCTAAAAACTTGATGCGGTGTTTCTTACAACATGCAATATGTATAAGTATACTAGTCGCACAAGTAATATAATGATGGAGTGAGTATCGTCCCACGGAGGATTGTGCTAGCACCTAAGGGTTTCCTACCATTTTCAAGTTGAAGAAATCGGAATTTCCTTTTGGATTAAAGGGAGCAATTTAAACTATGATTAAAACAAAATTTTACTAAAATAAACTTAACTATGTAAGCAAGATTTAAAAGCAGGATAAAATCAATTCAAACAAACGGGTAGGGTTTTTGACTTCATTCGACTTCCTTATGGGTTAAACCTTTAAGAATTAAAATAAATTCAAATTCTCATGTATTGATTGTAAATCGAACTCTCTAAGGTGTCCAACATACCTTTTCAAGCTATGTTGTCCTACTCTTCCCTATTAACCTTAAGCTGGGAACAAAATGAAAGTTAATAAATCTAAGTTCATTAAGCGCAAGAATCCTAGATTGATTTTCATTCCGGTTCTGAATCTATCTCTAGCATCCAATAATACAACGGTGATTACCAAGACGCTTAACATAAATTATCTCTCGATCTCATTATGTTCATCACATACAAACAATAAATATAGAATAATCACACAATCAAAGCAAAATCATATGAAATTAATAATCATCAAACTCCTAACCCAATTAGAATTTCCGAACTACATCAAAACCCCTAACCCAAAATAGGTTAGTTCATGGTTAAATCAATAAAACAATTAAAAGAAATGAAAACCCTCCCAGGTTCAACATAATGGAAAAACAAAAGAAAAGAGAAAAGAATCTCCCCAATTTGATGAATCCACTATTTTCCTCGAATCTTCCAACTTTGTTCAACCAAAATCACTCAAAGATCAATCTAAGAATAATGCAAAAACTCTCTCAATCACTCCACGAACCCCCTAGACAAATAGACTAAGTCTCTCTTTTATACCTCGCCCAAAATAATACAACTTAGCCTAAACACAAAACTAATTCGTTTTACAAAAAGTGGAGTATGGCGAGACTTCGGGCCGCGGCCAAGAAGGGGAATCTTCGGCCGCGCGAAGAAAGAGGCCTGAATCCAAAAGGTGCGTCCACTAGCCCTTTTCGGCAAGGCGGAAGAACAACCTCGCCGCGTGAATTGCCTCCTCCCGAAGAATTTTGAAATTCCAGAATTGCCCTCCGGGTGCTTTTGAGTCCAAAAACTCCAAATCTACCTTTATTCGCTCAAAATTTCTATTTTTACCTAAAACACGATATGTAAGGAATTAAGTATCAATTCAGGCAAAAATAGACTAAGAAGTATTTAAAATCCGGCCTAAAAGCTTAAATAAAATAGTATAATCCTCGGATTATCGTAGCTACTTTCCTGAATAAGAATCTATCGGGGTGGGCCATGATGCCCTGCTGAGGGGCCAATCTTGGTAACGTGTATTAGTGAGCGATTATAGTGTTGGTCGCGATACTATACACTACCGGATATGATGAGGAGCCCTATGGGTCAAACACACATAGAAGATAATTTAAGATCCAAGAAGAAAGAATGGCGTTTTGTCTTTTTAAGGCAAAAAGGGTGGTTTTGGTAATTTCCAACCGTTTGGCAATTAAATTTTAATTTTCCAGGTCGTAGCCTTTATTTAATTTGTTAGAAAAATTAAATAAGTGAAATTACGTTAAATGTAAAGTTTGCACATATTTAAATATATTATCATTATTGTTAAATGTTAATAGATATTTAAATATATATTAATTGATTTTGATTGAGATAATGATGGAAAAAAATAAAAATATTAAATTGGGAGTGTTTGCAACATGGGTGTAGCCACCTACACGCACCGGCTAAGGGGGCTTAGCCAAAGATCACAGCTCGCGAGGGAGACACAAACGGCCGAAACCTGGCTACTCACAAAGTATTGTCCCCCTTTAAGGGATTTATTCGCTTCCCAGTAGCTCCGAACCCATGCCCGGGAGGGCTATAGGCAAATGGGAAGCACTAGGGCCCCTGATAGTACTCATGGTGCTTCCCATTTGCCTATAGCCCACAGGGGGCATGGGTTCAGCCATGGGGGAGGCTGGGTCCCCCGCAATGGGCGGGGGGATAGTAAGCTGTGTAGCGGGTTGGGTGTGTCCAAATCCGGGGTTGAAGCAAAGTCTGTCGCCTGCCCAAGCCTATGTCCCTTGGCATCTAATAAGGAACGTACCAGTAACTCTGTTAACGAGAAAATCATGCAATGCCTGCAAGGCGGTTTCCCTGCAAATCAATACTCAACGCTAACTCCTCATTCTCTTCCTCGGAATATGCTTACTAATGGCAACTCCCGGGAATCCATCTTTTCCATCAAGTTCAAAAACTTCCCGTGGCTAAAGAATCAACCACATCAATAGAATAAACATGATCATCATCATCATCGGATATTTCATGGCATCATAAATATTAAACTTGACAAGTTCACCATCAAATTCCATGGTAAGTATGCCACTATGAACATCTATCTTAGTCTTGGATGTTTTTAAGAAAGGTCTTCCTAACAAAATAAAGGGAGCAGTTTTGATCACCATTTTCCATATCAAGTACATAAAAATCAGTAGGGAAAAAACTAAGCCATTAACTTGTACCCAAAACATCCTCTTCACACCCTTAGGATAGGCATTAGATCCATGACCTAATTGAATTACAACACCCGAGTTTATTCAAAGGTCCAAGTTTCAAAGAAGCATATATGGAATATGGCATGACATTGATAAGAAGCTCCTAAGTCTATCATGGCCTTCTCAAACCTAGTGTTACCTATCGTACAAGGGATAGTAAACATACCTGATCCTTGCACTTGCTGGGAAGTTTTCCTCACCGAATCACCGCAAAAACATTTTCTCCCACTCTCACCTTTTCAAAACACCCACCCTTTAAGTTTGTTTCCTCTTAAGTGTACACAATTCCTTCAAGAATTTAGCATAACGAGGTACTTGTTTAATAGCATCTAAAAGTGGAATATTTACCTCGCATCTACGAAAAAGTCTCACACATATCTGTTTTGCTCATCTCTTCTAGATTCTCGCTAAAGCTTCGAGGGAAAAGGTGGTACCCGGTTTATAGTCCGGGACAGAGGCGGAAAAACTTACGCTTTAGGAACACCGCTTTTTGTCGGGAACGTGCTTTGCCTTTTACAACTATGTCTTTCTCCTTTCCTTTCTTCCTTCGACAATGCGGGGGTTGCTTTGTTGGAATCTCAACCTTCTTTACCACTTCCTCAAGACGATCGCACTTACATTCTCTCTTGGATTGACCACCGTTGAGAAGGTAATTTCCCCAAACTTTGCGCCTTAACCTATTGATCGCGGTTGCCATTTGACTCATCGATTCTCCAAACTTTGAACACCTTGGCCTCTCGTCTCCCTGTTGAAATTGCAAAGTATTAGTTGCAAGAGACTTAACAATATCTTCTAAAGACATACCAGAATTAGAAGTTTGGCCTCGTTGTTGTCTAGGGGGTATGGAGTGGGCTGAGTCTGGGCCTTTGGGTAATTTAGGGCGGTTTTGATGGTGAGGTGATTCACTTGTGGATTCCCATAGCCAAGATTAGGGTGATCCTCCATCCAGGTTGGTTATATGTGCTCGGAATAAGATCATACTTCCTTTGCGTTGTCCAGTGGAAACCACCTCCGCATTCACTGCTCAAACAGCATTCTCTTGGAAAAGTCGGGCACAAGTCAGCTGGATGCCCTAACTTACCGAACAAATCCCGCAAGCCTTCAACCTGCTTGCATGTTACCTATAGCCATTTGACGAACAAGAGAAGTTAGACTAGAGATTTGTTGTTCTAGGGAAGAAATATTTACCTCATTATCACGCCTAGATGGAAGTCAAGCCCTATCGCAAACCGTGAGAATTGGCCGCCATATTTGCAATCAAGTTCCTCGCGGCCTCGTGGGGTCTTATCCACCAAAGCTCCTCCACTGGGGGCAAAGATCAATCATGCTCCTATCGTTGTATGTGAGGCCCCTTTTCATAGAAGTACCTCCGGATCAGAATCGCCTCATTTAATCCTAATGATGGGGGCAGGGGCTTGCACACAATTTCTTAAAGTTGTTCCCTATTCATGAGTGGACTCTCCGTTATGCAGCCTTACACCACAAATTTCTTTCCGGGATGTTGGACGCCCTCAAGCCTGGGAAATATTTCTCCGTAAATAATCTCTTCATCTCATTCCATGTGGTTATAGTTCCGAGGGTAGATAATAAAGCAATTCTTAGCCGAATCTTTCAAAGAAAACGGGAAAGCTCTTAATTTAATTTGCTCCCCTGCGGTCAGGGGGCCTAAAAAGTAGGTTTCATAACTGTACGGGCCACATGAAGCTCATTTAGATGCTTGTGAGGATCTTCACCTTGCAAGACCATGAAAAGTGGGCAAGAGATGTATTAGTCCGATTTTAACTCAAAAGTAGTAGCGGCATCTAAAAGCGAGAAAGGGCGTTATGCCATAAAGGTGGGGGGCTTGATTCAAATCGGGGGCAAGCAAGCTCCCTTTTCAAAAGTCCCGATTTCCGGGACCATGCGTCCCTCCTCTTCATATCGAGTTGGGCTAGCAAATTGGGAATCAAAAAGCCAAATTGCTTTCCTCAATTTCTCCCGAACTTCCTTCCTTAACCTATGCAAAGTGCTTTCAATTTACTGGATCGAATGTTAAAATCACCAAGGTTAGAGGGACCTGGGTCATACAACAAAAACCTAATAAAAGAATTAGAATGAATGACAAAAATTGAAAAACTAACTAGAAAATTAAAAAAAAAAAAAAGGCAGTAACACAAAAACGCCAAAATCCCTATCAAAACATTCGAATTTGGCCTCAAGAGGGTGGGGGCTAGAAATTTTTCTAGTTTTGCTCGAATGTCGTTTTCTTCAAAATGGATACTCCCACAAAGCATCCTAACTCAACCAAAATTTTCCCTTATGAATAGTACTACTATTCCCCTGCAGTTGCTATCAGCACGTTTCTTTTTTTTTTTTTTCTGCAAAATAAAAAAAATTTAACAAAAAACGCAATAAAAAAATCCCAAAACAAAAAGGGCAAAAAGAAAAATCAACTAGAATCACTCCCAGGAACAACTGCGCTAAAATCCGATGGTGCTGTAGTAGGGCAAAGCAAGATTAAAACCTTCATAACCTAACTCTTGAACTATAAATAGGATAAGCAAGAGGGTTCGATCCCACGAAGAAAGTGTCTAGCCGAATTTTTGATGATGTGAACAAGGCTAGGGGGTTTTGAGTAAAATAGAAAACAATCTTAGCAAAAAAATCAAAACAAAAACAATTCAAATCAAATCAATTAATATAACGAAACCTCCGCCTCCAGGCCAACATCCACCATCGGAATCTTACAACCCTGATCATTGATGCAAAAATTAAATCAATTCATACCTGAATATTCACCGTGGAACTATTTCCCCCTATCTCTCCTTAATTTTAATTAATTAGGAAACAAGGGCGATCTTAATTAATCTTACCACTAAACAACCCTTGACAAGCGCTCCGATTTAATCTAATAAGGCAAAAGGGGGCCTAATTAGAGAAATCGATGAAGCTTAAAACAACACAAACACAAGCGGTTGTATTTAATTAGTTGAATGTTCTTCTTAAGATTATTAATTCCCTGTGCTGAAACAAATTATTAACCCTAATTGCTTCACAAGTTAGAGGGATCAAACAATTATAGATTTGATATCAAACCCTCAAAGCAGTAGTTGCAACAAATAATACACTAGTGGGCCTCCTAGTAATTAATTGCATCAATCATGAAGATATGCATTGAATAACATTCATTACTCAAACACAAAAATTGAACATTAAAATAAAATAGATTAGATCTCACAAAGTGGTTGATTCCAGGTCTCCGTTTCCGCGACCAAGTTACAAAGCTTTAGCCGCTCCATGGCCATAATCCAAAAGCTCCCCAAAAAGAAAGAAAATTCCAGAGAAGAAAAAAGAGAGAGCGGCGTGGTCCCCCCTCAAAACCCCTTTAAAATCCCCCAATTTTAAGGAATTGAATCCCACTCAATCTCCTAAAAGAAATATTCTCCTATCCTAAAAATAACATTAATCCTAATTTAATTCTAATTGGAAATAAAATAAAATAGAGTCCTAATAAAATAGGAAAGTGGTGTTTCCAGCTGTA
This sequence comes from Pistacia integerrima, assembly GCA_026225825.1. Classification (NCBI taxonomy): domain Eukaryota; kingdom Viridiplantae; phylum Streptophyta; class Magnoliopsida; order Sapindales; family Anacardiaceae; genus Pistacia; species Pistacia integerrima. The sequence goes on along the minus strand of CM047749.1, from coordinate 30,675,636 downwards.
AATTTTCGTGCAGCATGTATGTCTTCAAAAGCGTGCAATAATAGCTGACTTGCATAACAAGTCGAGGCGCTCCAGCGTCCGGCAATGCAGGTGTGTCAACTTCAAGCTCGATTACAACCTTTATTCAGAAAGTATCTCTAAAAACTCAAAACATAAACGTTGTAGATATCTTTCTTAGCGTTCCACAGCATTTTGAATCATCTCAATCGGAGCTCGGATGAGAGAATTATGCCCAGAATACGGGAAGCAGTGGGCGAAACTTGTCCGAATTCCCCTAATTAATTCCGTTTTTTCAATTAACACCTCCATTTGCTTCCTAAACCAAAATAAAGTAATAATGAGTACAATTAGGAAACAAATACGTATAAAAGACTAAACATTAAGGGGGTTAAATATGACATTTTGCATTCCCATCAATACTATCCCACATTCCTTTAGGTACTCAGAAAACCCCGAGCTTAAGTATTCACCTCCTCGATCCGACCGAAGAGCTTTAATACTTTTGCCCAACATATTCTGTACTTCATTCCTGAATTCCTTGAATTTATCAAAGGCTTCAGATTTATGTCTCATAAGGTAGACATAAACATATCTAACTTTGGAAATCATCGTAAATGTGATGAAGTATGAATATCCACCCTGGCTTCAATTGCATTAGTGGACCACATACATCACTATGGATGATGCCTAATAGTTCGGGGAGCTCACTTTCACTTTGCTTTGTGAAAGGAGACTTGGTCATCTTGCCTAAAAGGCATGACTCGCATACCTCAAATGAGGCGAAAGTCAAAGGGGCCAAAACTCCATCCCTTTGAAGTTTTGCAATGCGAGTCTTATTAACATGACACAATCTACAATGCCGTGAGATATGTTTGGTTTTGATCGCTATGTTTAGCTTTCTTGGTTTCAATATTGAGAATATCTTTATTGTTTAAATCAAGAACAAATAATCCATTATATAACCTTGCAATTCCAAATAGAATACCATTCAAACTAAAGGACAACAATCCATTAGATATCTCAAAATGATACCCCATATTATCCAAAACGATCTTGAAATAATATTTCTAGAAATAAGGAAGGTACGTGATAACTGATTGTGCGGTCCCAACAATAAGCCCGTAGGCAAAGATAAACAATAAGTCCCTACAAAGGTTGAATGCGGCCACATGTGCTCCATTTCCAACTCGTAGGTCCGCCTCTCCCTTGGGCGAGCACTGCACTACTGGCCTAGTCCCCTGCACATCGTACAAATGTGAGTACACATCCCCTGTGTCCATGACCCAAGATGTTGAGGGAGAGAGGTTAATCTTAATCATGAAAGTACCCACCCAAGGGTCGTAGCCTCCCGACTTCTTCTTGCTTCCGCGAGGAAAGCCTTGCAAGTTTGTTTCCTCCGGTTGTGCTTGCCGACAAAAAGAAGCTGAGACTACCTTGCCCTTTCCTATGCCACTCTAGGGGACCAAGAGCAACCCTCGTCCTTTTAGGCTTGGGGCTGGGTTTGGCCTTAGCCTTACCATTGCCGTTACCTGCCTTTGCTTTAAGGGTAGCAAGGCCAAGGTTTAAAAGCCCGACTTTTGACTTTTTCAAGTCCCTGCTTCTGGCGATCCCTCCCGGGCATGTTCAAGAAGTTCCCGCAGGTTTTCTCCCATCGTGTTCATATTGAAATTCATTATGAACGAGCATAAGAGTCGAGCAAGGATTATAGAATTAAATCCATTTGTAATTACGCATCCAAGCCACATCCCAAAGTCTCAAGCCTCTCTATGTGCTCGATCATCTTGAGCACATGAGGACCAAGCAAGGGCACCCTCGTCCCAAAGCGACTCCCAAAGCAAAGTGCTTTCGACACCTTGTACCTCTCATGTCGAGCATTTGTTTCGTAAAGCCCCTCCTTGGAGGTGTAGAATTATGGAAAGAAGCATCCATATTCTCATGCCGCTGGCGAACATAGGTGTCATCGATGGGCTAACACATCAAGCATTGTACGTTATCAAGCATCATCAAGGAACTTTGATAAGTATCCTTAACTTCCCTGAGGGTGGCATCAGATCGCTCATGGTTATGTATGGCCTTTTTCGAAGGATATACAATTTTCTTCTTTTCCGACTTAAGTATAATCCCCAAGATTACGATACTAGTCTCGAGAAATTGGATCCATCCAACCTGGGGCTTTTTCGATTATCGGTCGCAGGGTTCATAATGCTCATTTTCTGTGAATCTACAATTGCGTAAAAGATAAAGTTATTATAAAGTTCATTATTATTTAATATGGTCCCTTATTAAACGATGCTCCCACTATTTTACTCAAGCCAATAGCCCCTCACTATTAACTCTGGGAAAGCCCGCTCTTTCCTAGTGGACCGAGATCCCATCCCCGCCCATTTCCCAAACCTTCGCTTTGGCGAACAAGCCAAAATGAGTTGATTAGGTAGGCCAACAAACTTAATCCACACCAATTGATAGCCCTCCCACTATCAACCTCAAAATGTGAAAAAGCAACAAGCCAATCACACAATCCAATGGCTCCAACCATTGTCCTCAAGTGTGATTCTCGTATGCTCAGTAGTGGACACTACATGTCTGGACGTACACATAATATGTATATCCGCTTCCTACTTTTACCTATGACGCTACCCATCAACCTTCGCTTTGGCGTAACAAGCAAAACCGCTATTTTTAAGTCGGACTCCATCACCATTAAGGAAAACTCCAATGAATTTTAACCTTCCACCTAGTGTAAGTGTACCCTTCGCTTTGGCAAACAAGGTTCCCGAAACGGGGAACAAAGGGTTTGGGTTTTGATTAAAAACCATGGTGATGAAAATGCATTCCCGACTTAATATACTTAGTTGAGGGGTTTGTTATTTAATGTCTCATCGATTATTATCTTTGTTAGAATGACATTGTTTGGCATGTTATTCAACATTCAACCTTAGCATGCATTCTAAGCAAAATATTAAATGTGCCGTACATGGCCTAACTAAAATCGATTTCCTCCCGAGCCTAGAGGGATCGGTGGGTCACCTAAGGGGTCCCTGTAATAAATATCTTGAGTCTTGAGTATGGTTGCTTCGTCTTTTGCTCCGACTCCAAGTACATTACAAAAACGTCATTCTAAATTTACAATAAAATCAATATTAAACTAATTTTACATCAACAAATTTAGAAACCTCGATTTACATTCGAGGGGAATGAGATGAGAAAAGAATGTACATCAAGAAGAGGAGAGAAGCAGACACGCGAGCCTTATTTAAAATATTACAGACCATACATACCCAAAATAATTTAAAACATTCACCCCAAATTAGGTCTAAGGCTCATGTCATAAGGGCACTATGCAATATACAAACAAGTACAAAGCATACATTTCAAAAACAATCAATTTTTGAATTGGGTGGGTTAATTAATTAATTACCCTCTTAAATGTGCAGAATGTACATTGGCTTTATAGGTTATTAAAAACCTGTAGATTAGTCCCTTTATAGAAAAATACAGAATTGGGAAAGCTGCGCCTTCGCAGAGAGGATTTGCGTATGCACTTCCCCGTTGTACTACTTCGCCGCGGCGAGGATTTACATTGAGGTCTGCGCCGCCACGGGGAGACTTCGTCGCGGCGAAGGTTTTATCTTGCCGCAGCCAAGACTTCCAGAGGCAATTAAAGCGGCGCCGCCAGCATCCCGGGAAATAAAATTGGCGATCGCCGGTTTTTGTGTATAAACACGAATCCAAATCAAATCAAACGCACATACGCCTTCAACCAGGATATTAAGCAACCAATATAACATTCATCAACACATTATTAAACCAAGCTTTATCATTTGAATCATTCATTCAACAATGGATTTACAAATTTTTCAGATTTAACAAAATCCGGGTTTTTCATAAGCGATTCATCAAGGCGGCATGTTATCAACAAAACACATGTAATCAACCATTCAATAAGCGTAAATCTAGTACCCTAGGCTGCGATACCCTTGTTAGGAAAGCGACCGGTGTTGCCAGCGAAAAACAAAAAGGGGGTTACAACCATGGATCGTCTTAGAACCCAAAATCGGGGCATAGAAAATTACCCCCGTTTATATTTTTATAAGAATGCGAGGAAAAATAACTCCAAAGGTTTAGATTTATACCCAGTTTGGAGGCTCCACCAATATTGTCTCACGAAGCGTGTTTGCTATCGATCCAAGTGTAGGATCGAAGCGTAGAGGTCCACATGAAGACAATCAACAAGAACCAAGGAGGGATTTGCTAGATCCTCCTTGGCCTTAAGAAATCAAGAAGAAAAAAACAAAAATGTTTGATTTTCAATCAAGCAAGTCCAAGTGGCGGGGGTGGGAGAGTTTTGGGGTTTTGGGGAAAGCCTTGTATTTCTTCTTTTTCAATGAAATAGTGATGAATGAAAAGTTATCCATTTTACAAAGAAACATTTTCTTTTATAGTAAAAATTAGTTACCCTATTCCAATATGGAATGGGCTGGGCTCCAACCCAAACACCCCCAAATTTGCCAAACACTCCCAATTAGATATTTTAATTTAATTCATCATTATCTCAATTAAAATCAATTAATATTTAATTAACATTTAACAATAATGATGATTTAATTAAATATGTGCAAACACATATTTAACGTGAATTTCACTTATTTAATTTTTTTAACAAATTAAATAAAAGGCTACGGAACCTCAAGCCAAATTTAATTGCACGTGAAATTACCAAAAATACCTTTTCGCCCAAAAAGACAAAAAGCGCTTCTTTCTTCTTGGCTCTTAAATTATCTTATGTGTGTGACATAGGCTCCTCATCATATCTTATGAGGTATAGTATCGCGATTAACACCAATTAATCGTCCTCACTTATACACGTACTCAAGATTGGCCCCTAGCAAGGCATCATGGCCACCCGATAGATTCGGATTCAAAGAAAGTAGCTACCCTCACAACGATATGGTTACCATACAATTTGATCCTTTCATCATACGTTATCTCGCGAGCGAAGGCATAGAAATAGTGTCAACCTTGGTTACTCTCGATATTATATATTAGATTTAACGAATCAATGACCGTATATAATGGCGGATGAGAGGCAACTCAATCCCAGGCTTTGGTGGGCCCTGATTTAGTGTCGTTGCCATATCTTGATTGCGCCGTGAGATAACTTCTCCCAGACGGGAGTGATGAATCCCTCTCAATCCACCATAGTCTTGATACACTCCTTGATATAGCCAATCACCAGCATCTGTGACTTTCTAAATAGAAGCTGCGTTAGGCTAGTGTCAAAGCTGTACCAATCGGTGCACAAGGCACTCCAGTGATCTCAAGTTCTAAGGGATCACATGCACCTACCATTCGTTAGAGGATTTGTTCCATAGACACCGGGGTTACCATCCATATGGAATCCTCTCGGGTGGGTCACTCCAGTTGAACTTGCGTCAGTATATCCGCCTTTACAACAAGCACCCATGTGCCACTGTGCCTTGTCACCAAACAACCTTGACAAGTGAGATCGGCCATCGCCTTCGACAGTGGTCGCTCAACACTATGATAGCCTTACCGTACCATCGTGCCCTTACTTCGTAATGATACGGGGCTAAACTGGGACATTTTTAGAATGGCCACCATATGTGCTCATAGGGTTCTCACTATCAAGATTTGAAACACTTGATACCCTCGTCACGGTTCTACTATTCTAAGGACATATATCAATACATATTGCAATAATAATGATTTACGCGATATAGAATAAAAATGCCTTTTATTATTGATTAATGAACATTATTACAAAGAGTCAATTCTACAATAATTGATTGGCTCTAGGGCATCTACTCTAACATATACAACGCAACACATCAACCAACAAGAGATTCTTAATCAATTTTTCCAAATTTTAAACAACATTTTAAAACCAGAAATAATACACATTGATACCAAATCATCCAAAAGTTATGTAAACAACGTAATTAGATATACGAGGCTCTGATACCAATGTTGGAATACAGATCAAGTTTACACAATGGAATACAAAAAAAACATCGGACCCGAAACCATTGAGCCCAACGATCCGTATACCCTTTTACGTTGTTTACATGTGTAAAACATATTAAATATATATATGTTTCAGATTTATACTAGCATTTGGAGGCTCCTTCAATCGATACGAATCGTTCCCACTCCCAAGATAGGAATGAACTCTAGGTATCCACACTAAGACAGGATGTCGATCACCAAGGGAGACGATGTGCTAGCCAAACTCGCAAGGATCAAGGATGAATATGCAAAATTTTTCCCTTAGAAAATTCTCCTCCTTCACTATGGGTGTCCAAGGTTTGGGAGAGTGAGAAAGAGAAGGCAGCTAAGGTTATTGTGTTTTATATAATAATTATCTTCTTATGTTTTGATTTTAAATTGCACAAAATTCTAATCTAATATGGAATTGCAATAAACTAATTCCATATTTAGATTAGACATATTTTATTACCAAACAAGGATATTCCACATATGGCATTTTAAATCAAATTTGAATTTGATATACACACACACACACACACACACACACACACACATATATATATATATATATAATCTCACTTATTATAATTTTTGTATGAAATTAAATATAGGCAAAACCTAAGCAAATTTAAGTGCACTATGAGATTACTAAAATGTCATTTCATCTTAAAAGACGAAAATACCCTTTCTTCTCAGAAGGACGAAAATGTCCTTCTCACTTATTTATCCTTAATTTGTCTTCTATATGTTTGACCCGAAGGCTCCTCGTCATATCGGTAGTGAGTAGTATCGTGATTGACACCCAATCAATCGTCTCACTAAAGACAGATCAAGATTGGCTTCTAGTAAGGCATCATGACCACTCAATAGATTCAGATTCAACAAAACAACTTACCTATCAACGATATGGTTACGGTGTAATCCAATCCTGTCATCATTCATTATGTCATCAAGGCTGATGTACAAAAATAGTGTCAACCTCAGAAATCCTTGATCTCTTTGTATTCGGTTACTAGACCAATAATCAGAATAATAAATTGGATTGAACAACAACTCAATCCCACTGTGGCGACAAATTTAGTGTCGTTGCCATCTATCAAATTGCACAGTAAGATCATTTCTCTCCTACCCAGGAGTGATGAATCCTTTGTTAATCCACCATAGTCTCAATACACTTCTCGAGTAGCCAATCACTACCGTTTTGGTAGTCCTAAGTAGAACTATGTTGGGATAGTATCAAACTACACCAATCGATGCACAAGGCACTCTAGTGATCTCAAGTCTAAGGATCACATGCACCACCATTCGTTAGAGGATTTATTCCATAAACACTAGGGTTACCATCTATGTCGAATCCTTTGGTTGGTCTTTCCAGTGAACTTGCCTATAGCAAGCACCCATGTGTTGCACCAGGTTTTCACCAAACATCCTTGACAAATGAGATCAATCGCTGTCTTTCAATAGTTTCATTCAACACTATGATAGCCTTACCGTATTATATGTGCCCTTGGTCAAAATAATACTAAGGCTACAGACTTAGCTAGAATAGCCATCATATGTGATCATAGGGTTCTTACTATCGAGATTTGAAACACTCGATACCCTCGTCATGGTTCTACCATTCTAAGGACATACATCACAACGTATAATAAATATGAATTACATAATGTAGAAAAATGTCTTTTGTTGATTAATAAACATTATTACAAGAGTCAACATTTACAACGTGGATTGGCTCGAGGGCAGCTAATCTAATGTCTCCCTGATCAGATGGTAACATATGAGTTTGTGTTTGGATCGTTGATGAGATAGTGGTTCCTTGGCCTGAGCAATGGCACCATTGTTGTCACAACAAAATTCTACTGGATCAACCATACTCAAAACCAATTCAAGTTCACTGATGAACTTCTTGATCCAAACCGCCTTTTTTGTAACGCCCCGCTTGAGGTACGTTGTTATTGTTTCCTCTTTTGCCCTTAATCGAGTTGGTTTTTGTTGTTATTGTTTGATTGAGTGTTGTGTTGAATGTTTGCCCACGAAATTGGTTGAAAACCCCTGAAGAAATTCATCGTGCGTGGCTTGCCCAGGAAGGAATCTTCGGGCCGCGGGGCGAAGAGAGGTGAAAGGGCCACGGGGAAGGCTGCTTGGGAACAGTTTCGCCGCGCTGACATTTCTTTTCGCACGCGACAGCCCGAATAAAATGTTGATTGGGTTTAGAATATTTTTTTCTTCCTAAGGGCAATTTGACCTTTCTACCCCCTAATTAGCGGGGAAAAGTGGGGGAGTTAATTGTAAGGATTTTTCATGGAGAATGTTGTTGATATGGGGTGAGTTTGTAAAGAATCAAAGGATATGGATGGAATTCCCAAAGAAGAATAAGGGCAAAATGGGAATGAGTGTGTTTATATTTCATTAAAAGGGAATTAGAATCAAAGAAACCCCCTCATTTCTTCTTCTCAAACGTGACTTCTTCATTCTTCTCCTCTCCAAGCTTTCTTTCTTTCTTTTTGATGAAGGAATTTCAAGGGGTTTTTGAAGTGATTTGAGGTTGAAAAGCAACCTAAGGCTTCCTAAGGTAAGATTTCTCCTTAAGTTGTGTGATTTGTGAGTCTTAGTTTATTTTTTGGTATTTGAGGGTTTTCCTTCTTTTGGTTAAGATTAGAGGAAAAGTCAAGCTAAGCAAGTGAAAGGAAGGATTTGTGAAGTCTCTTCATAACAAGTAAGTAAAACCCAACCCAAGTTGAGATTTATGAATTTTCTTGATTAGGGTTTTGATAGAAATGATGTATGTATGTGATGTGCATGTAATCTAGCATGTATGAAGGATTAAATAGAAGATTTCTATGCTTTTGTGATTGTTTATACCTTGCAAATTTGAGAAATGGGTTGTTGGTTTGGCAAGGTAGTTGAGATGGATTTGAAGGGGTGTTATGAAACCCTTTTTGGAAGTGTTTTATTTGACAGGTTATTATGGCTTTGTGAAGGGGTTTTTCCCCATTTTGGATGGTTAAGAAAAGTTTTAGAATCATGGCTATGATAGAGTTTCATAGTGCACATGAGTTGTTTGATGAAATGCCTAATAGAGGTTTGAAAGTATGAGAAATGAACCTTAATTCTTGCAACATTGCATGTTGGCATTTCATAAGTGCATTAGTAGTGATGAACCATCCATAGGCACTAATTGTGCAAGGAAAAGTGACATAAGAAAGTGTAAGGAAATGGTTTATGCAATTACCCTATGAGTAGAGAGCTTAGTGGGTAAAATTACTCTAAGGGTAGAGAGCATTGAAAAATGCTACAATAGAATGAATTAGAAAAGTAGTATAGTTGGGATGATGCTTTGTGGTCATCACCCGATATTATGGGGGAAACCGATTGATGCTTGGTGATCATCATCGAATAGCCATAGAGAGAATGGGTCGATGCTTTGTGATCACACCCATGAGTAGTAGCGATGGGTAGATGCTTTGTGACCACTTTACCCGGTTAGTTAAGAGATATGCAGGCCTTGATGCTTTGTGATCATCATCCAACGGCTTAGTAGTAAGTGGGTTAATGCTTTGTGACCATCACCCGATAGTGACTAGAGACGGGTAAATGCTTGGTGATCGTTACCCAAAATTCATGAGGAACGGGTAGGGTGCTAGGGGTGACCTCCAGCTTTGATAGTTAGAAAGAAGCCCAGGGAGTTGGTGCTTTGTGATCCTCACTCGATAGTCACTAAGAAGGCGGGTTGGATCTTGTGGTGAATTCCACCCGATAGCCATAGAGGGGAGTGTGATGGTCTGTGTGAACGCAGCCATCCGGCCGTACCTCGGTAAGATGAGGCCATGATGTTATTAGAAATAAGCAGAATCGAAATAGCATAAGGAAAGAATTAAGAGTTATTCATACGGGGACGGGGAGACGGGAGAGAGAGAGAGTTTTACTTGCAGCATTATTTTGTGCTCACCCCGTTATTTTCCTTTGTGGATGCGAGGTTCTAGGTGATGTTGCGGTCGGAGGGCGTCGGCAAGCAATGAGGAATAGCTGCTTGTTTCCCCTGTTTTGTCTTTTAAAAATACATTTTTGTACGATTACTCTTTATGTATAAAAGACACATGAATTGTAATGAAAAGAAAAACTTTGGGCCCAACTTTTTTCTATTGTTATTATGCATGCATTATGCAGTTTCCCAAAGTAGATGTTACATTTTTGGTATCGAGCAAAGATTTTGGGATTGAGGGCAGGTGGTACTATTCTCATCGCCACGACGTCCTCCTTACCATGTGTGAGTAATTCTTTCCTTATAGCAATTGTTCCTTGAGTTTATTAGTGTGATCATTTTGTAGATGAGGCGTAGTTATCGGAATCGCGTAAAGGTGTGGTGAATGAAGGAGAACCTTCTAACCCACAGTGCAGTCTACGCCCCCTCCCTTGGATGAAGCTAGAATTCGGGGAATTATTCAGCCATTATAGGCGAAACTCGGGGAGAGTTGTACCCCCTGTTAGGTACCTTGATTATACATGCCCGAAAGGGGACAACGGTACCTCCCCGGTCTGAAGCGAGTTGAACCGATTTACGGTCTCTAGTCAAAGCATCAACCCTCGAGTTTAAGGGGTACTACGGACAGTGATAGCGGAAAAGAAGAGTGGCTTGGGTCGGTAGAGCGAGCCCACGAGTTTATTTCCCATGTCGGACCGGGAGAAGATCCCAGATATGCGAGTTTCTTGTTTCGGGGTGATGCCCGAATTTGGTGGGGAGTTAATGGAAGAAACTCATGGCAGCGATAATGCGTGGGGAAGAGTTCGAAAAGCGAGTTTGAGGCGAAAGTATAGAGCAGAGGACCAAGTTCATGAGAAGGTCCAAGAATTTGCTCGGATTCTGACAGGACTAGCTTGTTTGTGAAAGAATACTCAAGGTGAAGTTCGGCGCTCTTGCAAGGTTTGCAGGGAATAGTTAGCACTCCGGCCTTGAGAAGGGATAAGTTTGTACATGGATTGAAGCCGGGAGATAGCCCAGGGATATAATGACAAGCTCCAACCCTCCTCGGAATTACGGTGAGGCCTTGGGGAGGGCGGGCAATGAAGGCGGAGATTTTTTAGAATAAAATCTTCCCCAGTAGATCCTCGGCAGAGAGGGGGACCGAATGAGCTACCCTCCGCTCCTCATAAAGAGAAACATGAGGATGTAAAGGGTAAAGACATGAAGAATCAGAAGAAGAAGTTCCGATATAGACGAGATGAAAGGAGTGGGAAAGAGTAAGACCTCGGACGGAAGGGTTTCTCCTTGCCCTAAATGCGGGAAGAATCACGGGGAGAGTGTCCCGAGGGATCGAGAGTGTGTTATAGGTGCCGGCGCCAGGGGCACATGATGAGGAGTTGTAAAGCTCCTCTTCCAGGCCAACCACCCGGGGTTCGGGGAGTGCTGCGAATGCCCGAGTGTTTCTGTGGCACAAGGGAAGGCGAGGCGATCCCCATTAGCCGTTCTTTGGAGGGTGATTATTATTTCATGCGGGTCTTTATATGCTTTAATTGAATTCAAAGTGCTACCCATTCGTTTATATCTTATGGGATGCTTGAGAGATTAGGTTTTGAAACCTACTAGAACGACACAACCCATTAAGATAGAACTACCCGAATGGGGTTAGTGTTGTGACTCGAGATTTTGTTAAGAGAGTCCTTAGTGATCCGGGGTAGAGGGAGGGGGTTAATCGTTGACTTAATAGTTTTCGATATGCCCGATTTTGATGTGATTCGGGTATGGACTTCCCTGGGAGATATGGAGGGTAGGGTGGTGTCGGAAAAGAAGGCGAGGTTTAACCTTGATAGTGGAGATAAGTTTAGTTTTGGAGAAGGCCATCGAGTTGAGCATGTTGGATTAGTAATGTGAAAGCCGGGAAGATGTTGAGAAAGGGGGTGTTCAGGTTATATTGCCCATGTAGTGCAAAGTGGTGATGTTCCCTGGCTTAGAGATCTGAGGGTGCCGGTAGTTCGAGACTTCCTAGATGTATTTAGGAAGAGTTCCGGGTTTGCCTCTAGAGAGGGAGGTAGAGTTTAGTATAGAACTAGCACGAGGGACAGCACCAATATCTAAAGCCCCTTATCGAATGGCCCCAACTAAGCTCCAAGAACTAAAGAAGCAACTCCAAGAGCTTTTAGATAAAGGCTTTATCCGACCAAGTCATTCCCCTTGGGGAGCTCCAATCCTGTTTGTGAAAAAGAAGGATGGATTACTAAGGATGTGTATTGATTATAGGGAGTTGAATAAAGTTACGGTGAAGAATAAGTACCCGCTACCCCGGATAGATGACCTTTTTGATCAGTTGAAAGGAGCGGTAGTGTTCTCCAAAATTGATTTGAAGGTCAGGTATCATCGGGTAAGAGTAGTTGAGCAAGATGTGGCTAAGGCCGCCTTTTCGTACAAGATATGGGCATTATGAATTTGTAGTGATGCCTTTTGGTTTGACTAATGCCCACCCGGAGGTTTTATGGACTTGATGAACAGGGGTTTTTCATGAGTACTTGGATCGGTTTATTGTTGTCTTCATCGCGACATTCGATTTACTCAAAGTCAAGAGAAGAGCATGAGAAACACTTGAGATTAGTATTGCAACGGCTGAGAGAAAAGAAGTTGTGTGCTAAATTCTCTAAGTGTGAGTTTTGGCTTAACCAAGTGATATTCTTGGGTCATACCGTATCAAAGGAAGGGATTTCGGTAGATCCGGAGTAAAGTGCGTGGCAATCTGGTTAGGCGAAGCCCAGTGAAGGAAATCGGGGAGTTTCTTAGGCTTGGCAAAGGTTACTACCGGCGATTTGTAGAGGATTCGCCTAGTTGGCTAAACCGTTGTAGCTCTTACCAAGCGAAAACTCCTTTTATCCTGGTCAACGGCATGTGAAGAAAGCTTTCAAGAGTTGAAGAAGAGGCTAACATCGGCTCCGTGCTAGTGTTACCACGGGAGGGGTGTAGATTATGACATTTATAGCGCCTCTTTGCAGGGGACTTGGTCTTGTGTTGATGCGATTAGGTAGGGTTATAGCTTATGCTTCTCGTCAATTGAAAAGAGTACGAGACCAGATACCCTACGCATGACTTAGGAGTTAGCAAATAAGTGGTCTTTGCCTTAAAGATTTAGAGGCACTACCTTTATGGTGTGAAGAGTAATATCTACCAGATCATAGGAGTCTAAAGTACTTCTTCACTCAAAAGGAGTTGAATATGAGGAGAGAATGTGGTTAGAATTTGGTCAAGGATTATGATTGTGAGATCAAATATCAGCGGGAAAGCTAATGTAATAGCCGATGCTTTGAGTAGAAAAGCCCATGTTTTTCGGCCCACCATGGAGAAAGAGTTAATAGAAGAATTGTCTAAGGGAAGCGATTGAAGTGGTTCCGGACGAATTGCGACCTAGAGGTGCAGGTCCTCTTTACTAGAGGAAGTTAGAGAAAAAGCAAATGGTGGATGAGTGGTGTGACCCCCAGGTTCACAAGTGCGTGAGGGCAAGACATCGAGTTCTTTGTGAGAGATGGTGTCTCTATTTTAGAAATCGGTTGTGCATTCCTCCAAAAGAGGAGTTGAAACGAGAAAATTCTTATGGAGGCTCATGACACACCGTACACCGCTCATCCAGGGAGCAACCAAGATGTATCAAGATATCAAGAAAGGCTATTGGTGGTCGGGTATGAAGAAAGACATTACGAGTTTGTAGCTAAATGCCTAACTGTCGGCGGGTGAAAGCGAAGAACCACCAGGCCGGTCCGAGGTTGCTTCACCCATTAGTATCCCAGTGGAAATGGGAGAGCATTTCGATGGATTTTTATCACGGGTCTCCCAGTACAGAGAGGGTATAATGCTATATGGGTGATTGTGGATAGGTTAACCAAATCAGCCCATTTCCTCCCAAGTAAAGGATAGTACCTCTGATTAGGTTGGCCCGATTTACCTCAAGGAGATAGTCGGGATTGCATGGTGTGCCCAAGACTATAGTATCGGGGAGATAGAGATTCCCCGGTTTGTTTCAACCTTACGGACAAGTTTACGAGAGGAGTTTGGGTACCCGTTTAGCATTCGATCTTGCCTATCATCCTCGAACAGATGGTCGGACCGAGAGAAGGATCAGGTGCTCGAGGATATGTTGAAACTGTTGCATGGATTACAGTATCTCGGCATGAGATGTTACCTTAGTGGAATTGGCCTACAACACTTGCTTATCGGGTCTACAATTAGAATGGCGCCTTCGAGGCTTTGTATGGTAGACGGTGTAGGTCTCACTTCATTGGGATGAAGTAGGAGAAAGAGATGAGTTGAGTACCGCTCTTGGGCCGAGAGATGACTCGGAAGCTAGTAGAAGATGTGAAGTTGGTCAGAAATAGAATGAAACAAGCCCAAGATCGATAGAAGAGTTATGCCGATTTGAAGAGAAAAGAGGTAGAATTCCAAGTGGGCGATAAAGTATTTCTGAAAGTTTCCCACCTGCAGTAATGCGCTTTGGAAACAAAGGGAAACTAGCACCGAGGTTTGTAGGTCCTTTTGAGGTCTTGCAACGAGTGGGAAAGGTGGCCCTCTGATTAGCTTACCACCTAGCATGGATAGGGTGCATGATGTCTTCCATGTCTCGATGCTACGAGAGTATGTAAGTGATCCCCTCCATATCCTGAGCGTAGAAGACGTTGAAGTAACAGAGAATCTAGTATACGAAGAACGTCCAATTCAGATTTTAGATAGAAGGGTTAAAGAACTTCGGAACAAGAGTGTTCCGCTAGTGAAGGTCCTTTGGAGGAATCACAAAGTGGAAGAGGCCACTTGGGAAGTAGAGCGAGACATGCGAATCGTTTCCCGAGTTATTTGCATGAATTTCGGGGACGAAATTCTTTTAAGGGGGGGAGAATTGTAACGCCCCGCATGAGGTACGTTGTTATTGTTTCCTCTTTTGCCCTTAATCGAGTTGGTTTTTGTTGTTATTGTTTGATTGAGTGTTGTGTTGAATGTTTGCCCTCCGAAATTGGTTGGAAAACTGAAGAATTTCAATCTGCCAGTGCTTGCCAGGGGCGAAGAATCCTTCGCCGCGGCGAAGAGAGGTTGAAGCCACGGGGAAGGCTGTTTGGGAGGAGGCTGCGCGGCAGAGGTTTCTTCGCCGCGACGGCCCGAATAAAATGTTGATTGGGTTTTAGATATTTTCTTCCTTAAGGGCAATTTGACCTTTCTACCCCTAATTAGCAGGAAAAGTGGGGAGTTAATTGTAAGGATTTTTCATGGAGAATGTGTTGATATGGGGGTGAGTTTGTAAAGAATCAAAGGATATGGATGGAATTCCCAAAGAAGAATAAGGGCAAAATGGGAATGAGTGTGTTTATATTTCATTAAAAGGAATTAGAATCAAAGAAACCCCTCATTTCTTCTTCTCAAACGTGACTCTTCATTCTTCTCCTCTCCACTTCTCTTTTCTTTTGATGAAGGAATTTCAAGAGGTTTTTGAAGTGATTTGGAGTTGAAAAGCAACCTAAGGCTTCCTAAGGTAAGGATTTCTCCTTAAGTTGTGTGATTTGTGAGTCTTAGTTTATTTTGGTATTTGAGGGTTTTCCTTCTTTTGGTTAAGATTAGAGGAAAAGTCAAGCTAAGCAAGTGAAAGGAAGGATTTGTGAAGTCTCTTCATAACAAGTAAGTAAAACCCAACCCAAGTTGAGATTTATGAATTTTCTTGATTAGGGTTTTGATAGAAATGATGTATGTATGTGATGTGCATGTAATCTAGCATGTATGAAGGATTAAATAGAGATTTCTATGCTTTGTGATTTTTTATACCTTGCAAATTTGAGAAATGGGTTGTTGGTTTGGCAAGGTAGTTGAGATGGATTTGAAGGGGTGTTATGAAACCCTTTTTGGAAGTGTTTTATTTGACAGGTTATTATGGCTTTGTGAAGGGGTTTTTCCCCATTTTGGATGGTTAAGAAAAGTTTTAGAATCATGGCTATGATAGAGTTTCATAGTGCACATGAGTTGTTTGATGAAATGCCTAATAGAGGTTTGAGTATGAGAAATGAACCTTAATTCTTGCAACATTGCATGTTGGCATTTCATAAGTGCATTAGTAGTGATGAACCATCCATAGGCACTAATTGTGCAAGGAAAAGTGACATAAGAAAGTGTAAGGAAATGGTTTATGCAATTACCCTATGAGTAGAGAGCTTAGTGGGTAAAATTACTCTAAGGGTAGAGAGCATTGAAAAATGCTACAATAGAATGAATTAGAAAAGTAGTATAGTTGGGATGATGCTTTGTGGTCATCACCCATTTCATTATAGGGAAAGCAGTTGATGCTTGGTGATCATCATCCGAATAGCCCTTAGAGAGATGGGTCGATGCTTTGTGATCGTCACCCGATGAGTAGCGATGGGTAGATGCTTTGTGACCACTACCCTTAGTTAAGAGATATGCAGGTTGATGCTTTGTGATCATCATCCAACGGCTAGTAGAAGCGGGTTGATGCTTTGTGACCATCACCCGATAGTGACTAGAGACGGGTAAATGCTTGGTGATCGTTACCCAAAATTCATGAGGAACGGGTAGGTGCTAGGTGACCTCCACCCGATAGTTAGAAAGAACCGAGTTGGTGCTTTGTGATCCTCACTCGGTAGTCACTAAGAACGGGTTGGTACTGTGTGAATTCCACCCGATAGCCATAGAGAGTGTGATGGTGCTGGTGTGAACGCCATCCGGCCGTACCTCCGGTAAGATGAGGCCATGATGTTATTAGAAATAGAAACAGAATCAGAAATAGCATAAGGAAAGAATTAAGAGTTATTCATACGGGGACAGACAGAGAGAGAGTTTTACTTACTGAGCATTATTTTGTGCTCACCCCGTTATTTTCCTTTGTGGATGCAGGTTTCTAGGTGATGTTGCGGTCGGAGGGGCGTCGGCAAGCAAGGGGGAATAGCTACCTGGTTCCCCTGTTTTGTCTTTTAAAATACATTTTTGTAAACAAGACTTTCTTTTATGTATAAAAGACACATGAATTGTAATGAAAAGAAAACTTTGGGCCCAACTTTTTTCTATTGTTATTATGCATGCATTGTACAGTTTTCAGTAGATGTTACATTTTTGGCTACATAAGATAATGCAATATACTCAGCCTCTATTGTAGAATTTGCTACAATGCTTTGCTTGGAGCTCTTCCAAATCACTGCAGCCCCGTTAAGACAAAACATATACTGTGACTATGATTTACAACGTCTTTATTAGTTCAGAAACTAGCATCACTGTATCTTCTGATAGTGAACGTTTTCTCCCCTTCATAAACCAAGAATGTATCTTTAGTTCTCTTAAAGCACTTGGATCTGATTGATATCTACTACAAATGCTCAAGGCACATGAGACATCAATCCAAGTACATAACATAGCGTACTTGATAAACCCAATAGCGAATGCATATGGAATTCTACTCATCTTTTATCTCTCTTCTAGTGTTTTAGGACATATGTTCTTAGAGAGATACACACCATGTGACATTGGAAGAAATCATTTCTTGGATTCTTCCATGTTGAATCTCTTTAGCACCTTGTCAATATAAGTACTCTAAATTAGGCCTAACAGCCTATTTGTTATATCATGATAGATCTTAGTACCGAGGATATAGGCTGCTTCCCTTAAGTCCTTTATGGAGAAGTACTTGGATAACCAAGTCTTTATCGACTGCAAGTTAGGTATATCATTCCCAACAAGAAGTATGTTGTCAACATACAACACTAGGAATACTATGGTACTCCCATTGATCTTCTTGTATACACAAGGTTCATCTTCGTATTTGATGAACCCGAATTTTTTAACAGCTTCATCAAAATGAATATTCTAGCTTCTCAAAGCTTGCTTGAGTCCATAAATGGATCTCTATAGCTTGCACATCTTATCCGATTGTCCGTTAAGTAAGAAACCATCGGGTTGTGTCATGAAGACATCCTCTACAAGGTTTTTGTTCAAGAAAGCGGTTTTGACATCCATTTGCCAAATTTCATAGTCGTGATATGTAGTTATTGCAAGCATAATCTGAATGGACTTTAGCATCACTACTGGTGAAAAGGTTTCATCACAGTCTATGCCATGTTTCTATTTGAAACCTGTAGCAACCAGCCGTGCTTTATAGGTTTGCACATTACCATCCCTGTCAGTATTCTTTTTGAAGACCCATTTATACCCCACGGGTTTTACCCCTTCAAGTGGATCCACCAGAGTCCAAACTTAATTCTGGTACATGGAGTTCATTTCAGATTTCATGGCATTGAGCCATTTAATGGAATCTGGATTTGACATTGCCTCATTATAGGTTTTGAGTTCATCATCTTCATAGACCAATACGTCATCGTGCTGAGTCATGAGAAAACCATATCTCTCGAGCTTGTGATGTATTCTCCCAGATCTACGCATTCTCGTAATACATGTGGCGATTCACTTTATTCCATAATTGGTGGATTAACCTTCTCATGATGGTCAACCACTTTAGGTGGCACATCTTCTCGTCCTTTATCTATTGTATCTTGTGGAATCATAACTTCATCGAGTTCTACCTTCCTCACACTATCTCCTTTGAGAAGAAATTCCTTCTCTAGAAAAACCCCAATACAAGCAACAAATACCTTCTATTGTTCTAGGTGATAGAAGTGGTGTCATTTAGTTTCTTTAGGAGACCCCACAAAGATACATTTATCAGATTTTGAGGCAAGCTTATTCGATGTCAATTTGTTGACATAAGCTTCACTACCCCAAACTCTCAAATAAGACAACATGGGTTTCGTCCATTCCATAATTCATATGGTATCTTATTTACAAATTTTGATGGAACATGATTCAGTGTGTGAGTCGTAGCTTCTAGGGCATAGCCCCAAAATGATGTGGGTAAATTTGTAAAGCTCATCATAGATCAAACCATATCAAGTAAGGTTTGATTTTTTCTTTCAGATACACCAATATGCTGAGATGTATAAGGTGGAGTGAGTTGAGATACTATCTCACATTGTTTCAGATATTCACCAAACTCTGAATAAGTATTCTCCTCCTCTATCAGAATGAAGAATCTTAATATTCTTGCCCAGTTGGTTATGTACTTCGTTTCTAAATTCTTTGAAATTGTCAAAGAATTCAAACTTATGGCTTATTAAATAGACATAACCATATGTACTGTAATCATCAGTAAATGTGATGAAGTATGAATACTCGCCTCTGGCTTGAACTGTTAAAGGTCCGCATACATCACTATGGATGATGCCTAATAGTTCCGTAGCCCTTTCATTGTTTCCAGAGAAAGGTGACTTGGTCATTTTGCCCAATAGGCATGATTCACATACCTCATAAGACTATAAGTCAAATGGGTCCGAAACCCTGTCTTTATGGAGTTTTGCTACGCAAGTTTGGTTTACATGACCAAGTCTACAGTGCCAAAGATAAGTTTGGTTCAGATCGCCATGTTTTGCTTTCTTGTTTTCAAGATTAAGAATTTCCTTATTATTTAAATCAAGAACATAAAGACCATTATGTAATCTAACGATTCCCTAATGAATACCATTCAAATTAAAAGACATCGATCCATTAGCAATCACAAAATGATATCCATAATCATCCAAAGTGGACACATAAATAATATTCTTTGAAATGGTTTGAACATAATAACAATTCTCTAGTTCTAAAACAAGGCCCGAAGGCAAAGATCAATAATAAATTCCTATGGCTAATGCAACAACTCTCGCTCCATTTCCAACACGTAGGTCCACCTCCCCTCGGCTGAGCACTCTACTTCGTCACTGTCCCTACACATTGGTACGAATATGAGAACCACATCCAGTGTCAATGAACAAAGATGTAATAAGAGATAAATTTATCTCAATCATAAACATACTTGAAGTGCTAGGAAGGCCTTGCAATGTTTCTTCTAGTGCCTAGACTTGCCATAGTAGAAGCAAACCACCTTCCCATCCTTACTGATGCCTCTTGCAGGTTTCAAAGTATCCTTAGGTTTAGTCTTAGGCTTGGATTTGGCCTTAGCCTTGCCCTTGCCTTTACCTTTACCTTTACCCTTACTAAGGTAACAGCTACAAATAGCACTGGTTTGGATCTTTTCATATCTTGCTTAATAGTCTTGAGCATGTTCAAGAGATCAAAAAGGGACTTCTCCATACTGTTCATATTGAAGTTTAATACGAACTGAGAGAAGTCTGGCAAATAACATATTAGCATCCAATGCAGAACCCAAAGTCTTGAGCTTCTGTATGTAAACAAACATTTTGATTACATGCGGGCCAACTTTGGTACCCTTAGCCAATCAGCACCTAAACAGTGCCTTAGACACCTTATATCTTTCGTGTCAAGCATGATCCTAAAAGAGCTCCTTGAGATGCAGAATAATTGATGGTGCATCCAAGTGTTCATTTTGTTCTTGCAAGTCAGATGTCATAGATGCTAATACTATGCATTACACATTGTCAAAATCATCAAGATATCTCTGATAGGTATCTATTTGCTCTGAGTAGCTTCAACGTCAGGCGTAGCTAGAACAAGGTCATCAAGGATATACAACTTCTTTTTAGATTCAAGTACAATCCAAAGATTTTTAAACCATTTTGAGAAATTTGATCCATTGAACCTGTTCTCTTTTTCGATGATTGATCACAATGATGACATGCTCATTTTTCAAAATCTACAATTGCGGAATAAATAGAATCAAAACATGATAATTAGTTATTTAATAAGGTCTTATAATTAAATAATTACTCCCACTCTTTTACTCAAGTTTTAATAGCCCTCACTATTAAACTCGAGAAGGCCTGTTGGACTTCCTAATGGGCCAAGATCCTATTAATTCCATTCAAAACCTTTGCTTATGTGAACAAGCTAGAATGGGTTAATTGGGTAGGCCTACAAACTCAATCTGACACCAATTATTGTCACCAACCATCATCCTCAAGTGTAACTCTCGGGTCAATAGAGTGGACACTACACGCCCCACGTATACTTTTGCAAGTGTACTTCTCTAGTATCCCTTTAATGTACTTATCAATATTCACAGAGGCGAACAAGCAAAGCACACATAGTTAAGTTAGACCCATCACCATTAAGGAAAACTCTAATGATGTTTTAACCTCCCACTGGTAGAAGCATAACCTTCGCTAATCCGAATAAGGTAATGACGGACAGTGATTTAATTAAATTCGTGGTGATGGAAGGTGTTGGGTTACTTTGATTGACTTAATATCATTAACAAGGGTTTTGTTATTATGTCTCATCATACAATGTTGTTTTGACATGGTTTTCAAAATGTAAAACATCCTAGCATGCATACTTCAACAATATATAAATGTGCCGATACATGGCCTATCTAAAACCGATTTCCTCGAGCCAAGAGGAATCGGTTGGTCAATTTAAGGATATTGTTAAAACATTCATTAAAAGAATCTTCGGCATTTGCTCCACTTCTTCTTCTCGTCTTTCTTTTCTTCATTAATAAAATTACAAAAGTATAGAAACTTGAGCTACATTCAAGGGGAATTAAATGAGAAGAGAAATTACATTGTGATAATTTAAAACAAGGCATGACTTGCAGACCCTATTTAATAAAATTAAAGAATACAAGCATACATTCCCAGAATAAAAACATTCTCCATTGGTCTTAGGCTCATGTACCGAGAACATGCAATCACAAGTATAGAAGCATTGCATATTATCAATCAAAATAAGGAGAACATATTTTTGATTGAATATGGTAAATTACGATCACCACTTGAATAATTGAAGAATTTAATTGGTCCTTAAACTTACAAAATTTGTAGTTTAGTCCCTATTGTTAGTAATCAACGAATGATGGCAATGGAAAAACAAAATTTTTCGCTCATCAATTACTCTGATTCACCAAGATTAGGGTCTAATATATATATATTACATGCTTAAATTAAAATAATGAAAATCCATACAAGGATTTGATTATACCTACAATTGGAGGCTCCATCAATATCTCTGAATGCAATCTCGCTACCGATTCGAGAATGGGATCAAACTCGCGTCTTCCACACGAAGACAGTACACCAATGACCAAAAATTAATTTTGCTAGAATTAATTCTTGGCTTTAAGGATTCTAAACTTTGGAACATTGAGTGTTGAGAAAAAGAAGAGAAAAATTCTCTTCAAAAGCTCTCCACGGCCACAATATGAAAATTAGGTTGAATAAACTTAATTTTCCTTTACTTATATAATAAAGTAAAATATCCATTCCACCCCTTAAGTTTAGCATCAACCCAAACATTAGGAGAATTACAAATTAACCCAACTTAATTATTTAGTTAAATATTAATATAAATATAAATATTAACTCTAATAATTAAATTTATAATTTTCTTAAATTACTCTAGTAATAAAATTGGACATAGGCTACAACCTCAGTAAATTTAATTACACAACAAAATTACCAATATGCCCATTCATCTAAAAGATGAATATACCCTTCCAAAAAGTCACCATCCTTAAACTGTCTTTTAAGTATATCACCAGTAGGCTTCTTATCATATCGGCAGTGAGTAGTATCAATCGTCTCACTACACATAGTCCAAGATTGGTCCCTAGCAAGGCATCATGGCCACCCAATAGATTCAAATTCAATGAAATAGCTACCTATCAACGATATGGTTATCGTGCAATCAAATCCTTTCATCATCTGTTATCACATCGAAGCTGAGGTACATAAATAGTGTCAACCTCAGATATGCTTGATATCTTTGTACTTAGTTACTAGACCAATAATCGGAATAATAAATTAGATTGAGCAACAACTCAATCCCACTATCGTCATAGCTTTAGTGTCATTGTCATTCACTTAATTGCACCGTGAGATAACTTCTCCCATACCCAAGAGTGATGAATTCTTTGTCGATCCACCATAGTCTTGATACACTCCTTAATGTAGCGAATCACTACCATATTGATAACTTTGAATAGAACTACATTGGGCTAGTGTCAAACTACACCAATTGATGCACAAGGCACTCCGGTGATCTCAAGTTTTAGGATCACATGCACCACCATTCATTAGAGGATTTATTCCATAGACACCGGGGTTACCATCCAGTGAACTTGACTTAGCAAGCGGGTTGCATCAGGTTGTCGGCAAACAACCTTGACAAGTGAGATCACTCACCGCCTTTCGACAGGGTCATTCAACACTATGATAGCCTTACAGTATTATCTATGGCCTTGGTCAGAATAATAAAGGGCTATGCACATTTCTAGAATGGCCAGCATATGTAATCATAGGGTTCTCAGTATCAAGATTTGAAACACTTGATACCCTCGTCACAATTCTACCATCCTAAGGACATATATCAATACACACAATTATGATTTACACGATATAAAATAAAATTCCTTTTATTGATTAATAAACATTATTACAAAGGGTCAATTCAATGATAATTGATTGGCTTTAGGGTACCTATTCTAACAATCTCCCACTTGCACTATAGCCAATCATTCATGTATTTAATACCGAATGACCTTAAGTGTTTTTCATGCTTCTGCTATGACAGAGGATTCATCAGTGGATAGGTGAGATTGTCATCAGTATGCACTTTCCTGATCTGCACATCTTTCCTCTCAACCATTTCTCTGATGAGATGAAATAGTCTGAGTACCTGTTTGGACTTCTGGTGAGACCATGGCTCTTTTGCTTTAGCTATTGCTGCATTGTTGTCACAATAGACATCTATTAGGTCAACAATCATGGAGACCACACCAAGTTTGGTGATGAACTTCTTAATCCTGGCTACCTCCTTGGCCGCATCAAATAATGCGATATACTCAGCATCCATTGTAGAGTCCGCTACAGTGCTTTGCTTAGAGCTCTTCCAGCTCACTGCACCCCTATCAAGACAAAATACAAATCTAGATTGCAAGCGATAATCATCTTTATTTGTTTGGAAACTAGCATCACTGTATCCTCTTACATTGAGCTCATCTTCTCCTCCATAAACCAAGAACATATCCTTAGTCCTTTTCAAGTAAGGATGTTCCTAACAGCTATCCAATGACGCTCACCTAGATCCGATTGATATCTACTACAAGTGCTTAATGCACATGAGACATCAATCCGAGTACACAACATGGCATGCATGATGGATCCAATTGTTGACGCATATGGGATCCTCTTCATTCTATCTCTCTTATGTTGTGTTGTAGGACACATATCTTTAGAGAGATAGACACCATGTGATATCGGAAGAAATCCCTTCTTGGATTCTTCCATACTGAATCTTTTCAGTATCTTTTCTATGTATGTACTCTGACTTAGGCCAAGCAACCTACCTGATCTATCACGATAGATCTTTATTCCAAGATGTAAGCTATGAGGGAACCGTGTTGTGGAAAGCGCAAAACTATAAAAAAAAATCTTGTCATGGCACGATCCCTTTTACCCAAGATCAAGATTTCGACATGATAATCAAAATAAAATTAAATCAAAACCATACAAGGTCTAATATAATACCTTTGTTGGCGGCTCCTTCTCTGGATATCTCTGATTAATCGCTATCAACCCAACCTAGAATTGAGTCCGTCGGTATCCACACGAAGGCAAGCTCAAGATCACCCTAAGATTAATTGCTAGACCAATCTTAGAGCTTAAGGAAGGGAGGCAAAAATTAAAAGAATAAAATTCTCTTGGTGGCTAGGGTTTAGGCGTGAGCTTTTTGGGAGAGGGAGAAAAATTAATTTAATTTTTCTAAAAAGAGTTTTCTCAAAAAATCTCTCTTTAATTAAAATCCATTGTCCCTTTATATAGCCAACCCCAAACTAGAATCCCACAGGGATTATGAATCCTTGCTTTAATTCCAATTTGAATTTGATTGCAATCCTTTGTAAGGAAACGATTAAACTCATGGCAGTGGAAAACAAAAATTATAAAGCATAGATCATTCCCATTGAACCAAGATCAGGGCACAAATTATACAGCTTATATGTTAAATCAAAATCTGCAGTAATATGAACAATCAGAGTAAAGTTTAGAGTTCATGTGCATGTTTGGAGGCTCCTTCGAACTTGTCTCTGGCTAGGTTTGCTACCGATTCAAAATAGAATCGAACTAGTGGTAATCCACATGAAGATAACCCGAAGAGCTAAAGAGGGATTTGCTAGATCCTCTTGAGCTTCAAGAACCAAATCAGGAATCAAGAAGTTTTGATTCAATGAAACAAGGGTGGCGTGAGACTTGGGAGAAGGCTATGTGTATTCTTTTCTTTCAAGTGAAAAATGATTGAAAGAATTCACATCCCTTTAATTCACAAAATTGTTAGGAAACGATCATACATGGCAGCGGAAAACAAAAATATTTACATCATAGATTGTTCCTTAGAACCAAGATCAGGGCACAAATTTACAGTTTATACATAATGTTAGAATCTGCAGATTTTCAGTTTAGAGTTTAAGAAATCATAAGCACATTTGGAGGCTCCTCCAACTTGTCTCTAAACGTATTTTGCTACCGACTCAAGAGTAGGATCGAACCAATGTAGTCCACACGAAGATAACCCCAAGGAACTAAAGAGGGATTTGCTAGATCCTTATTAGTCTTTAAGAACCAAGAAGAAATCAAGCAAACTTTGATTTCAAGCAAAAATGCAAACTAGCGTGAGAGAGAAGAAGGGACTGGAACTTTTAGTCTAAAATGATTGAAAGAAAAAAAGATAAAAATTTTATTTCACAAAGTGTTGCACTTATATAGTGCACACTTATCCCTATTCCATTATGGAATAGCCTTGGGCTCTAACCCAAACAACCCTTGTATCCAAACAGCCCCATTTAGATATTTTAATTTTAATTATCATTATCTCAATTTAATTTAATTAATATATATATATATATATATATATATATATAAAATTAATTAATTAACATTTAACAATAATGATAATTTATTTAAATATATGCGAACACATATTTAAACATAATCTCACTTAGATAATTTTAACATCAAATTAAATAAAGGCTACGACCTCATCAAATTTAATTGCACTGTGAGATTACCAAAATACCCTTTTGCCTAAAAAGATGAAAATGCCCTTCTTATAAACTGGTTCTTAAATTATCTTCTATGTGTGTGACCCGTAGGCTTCTTATCACACCGGCAGTGTATAGTATTGTGATTAACACCAATTAATCGTCTCATCGTCTCACTACACATAGACCAAGATTGGCCCCTAACAAGGCATCGTGGCCACCCGATAGATTCAGATTTAGCGAAGTAGCTACCTGTCAACGATATGGTTACCGTACAATCCAATCCTTTCATCATCCGTTATCTCGATGAGACCGGGGCTAGAAATAGTGTCAACCTCGGTTACTCTCGATATTATGTATTCAGTTATTGGACCAATGACCTGTATTATAAACTAGATAGAGCAACAACTCAATCCCACTGTGGCCACAGTTTTTGTGTCATTGCCATTTACTGAATTGCGTCGTGCAATAACTTCTCCCGTACCTGGGAGTGATAAATCCTCTGTCTATCCACCATAGTCTTGATAGACTCCTTGATGCAGCCAATCACCACCGTATTGACAGCTTTAAATAGAACTGCGTTATGCTAGTGTCAAACTACACCAATCGGTGCACAAGGCGCTCCAGTGATCTCAAGTCTAAGAATCACATGCGCCACCATTCGTTAGAGGATTTGTTCCATAGACACTAGGGTTACCATCCATATGGAATCCTCTGGTGGGTCAGTTCAGTGAACTTGCCTACAGCAAGCACCTATGTGTTGCACCAAGTTGTCACCAAACAACCTTGACAAGTGAGATTAGTCAATGCCTTTCGACAGGGTCATTCAACACTATGATAGCCTTACTGTATTATCTGTGCCCTTACTTCAGAATAATACTGGGGCTACAGACGTTTCTAGAATGGCCACCATATGTGCTCATAGGGTTCTCACTATCAAGATTTGAAACACTTGATACCCTCGTCACGGTTCTACAATTCTAAGGACATATATCAATACATACAATGATGATTTACGCGATATAGTATAAAATGCCTTTTATTGATCAATGAACATTATTACAAAGAGTCAATTCTACAATAATTGATTGGCTCTAGGGCATCTACTCTAATAATCTCCCACTTGCACTATAGCCAATCATTCATGTATTTAATACCAAATGATCTCAAGTGCCTTTCATGCTTCTGCTACGACAGAGGCTTTGTTAGTGGATCTGCAGGATTGTCGTAAGTATGCACTTTACTGCTCTACACATCTTTCCTCTCAACTATCTCTCTAATGAGATGGAATCGTCTAAGTATGTGTCTGGACTTCTAATGAGACCGTGGTTCCCTGGTTTGAGCTATTGCTCCATTGTTGTCACAATAAATGTCTATTGGATCAACAATCGTGGGAACCACACCAAGTTCAGTAACAAACTTCTTAATCCAGACTGCCTCCTTGGCCGCATCTGATAATGCAATATACTTAGCCTCTATTGTAGAATCCGCTACAGTGCTTTGCTTGGAGCTCTTCCACCTCACTACACCACAAAATACAAACCCTGATTGCGATTGATAATCATCTTTGTCTGTTTGGAAACTAGCATCATTGTATCCTCTTATAGTGAGCTTATCTTCCCCTCCATAAACCAAGAACATATCCTTAGTCCTCTTCAGGTACTTAAGAATATTCTTGACAGCCATCCAGTGACGCTCACGTGGATCCGATTGATATCTACTACAAGTGCTTAAAGCACATGAGACATCAATCCAAGTACATAGCATGACATACATGATGGATCCAATTGCTGATGCATATGGGATCTTTTCATCCTATCTTTCTCATCTTGTGTTCTAGGACACAATTCCTTAGAGAGATAAACACCATGTGACATCAAAAGAAATCCCTTCTTGGATTCTTCCATATTAAATCTTTTTAGTACTTTGTCAATATATGCACTCTGACTTAGGCCAAGCAACCTATGCGATCTATCACGATAGATCTTTATTCCAAGGATGTAGGTTGTTTCCCCTAAGTCCTTCATGGAGAAGCACTTGGATAACCAAGTCTTTACCAACTGCAAGTTCGGTAAATCATCCCCGATCAGAATTATGTCATCGACATACAACACTAGGAATGCCACTACGCTCCTACTCATTTTCTTGTGAACAGAAGGCTCATCTTCTTTCTTGATAAAACCGAATTCTTTTACGACTTCATCGAAATGAATGTTCCAGCTTCTTAAAGCTTGCTTGAGTCCAAAAATGGATCTCTGCCGCTTGCATACCCTATTAGCTTGCCCATCAAGAACGAAACCATCGAGTTGTGTCATATATACATCTTCCTTAAGGTTTCGGTTCAGGAAAACTGTTTTGACATCCATTTGCCAAATCTGATAGTCATGATATGCAGCAATCGCAAGCATAATCGGATGGATTTAATCATGACAACCGGTGAAAAGGTTTCTTCATAGTCAATTCCATGAATTTGTTTGAAACCATTGGCAACCAGTCGTGCCTTATAAGTATGCACCTTGCCATCCACGTCAGTCTTCTTCTTGAAGACCTATTTACACCCTATGGGTTTTACCCCTTAAGGTGGTTCCACCAAAGACCATACTTGGTTCTGATACATGGAGTCCATCTCAGATTTCATACCTTCAAGCCATTTAACAGAATCTGGATCTGATATAGCGTCTTTATAGGTTTTGGGTTCATCGTCTTGATAGACTAGCATGTCACCATGTTGAGTCACGAGATAACCGTATCTCTCGGGCTCATGGCGTACTCTCCCAGATCTTTGTAGCTCTTGTGCCACAGTTTATGGAGTAACCTCCTCATAATGCTCAACCACCTTCTGTGGCACATCATCTCATCCTTCGTCTAGTATATTTTGTGGTTTTAGAACTTCATCGAGTTCTACTTTTCTCCCACTAGTACTTCTTAGAAAAAAAAAATTGCTTTTCTAAGAAGACACCAGAACGAGCAACAAAAATTTTGCGCTCTTCTGGGTGGTAGAGATAGTATCCTTTGGTCTCCTTTGGATACCCCACAAATATACATTTACAGGATTTTCGGCCCAGCTTGTTCGAAGTCAATTTCTTAACATAAGCTTCGCAACCCCAGATCCTGAGATAAGACAAGCTGGGCTTTCGCCCACTCTATAGCTCATATGGAGTCTTATCTACCAACTTTGATGGCATATAGTTTAAAATGTAAGTCACAGTTTCTAGGGCATAACCCCAGAACGATGTCGGTAAATCACTAAAACTCATCATGGACCTAACCATATCAAGTAAGGTCATATTCCTCCTTTCAGACACTCCATTATGTTGGGGTGTATAAGGAGGGGTGAGTTGTGATACTATCCCACATTCTTTCAAGTATTCAGAAAACCCTGAACTTAAGTATTCACCTCATCGATCCGACCAAAAAGTTTTAAAACTTTTGCCCAACATATTATGTACTTCATTCCTGAATTCTTTGAACTTATCAAAGGCTTCAAATTTATGTCTCATAAGATAGATATAACCATATCTACTGAAATCATCAGTAAATGTGATGAAGTATGAATATCCACCTCTGGCTTCAACTATTAGTGGACCACATACATCACTATGGATGATGCCTAACAGTTCAGTAGCCCTTTCACCTTGTCCTATGAAAGGGGACTTGGTCATCTTGCCTAATAGGCATGACTCACATACCTCAAATGATTGAAAGTCAAAAGGGTCCAAAACTCCATCCCTTTGAAGTTTTACAATGTGGGTCTTTTTAACATGACCCAATCTACAGTACCAAAGATATGTCTAGTTTTGATCGTTATGTTCAGCTTTCTTGGTTTCAACATTGAGAATATCTTTATTGTTTAAATCAAGAACATATAACCCATTATATAACCTTGTAATTCCAGATAGAATACCATTCAAACTAAAGGACAACAATCCATTAGATATCTCAAAATGATACCCCATATTATCCAAAGCGGATACTAAAATAATATTTCTAGAAATAGAAGGTATGTAATGACAGTTATGTAGTTCCAACAACAAGCCCATAGGCAAAGATAAACAGTAAGTCCCTACAGCCAATGCAGCCACATGTGCTCCATTTTCAACTCGTAGGTCCACCTCTCCCTTGGCGAGCACTCTACTCTGCCTTAGTCCCTGCACATCAGTACAAATGTGAGTACCACATCCTGTGTCAATGACCCAAGATGTTATGGGAGAGAAAGTAATCTCAATCATAAATATACCTGAAGTCGTAGCCTTTGACTTCTTCTTGCTTGCGAGGAAAGCTTTGCAGTGTTTCCTTCAGCAGCCAGGCCTACCAAAATAGAAGTAAACTACTTTACCCTTCCCTATGCCACTCTCAGGCCCAGGAGCACCTTGTCTTTTGGGCTTGGGCTTGGGCTTGGTTTTGGCCTTGGCCTTGGCCTTACCCTTACCGTTACCCATTCCTTTACTGGCAACAACCAGTAAAACAAGCTTGGACGTCTTTAAGTCCTACTCTGCAGTCATCAGCATGTTCAAAAGCTCTGACAGGGTTTTCACCATTATGTTCATATTGAAGTTCATTATGAATGGTGAATAAGAGTCAAGCAAGGATTGCAGAATCAAATTCATTTGTAATTCTGTATCCAACTCAAATCCCAAAGTCTTAAGCCTTTTTATGTGCTCGATCATCTTGAGCACATGAGGACCAACTTGGGCTCCCTCAGTCAGACGACTCCCAAACAGTGCTTTCGACACCTTGTACCTCTCATGTCGAACATTTCCTTCGAAAAGCTCCTTGAGGTGTAGACTAATGGCAGCAGCGTCCATATTCTCATGTTGCTTTTGCAGCACTGGTGTCATCGATGCTAACATCAAGCATTGAACACCATCAGCATCATCAAGGAACTTTTGATAAGTGTCCTTTACTTCTTGAGTGGCATCAGGATCAGGCTCAGCCATGTATGGCTTATCAAGGATATACAATGGGGGCTTTTATTTAATGTCTCACCGTATTATTATCTTTATTAGAATGACGTTGTTTGGCATGTTATTGAACATTCAACCTTAGCATGCATTCTAAACAAAAAATTAAACATGCCGGTAAATGGCCCACTAAAACCGATTTCCTCGAGCCTAGAGGAATCGGTGGGTCAACCTAGGGTTTCAAAATAAATCTTGGATCTTCAAGTTATTGCTCTTCTTCGCTCTTTTGTTTCTTCTTCACGATCATTAAAAATAATTATATAATAAGAAACCTATTCTAATTTACATCAATAAAATAGAAACCTTGCGTTACATATGTAACGCCCACATTGAAGTATGTAACTTATGTATGTTTTTATGCCCTTAGTTTTGCTTATTTCAAGGAGAAAGATTGAAAAATCGACATTTGAAAACTTCGCTGCGGCAAAAGAATTTTGTCGTCGCGGTAATGAACTTTTTGCCCAAATTTGTGTTAGAAATTTCAGACTTCGCCGAGGCGAAGAGCTGACTGGAATTTTTGAAAATTCTAGAGAAATCTTCCTTAGGGGAAAAATGACCATTCTACCCCTAATTAGTTGAAAATGTGGGGAGTGAAAATAAGAAAATTTGATGGAGAATGTAATAAAGGTAAGGGCATTAGTGTAAATGACTAAGGGACAAAGATGGAATTTTCTATAAAGTGTAAGGGCAAAATGGGAAGTATACCTATTAATATGAGATATTAAGGGTTCAAGCACAAAGACCCTATCATTCTCTAATCCCTCTCACACCATCTTCACTCTCAATTCCTCTCATCTCTTCATCAAATTTCCAAGGGATTTTAGAGGGCTTTTGGTTGGATTTTGGTAGAGATTTGATCCTAAGCACCCAAAGGTAAGAATTCTTGCAATAGAGGTGAGATTAATTTTTAAAAGTGTTTAATTCTTATAGTGTTTATGCTTAGGTTTTAGATAAAGAACAAGTCTACCAATGAAAGAGAGATTCTAGTGGAATTACTCAAGCACAAGGTAAGTAAATCCAACCCAAGTTATGATTTGAGAAATTAAGTGTGTAGAGATTTTACATATATGTATATGCTTATGATTTTGAGAATTGTTGATGAAATTGATGAATTATAGATGAGTTTGATGATTATTGATGAGTGGAATTTAGCCATGAGAAGTGGTATTGGTTGTATGATGATTCATTGAAGTTTGGTTGAAGCTTGGTTGAAGTTAGAAAGAGTTGAGTAGAATTTTTGGGAGTGTATTGTTTTGGACAGGTTTAGTAGTTGTTTGATGGAGTTTTACTCCAAATATTGGTGACTTGAGAAAGAGATAGAATTGTAGCCAAATTAGAATTTGATTATGCATGCAATATGTTTGATGAAATGTCCAAGAGAAGAGTATGCATGAGTTTTATTCATTTATGAATTGACATGAGTTTGTAGATGGTAGAAAGAAACTTATTTTTATGCTACATGGCATCCTTGCATTTAAACATTTGCATTTAGAAAGAATAATGAGCATGAGCCATCTACATATATGCATATACATATGCACTAGAACTTAAAGAATAAAGAGAAAGAAAGAAAAGTTATTAAAGAATGCTCTAAAAGAAGAAAAGAATAGGTTGTTGCGATGGGAACCCGTGAGTGATAAGAAGAATTTCCCCACATGCACGCTGCCTTCAGTGAGCGGCCTAAGAATAAGAAGAAGAATTGGTATAGCCCGTAAGAGTGCATGTGGATGAGGGCTGTACCCAAGAAAGAAAAATACACTCACACGGCCAGGGTTCCGAATCCATGCCTCAACCAAGTCCGATCGGCAAAGAATAAGAAAGAATAAGAAAGAAAGAATAAGAATAAGAAAGCATAAGAGAAGAAAAGAAAGAAGAGAAAGAATAGAGAAAGAAAGAAGAGAAATAGAGAAAAGAAAGAAATACAGAATAAGAATAAGAATAGAAAACAGAAAATGTGCACTTCTTGCATTTGTGCATGTGCATCACACTTATGCATGGAATTATGCCTACCGCCATGAGTAGTGAGAAATTAGAAAGAAAGAAAGAGAGAAGAAATATTGAGAAATTAGAAAGAAAGAAAGAACAGAGAGATAAGAATAGAGTAATGTAACGAAAGATAATGACAAGAATAGAGTAATGTAACGAAAGAAATTAAAAAGTGAGCAACGGAGAGAAAATGCTAGTTTAGTAGATTTACTTACTGAGCACTTAGTGCTCACTCCGTTGTTTTCTTTGTTTTTGCAGGAAATAGGTGAGAAGCGATCGGATGGACGTCGAGAGGCAGAGGGAAATGGCACCTCTGTCTACTATTTTTGAGCTTACGTACATGAGACTTTTATTAATGTAAAGAATTTTATATATAAAGTAAAGAAATTTTCGGGCCCATTATCTTTTACTAATATGTTTATGTGTTTTTAATGTATTATATTTTCCAAGTATAGTAGCTAGAAAAGAGTTATTACAACATACGAGGGGAGTGAGATGAGGAGAAGAAATACATGGAGATTTAAGAGAGAGAGGCAGGACATGCAGGTCCTATTTGTTTATAAAAATTACAAACAAACCCAATAAACAATAAACAATAAACAATAGGTCTAAGGCTCATGTACCGGGCACTATGCAATTATCAAACAAGAACATTGCATACATTAAAAAACAATCAATTTTTGAATCTTTGAATTGGGTGGGTTGAATTATCAAGTTACCACCTTAAATGTGCATAGTGAATATTGGCTTTAAAGGTTCAAAAAACTGCAATTTAGCCCCTATGCGAAAAACGGAAAGCAAAAACGGAGCAATAGGTTTCTTATCGCGTCGAAGAAATTCTTCACCCTGGCAAAGTTCATGCACACATGGTCGCTAAAGCGAAGTTTTATTTTGCCGCTGCAACCGTGAACTTCCAGAAAACACAAATCGTTCCAGAGAGTTTTATGTCTCGATGAAGTTTTATTTCGCAGCGGCTAGATCTACTTTTTCGGAATTTCTCCGCTATGAAGGTTTATTTTGCTGTGGCCAGATTCACTTTTTGCATCTCGCCGCGGCGAAGTGATATTTCGCCGCGGAGTAACTTCTTTGGCAATTTTTTTCACATAATGACACAGATCCAAATCAAACCGAATGCCCAAACATTCGACAAGGACACCAACCAACCAATACACATTCAATCAACACATTATTTAATCAATTGATTAATTAAGACATTCAACATACATAATTTTTCCAGATTTAAAAACAGTTCAAATCATGCAATAACATGTTATCAAACAAATATATATGTTATCAAACATCAATTAAACAATATAATCCAATACCCGAAGCTCTAATACCACTGTAAATAATTGATCTACCATACTTAGCGGAAAAACAAAAAATTCAATCGATAAATCAATTACCTTTCTTTGCCTAGATCTGAGTATAGATTATTCCGTTTGCATGTTTATAAGCAAAATCTGTATAAAGTAAATCCTTTCAAGGATTAGAATACATACGTACGTTTGGAGGCTCCTTCAAATATCTCTGATTTCGGACACGAACAACATTCCTTCTTGCATTCTTCACCGGTCTTTGTTCATGTCTCTTCACGTGATTCTTCGCTCATCGATCCAAAGTAGAATCTCACTCATGGAAGTCCACATGAAGATAATCTGCAGAACCCTTGATTATTGCTAGAACAATCAACGACTTCAAGAATCAAGAAAGAAGAACAACAAAAGTTTTCTTCTTGAGAGAGAGAGAGATAGGGTGGCTAGGGTTTTAATTGAATGAATAATTCTATATTGTTTTAATTTTAAGTTGCACTTATATAGTGCAACAATTAAAACCCTATTCCACTTAGGAATAGCCATGGGTTGGAACTTTATGGTATTTTAATTAATTAATTGTTATTATAGTAAAAATCAATTAATGTATAATAATATATTAACATTTAATTAATAATAATAATTCATTTTAATATATACAGAGATATATATTTAAATATAATCTCACTAATTTAATTTTAATATTAAACTTAAATACAGGCAATAACCTTAGCAAATTTAATTGTACTGTGAGATTACCAAAATATCCTTTCATCCTAAAAGACGAAAATACCCTTCTCACAAATTGATTCTTAAATTATCTTCTAAGTGTGTGACCCGTAAGCTCCTTATCATATCGGCAGTGAGTAGTAAAACGATTAACACTAATTAATTGTCTCATTACACACAGACCAAGATTAGCCCATAACAAGGCATCATGGCCACCTGATAGATTCGGATTTAGCGAAACTGCAGCCTGTCAACGATATGGTTACCGTGCAATCAAATCCTTTCATCAACTGTTATCTCATCGAGATTGAGGTACAGAAATAGTGTCAACCTCAAATATCCTCGACATGTTTGTAATCAGTCGCGAGACCAATGACATGAATATTAAATTGGATTGAGCATCAACTCAATCCCACTGTGGCCATAGATTTAGTGTCATTGCCATTTACTGAATTACCCAGTGAGATAACTTCTCCCGTACCGAGGAGTGATGAATCCTTTGTCGATCCACCATAGTCTCAATACACTTCTCAATATAGCCAATCACTACCATATTGATAGCTCTGAATAGAACTACGTTGGGCTAGTGTCAAACTAAACCAATTGGTGCACAAGTGTTGGAGTAGATGCCCTAGAGCCAATCAATTATTGTAGAATTGACTCTTTGTAATAATGTTCATTAATCAATAAAAGGCATTTTATTCTATATCGCGTAAATCATTATTATTGCAATATGTATTGATATATGTCCTTAGAATGGTAGAACTGTGACGAGGGTATCAAGTGTTTCAAATCTTGATAGTGAGAACCCTATGAGCACATATGGTGGCCATTCTAGAAACGTCCGTAGCCCCAGTATTATTATGAAGTAAGGGCACAGATAATATGGTAAGGCTATCATAATGTTGAACGACCCTGTCGAAAGGCAGTGACTGATCTCACTTGTCAAGGTTGTTTGGTGACAGCCTGGTGCAACATATGGGTGCATGCTGTAGGCGAATACACTACAACAAGTTCACTGGGCTGACCCACCAAAGGATTCCATCTGGATGGTAACACCAGTGTCTATAGAATAAATCCTCTAAAGAATGGTGGTGCATGTGATCCTTAGACTTGAGATCATCGGAGCGCCTTGTGCACCGATTGGTGTAGTTTGACACTAGCCTAACATAGTTCTTTTCAGAGCTGTCAATACGGTAGTGATTGGCTGCATCAAGGAGTGTATCAAGACTATGGTGGATAGACAGAGGATTCATCACTCCCGGGTATGGGAGAAGTTATCTCACGACGCAATTTAGTAAATGACAATGACACTAAAACTGTGGCCAGAGTGGGATTGAGTTGTTGCTCTATCCGGATTTATAATGAGTCATTGGTCCGATGGCGAATACATAATATCGAGAGTAACCGGAGGTTGACACTATTTCTATGCCTTCGTCTCATCGAGATAACCTATGATGAAAGGATCGTATTGTACGGTAACCATATCGTTGACAGGTAGCTACTTTGTTGAATCCGAATCTATCGGGTGGCCATGATGCCTTGCTAGGGGCCAATCTTGGTTTGTGTATTAGTGAGACGATTAATTGGTGTTAATCGTGATACTATACACTACCGGTATGATGAGGAGCCTATGGGTCACACACATAGAAGATAATTTAAGACTCAGGAAGTAAGAATGGCGTTTTCATCTTTTTAGGCGAAAGGGTATTTTGGTAATTTCACAGTGCAATTAAATTTACTGAGGTCATAGCCTTTTATTTAATTTGTTAGAAAAATTAAATAAGTGAAATTACATTTAAATATGTGCTAGCATATATTTAAATAAATTATCATTATTGTTAAATGTTAATATATATATATTAGATATATATTAATTGATTTTAATTGAAGATAATGATTAATTAAAATAAATATCTAATTTGGAGTGTTTGGAAACAAGGGGTGTTTGGGTTGGAGCCCAAGCCTATTCCATATGGGAATAGGGCAATTAAAATATCACTATAAAAGAAAAAGGTTTCTTTGTAAAAGAGATAGATTCAATCATTTCATATTATCATTAAAAAGAGAAAAGCTACAGCCCCTTGAAAAACACTCTCACGCCGGTTTTGGTTTTTGCCTAAAAATCAAATACATTTCATTTTCTTTCTTTGTTCTTAAGGCTAAGGAGGATCTAGCAAATCCCTCCTTAGTTCCTTGCGATTGTCTTCATGTGGACTACGTCGGTTCGATCCTACACTTGGGTCGGTAGCAAAACACATTCAGAGACAAAGTTGGAGGAGCCTCCAAACGTGCATATGGTTTCTTAAACCTTGAACTGATTTTTCTGCAAATTTAATATATATTGTATAAACTGTAAATTTGCACCCGGATCTTGGTTCTAAGGAACAATCCATGTCGCTTATTTTTTTGTCTTCCACTACGTAAATGGGTCGTTCACTAACAACAAGGCGCTCTGGTGATCTCAAGTCTAAGGATCACATGCACCACCATCCATTAGAGATTTATTCCATAGACACTAGGGTTACCATCCATATGGAATCCTCAGGTGGGTCTGTCCAGTGAACTTGTATAACGCCCCACTTGAGGTACGTAGTTGTTGTTTCTTCTTTCGCTATTATTTGAGTTGGTTTTTGGTAATATTGTTTGATTGAGTGTTGTGTTGAATACTTGCCCTGAATTTGGTGGAAAATAGAAGAAGTTTAGTGTTTCAGTCTTCGCCGCGGCGAAGAGGTGTTGAAGCCACGGGGAAGCTGCTAGACAGTTTCGCCGCGGCGACAGAAGTTGCTTCGCCGCGGCGACAGGCCGATTAAATTGTTTGTTAAGTTTTAGATATTTTCTTCCCTAAGGGCAATTTGACCATTCTACCCCTAATTAGCAGGAAAAGTGGAGAGTTATTTGTAAGGATTTTTCATGGAGAATATGTTGACATGGGGGTGAGTTTGTAATGAATCAAAGGATATAGATGGAATTCCCAAAGAAGAGTAAGGGCATAATGGGAATGCTTGGGTATAAATTTCATTAAAAGGAATTAAGAGTTAGCAAACCCTCATTTTTCTTCTCCAAAAACGCAACTCTCCATTCTTGTTCCTCTCAACTTCTCTTTTCTTTTGATCAAGGAGTTCCAAGGGGTTTTTGAAGTGATTTGGGGTAGAAAATCAACCTAAGGCTTCCTAAGGTAAGGATTCCTATTTAAGTTGTGTGATTTGTGAGTTTTAGTTTATATTGAAGTTTGAGGGTTTTTGTTCTTTTGGTTAAGAGTAGAGGAAAAGTCAAGCAAACCAAGTGAAAGGAAGAGTTGGTGAAGTCTCTCCATAACAAGGTAAGTAAACCCCAACCCAAGTTGAGATTTAAGAATTCTCTTGATTAGGGTTTTGGTAGAAATGATGTATGTATGTGATATACATGTGATATGCCATGTATGGAGGTTTAAATAGAGATTTCTATGCTTTGTGAATGTTTAGACCTTGCAAATATGAGAAATGAGTTGTTGGGTTGGAAAGGTAGTTTGAGATGGAATTGAAGGGGT
The DNA here is from genome assembly GCA_026225825.1 of Pistacia integerrima. Classification (NCBI taxonomy): domain Eukaryota; kingdom Viridiplantae; phylum Streptophyta; class Magnoliopsida; order Sapindales; family Anacardiaceae; genus Pistacia; species Pistacia integerrima. The sequence continues at coordinate 30,637,106 of CM047749.1, read as the reverse complement.
ATTGTGGATCCCTTTTTGGAAGTGCTTTCCTTGACAGGTTTTATGGCTATGTGAAGGGGTTTCTCCCCATTTTGGATGGTTAGAAAAAGATTTAGACTCATTGCTATAGTAGAGTTTTATGATGCACTTGAGTTGTTTGATGAAATGCCTAGTAGAGGTTTGAGTATGAGTAATGAACCTTAATTCTTGCAACATTGCATGTTGGCATTTCATAAGTGCATTAGTGGAGATGAACCATCCATATGCATTATTTATACATTGAAAAATGACCTAAGAAAGAGTAGGAAACTTTGTGTATGGAATCACTCTATGAGTAGAGAGCTTGGTGGATGCAACTACTCTAAGGGAAGAGAGAATGAGAAATGCTAGAATAGAGTGAATTAGAAGAGTAGTAGAGATGGGTTGATGCTTTGTGATCATCACCCGATAGTTATGGGAGTCGGGTTGATGCTTTGTGATCCCACCCGAATAGCCCTTAGAGATGGGTCGATGCTTTGTGATTGTCACCCGATGAGTGGTAGAAATGGGTAGATGCTTTGTGACCACTACCCGGTTAGTTGTTAGACAAGTGGGTTGATGCTTTGTGATCATCATCCAACAGTTAGTAGAAGTGGGCTGATGCTTTGTGATCATCACCCGACAGCGACTAGAGACGGGTTAATGTTTGGTGATCGTTACCCAAAAGTCATGAGAAGCAGGTAGGTGCTAAGTGGTCTCCACCCGATAGTTAGGAAAAACCGAGTAGGTGCTTTGTGATCCCCACTCGGTAGTCACTAAGAAACGGGTTGGTGTGTGTGAATTCCACCCGATAGTCATGGAGAGTGAGATGGTGCTGTGTGAACGCCATCCGGCCGTACCTCCAGTAAGATGAGGCCATGGTATTTAGTAGAAACAGAAATAGTATAAGGAAAGAATTAAGAGTTATACATACGGGGACAAGACAGATAGAGGGTTTTACTTATGAGCATTATTTTGTGCTCACCCCGTTATTTTCCTTTGTGGATGCAGGATCTAGGTGTTAATGCAGTCGGAGGGGCGTCGGCAAGCGAGGAGCAATAGCTACACTATTTTCCCTGTTTTGTCTTTTAAAAATGAATTTTTGTAAACAGTACTCTTTGTAAACAATACTCTTTGTGTATAAAAGACATATGAATTGAAATGAAAAGAAAACTTTGGGCCCAATTTTCTATTGTTATTATGCATGCATTGTACTAGTTTTCAGCAGTTGTTACAACTTGCCTCTAGCAAGCACCCATGTGTTGTACCAGGTTGTCGGCAAACAACCTTGACAAGCGAGATCAGTCACTACCTTTCGATAGGGTCATTCAACACTATGATAGCCTTACCGTATTATCTATGTCCTTAGTCAAAATAATACTAGGGCTCCAGACGTTTCTAGAATGGCCACCATATGTGATCATAGGGTTCTCACTATCAAGATTTGAAACACTTGATACCCTCGTCACGGTTCTACCATCCTACGGACATATATCATTTCATACACAATATAGAAGAATATGCCTTTTACTGATAAATAAACATTTATTACAGAATCAATTTTATAATAATTGATTGGCTCAAGGGCACCTACTCTAACATGTAGAATTAAATCCACTTGTAATTCTGCATCCAACTCAAACCCCAAAGTCTCAAGCCTCTCCATGTGCTCGATCTTTTTTAGCACATGAGGGCCAACTTGGGCTTCCTAGGTCAGGCGACTTCCAAATAGTGCTTTTGATACCTTGTACCCTCATGTCGAGCATTCCCTTCGTAAAGCTCCTTGAGGTGTAGAATCATGGCAGCAACGTCCATATTCTCATGCTACTTTCACGGCACTGGTGTCATCGATGCTAACATCAAGCATTGAACGCCATCAGAATCATCAAGGAACTTTTGATAAGTATCTTTTACTTCCTGAGTGGCATCAGGATCAAGCTCAGCCATGTATGGCTTATCAAGGATATACAATTTCTTTTCGGACTTAAGTATAATCCAAAGATTATGATACCAGTCCGAGAAATTGAATCCATCCAACCTGTTTTCTTTCTCGATTATCGGTCGCAGGTTTATAATGCTCATTTTTAAGTGAATCTACAATTCAGAAAAGTAAAGTCAATATAACGGTTATTATTTCTTAATATGGTCTTTTATTAAAAAACACTCCTACTATTTTCCTCAAGCTAATGACCCTCACTATTGACTCAGGAAAGCCCGTTGGCTTTCCTAGTGGACTAAGGTCCCATCTGGCCCATTCCAAGCCTTCACTGTAGTGAACAAGCCAAAATGGGTTGATTAGGTAGGCAAACAAACTTAATCCACACCAATTGATAGCTCCTTCCAACCTCAAATGTGAAGTAAGCCAACAGGCCAATCACACAGTCCAACGACTTAGCCATCATCCTCAAGTGTGATTCCCAGTATCAGTAAAGTGGACACTACATGTCAACACGTACACTCAACATGTAAACTTTTCTACTATGCCTATGACGTGTTTATCAACCTTCGTTTTGGCGAACAAGCAAAACTGTCATTTTAAGTTGACACAGCGACCAAGCTTACGACGAACAGTAGTTTGATTAAAACCATGATGATGGAAGGAATACGTGACTTAATATATCTTATTTGAGGATCTTTATTTATTATCTCACCAGATTATTATCTTTGTTAGAATGACAATGTTTGGCATGTTATTGAACATTCAACCTTAGCATGCATTCTAAATAAAAAATTAAACGTGCCGGTACATGGCCCACTAAAACCGATTTCCTCGAGCCTAGAGGAATTGGTAGGTTAACATAGGGTTTAAAAGTTAATCTTGGGTCTTCAAGTCATTCCTCTTCATAGCTCCTTCGTTTCTTCTTCATGATCATTACAAATAATTTTATAATAAAAATCCTATTCTAATTTACATCAATAAAATAGAAACCTCGCGTTGCATACGAGGGGAGTGAGATGAGGAGAAGAAATACATGGAGATTTAAGAGAGAGAGGCAAGACACACAGGTCCTATTTGTTTATAAAAATTACAAACAAACCCAACAAACAATAAACAATAGGTCTAAGGCTCATGTACCGGGCACCATGCAATTATCAAACAAGAACATTGCATACATTCAAAAACAATCAATTTTTGAATTGGGTGGGTTGAATTATCAAGTTGCCATCTTAAATGTGCAGAATGAATATTGGCTTTAAGGGTTCAAAAAACTGCAATTTAGCCCCTGTGTGAAAAATGGAAAGCAAAAACAGAACAATAGGTATCTTGCCATGGCGAAGAAATTCTTCGCCCTGGCGAAGTTCATGCACTTATGGTTGCTGCGGCGAAGTTTTATTTTGCCGCGGCGACCATGAACTTCCAAAAAACACAAATCGTTCCAGAGAGTTTTATACCGCGACGAAGTTTATTTCACTGCTGCTAGATCTACTTTTCCAGGATTTTGCCGTGGCTAGATTCACTTTTTGCATCTCGCCGCGGCGAAGTGTTATTTCACCGCGGCTAATGTCGCAAAACAATGAATCAGGCACGGTTATGTCTTTTGCAATTTTTCACATAATGACACAGATCCAAATCAAATCACATGCTTAAACATTCGACCAGGACACCAACCAACCAATACACATTCAATCAACACATTATTTAATGAATTGATTAATTAAGACATTCAACATACATAATTTTTTCCAGATTTAAAAAACACTTCAAATCATGCAATAACATGTTATCAAACATCAATTAAACAATATAATCTAATACCCAAGGCTCTGATACCACTATAAGTAATTGATCTACATACGCAGCGGAAAAACAAAAATTCAATCGGTAAATCAATTACCTTTCTTTGCCTAGATCCGAGTATAGATTATACTGTTTACATGTTTATAAACAAAAATCTATATAAAGTAAATCCATTCAAGGATTAGAATACTTACGTACATTTGGAGACTCCTTCGAATATCTCTGATTTCGGACAAGAACATCGCTACGTGATCGTCATGCAGATCTTGTTCATCATCAATCTGCTTCACGCTTATTGTTCATCGTCTACTATTCACGTGATTTTTCACCAATCGATCCAAAGTAGGATTGCACCCACGGAAGTCCACATGAAGATAATCCACAAAACCCTTGATTATTTTGTTAGACCAATCAACGGCTTCAAGAACCAAGAAAGAAGAACAAGAAAAAATTTCTTCTTGAGAGAGAGAGATACGGTGGCTAGGGTTTTAATTGAATGAATAATTCTCCATGTTTTAATTTTAAGTTGCACTTATATAATGCAACAATTAAAACCCTATTCCACTTAGGAATAGCCATGGGCTCCAACCCTAGTTCACCCTTGCAACCAAACACACCCTTTATGGTATTTTAATTAATTAATTATTATTATTATTAAAATCAATTAATATTTAATAATATAATAATATTTAATTAATAATAATAATAATTCATTTAAATATATACAGAGATATAATTAAATATAATCTCACTAATTTAATTTTAATATTAAAATTAAATACAGGCAACAACCTCAGCAAATTTAATGGCATTGTGAGATTACCAAAATACCCTTCTCACAAATTGATTATTAAATTATCTTCTAAGTGTATGACCCGTAGGCTCCTCATCATATCGGCAATGTGTAGTATCACGATTAACACCAATTAATCGTCTCACTATACATAGACCAAGATTAGCCCCTAGCAAGGCATCATGGACACCCGATAGATTCGAATTCAGCAAAACTGCAGCCTGTCAACGGTATGGTTACCATACAATCAAATCTTTTCATCAACTGTTATCTCATCGAGACTAAGGTACATAAATAGTGTCAACCTCAGATATCCTCGACATGTTTGTATTCAGTTACTGGACTAATGACAGGAATATTAAATTGGATTCAGCATCAACTCAATCCCATTATGGGCACAGATTTAGTGTCATTGTCATTTACTGAATTACCCAGTGAGTTAACTTCTCCCATACCCAGGAGTGATGAATCCTTCGTCGATCCACCATAGTCTCGACACACTTCTTAAGGTAGCTAATCACTACCGTATTGACAGCTCTAAATAGAACTACGTTGGGCTAGTGTCAAACTACACCAATTGGTGCACAAGGCTCTCCGGTGATCTCAAGTCTAAGGATCACATGCACCACCATTCGTTAGAGATGTATTCCATAGACACCAGGGTTACCATCCATATGGAATCCTCTGGTGGGTCTGTCCAGTGAACTTACCTCTAGCAAGCACCCATGTGTTGCACGAGGTTATCGGCAAACAACCTTGACAAGTGAGATCAGTCACTACCTTTCAACAGGGTCGTTCAACACTATGATAGTCTTACCGTATTATCTTTGTCCTTGGTCAAAATAATAATGGGGCTACGGACTTTTCTAGAATGGCCACCATATGTGATCATAGGGTTCTCACTATCAAGATTTGAAACACTTGATACCGTCGTCACGGTTCTACCATCCTACGGATATATATCATTTCATATAATATGATTTACGTGCTATAGTAGAATATGCCTTTTATTGATAAATAAACATTTATTACCAAGTCAATTTTATAATAATTGATTGGCTCTAGGGCACCTACTCTAACACTTTATTTTAACTGCATGACTGTATAAACGGAGCAATTTATATAGATGAATTGAAGAACTCTTTCTTCTATTATTCATGATATATTGATACTAGACAAAATGCTTTGAAGCCAACAATACGAATGATTTTTAGGGCATACACTAACACACACTAACAAACTCCTACTTGCACTAAAGCCATTCGATATTGTATCTCATATCCATCTTCTCAAGATGATGGTCCAATTGCTTCAGTGTCATCGCCTTAGTCAGTGGATCAGCTAAATTTTCTATTGAAGGTGTCTTCAGAAATATAATCTCTCCAGCTCCAATGAATTCTCTCAATATGTGATACTTGCGCTAAATGTGTTTGGATTTTTTGTGTTCTTGGTTCCTTTGCCTGTGCAATAGCTCTAGCATTTTCACAGAACATGCTTATCGGGTAAGCCATGTTCGAAACCACACCTAGTTCAATTACAAACGTTCGCATCCAAACAACCTCTTTTCCTGCTTCTGAAGCAGCAATGTATTCAGCTTCTATAGTGGAGTTGCTATAGTTGTCTGTTTGGAACTTTTCCAACTAACAACACCTCTATTACATATAAAAATGTACCCTAACGTAGACTTTCTATCGTCAATATCTAATTGGAAACCAAAATCTGAGTTTTCTTGAATGTTTAATTCTGAACATCCATAACTCAAAACTAGATCCTTAGTTCTTCATAAGTACTTAAAGATTGATTTTACAACCAACCAATGTTTCTAAGCATTGTTTTGTGCTCATCCCGTTGTTCCCTATGTTTTTGCAGGTTCTAGATGAGGACACGGTCGAATGGACATCAGCACACGAAGAGAATTGGCTACACTATCCACCCTATTTTGATAGTTTTGCATATGATACAAATCTTGTATATATTTGTATAAAGAATACATATGTTTAATAAAAGAAAATTTTGGGCCCAACTTTTTATGTTATTTTACATGTACTTTTACTATGCATATTTTTATGAGAATGGAGTCGTTACATTTTTGGTATCAGAGCCGAGATTTTGGGATTTGACAGTGTACCTTTCTCATCGCTACGATGTCCAAGAGCCAACTGTGTAAGTTAATTCTTTCCTTACGTTAAGTGTTCTCTTGAATTGATCAAGTGTGGTCGTTTTGTAGATGAGGCGTAGTAACCGAAATAAGGGTAAGAGTGTGATGAACGAGGGAGAACCCTCTAACCCACCAGAACCAACTCCCCCTACTCTTGATGCGACAATGATCCGGAATATTGTTCAAGAGGTGTTAGCAGAGAGTCAGGGGAGAGTTGTACCAGAAAGAACTGAGGCCTCTAGTAGAGGACGACCCGTAAGACAAGAGCGAGAGGGGCTGGTACCTCAGGTAGTATCGAATCAAGTTGATCCAATTCAGGGGCTTGCAAGCCAGCACCAGCCGCCAGAGTTTAGGGGTACAAGGGATCCGTTAGAAGCAGAAGAGTGGTTTACGTCCGTAGAGCAAACAGTGGCATTATTTCCCATGAACAATAGAGAGAGAATCAGATATGCTAGTTTCTTATTTCGGGGGGATGCTCGAATTTGGTGGGAACTAATGGAAGAGACTCATGACTTGGCTCCGATGACTTGGGACGAATTTAAGAGATTGTTTGAGGCCGAGTATCGAACGGAAGATCGAGTACATGAGAAAGTCCAAGAGTTCATTAATTTGAAACAGGGGACTAGTACGGTGAAGGAGTATTCGGTAAGATTCAATTCCCTTGCCCGATTTGCACCCGGGATAGTGTACACTCCAGTGTTAAGGAGGGATAAATTTGTACAGGGGTTGAGATCCGATATTACCCGAGATGTGATGACAGGAGCCGAGCCTCCTCCTACCTACAGTGAGGCTTTGACAAGGGCATTAAGGGTAGAGATTTATGTAAATAAGCACATTGCAGAAGGGTCATCTTTACCAGTACTCAGTGAACCATCCACTACCTTGCAGAGGGAGAGAGTGGATACATCAAGGAATAGAGAATTAAGGGCTAAGAAGAAGTTTCAACCCAAGAGTAACAGGAGAGATTGGCAGAACAAGCGGCCTAGGACCGAAGGGTTGCCCCTTTGTGCTAAATGTGGGAGGAACCATTCAGGAGAATGTTTGAGGGATAGAAATATGTGTTACGTGCCGACAGCCAGGGCATCTGAAGAAGGATTGTAAAGCTCCTTTTCCACCCGCAGCTCAGAGTTCGAGAGGTACTAATGCCAGAGTTTTTACGGTGGCTCGGGGTGGCTTGAGGCCGATCCATCAGTGCGGGTCAGTTGTTATTCCATGCTGTTTCTTTATATGCTTTAATTGATTCCGGGGCTACCCATTATATTGTATCGCATGGGATGATTGAGAGATTAGGTTTGAAACCTAATAGAGTGAGTCGACCTATTAAGATTGAGTTACCTGATGGGGTGAGTGTGGTGACTCAGGAGGTGTTGTTAGGAGAGTCCATAGTGATCCAGGGTCGAGAGTTAGCAGTCGATTTAATAGTCTTTGATATGCCCAACTTTGATGTGATTTTGGGCATGGATTTCCTAGGGAGGTATGGTGTAGAGATCGATTGTCGAAAGAAGAAAGCGAGATTTAATCTCAATAGTGGAGATAAATTTAGCTTTGGAGAGGGCCATCAGTTGAGTATGTTAATTAGTAGTGTGAAGGCTAGAAAGATGTTAAGAAAGGGGTGTTCTGGATATATTGCTCATGTAGTGTAGAGTGGTGATGTTCTACAGCCAGAGATTCAGAAGGTGCCGATAGTTCGAGAGTTTTTAGATGTGTTTCCGGAAGATTTACCAGGTTTGCCACCAGAAAGAGAGGTTGAATTTAGTATCGAACTAGCACCAGGGACAACACCAATATCTAAAGCCCCTTACCGAATGGCCCCAGCAGAGCTTCAGGAATTAAAGAAGCAACTCCAAGAGCTTTTAGATAAAGGTTTTATCTGATCGAGTCATTCTCCCTGGGGAGCTCCAATCTTGTTTTTAAAGAAGAAGGACGGGTCACTACGGATGTGCATTGATTATAGAGAGTTGAATAAGGTGACAGTAAAGAACAAGTACCCTTTACCTTGGATCGATGATTTGTTTGATCAGTTGAAGGGAGCAGCAGTATTCTCCAAAATTGATTTGAGGTCAGGGTATCATCAGGTCAGAGTGGCTGAGCAGGATATAATTAAGACTGCTTTCCGTACAAGGTATAGGCATTATGAATTTGTAGTGATGCCGTTTGGCTTAACTAATGCCCCAGTGATCTTTATGGACTTGATGAACCGGGTATTCCATGATTATCTGGATCAATTCATAGTGGTTTTTATAGATGATATCCTGGTTTATTCGAAGTCAAGAAAAGAACATGAGGAACACTTGAGAATTGTGCTGCAACGGTTGAGAGAAAGGCAGTTGTATGCTAAGTTTTCCAAGTGTGAGTTTTGGCTCGATCAAGTAGTATTTTTGGGTCATATGGTGTCTAAGGAAGGGATCTCCGTAGATCCGAGTAAAGTGCAGGCAATCCTTGAGTGGCAGAGGCCGAGGACAGTAAAGGAGGTCAGAAGTTTCTTAGGCTTGGCAGGTTACTACAGACGATTCGTTGAAGGGTTCGCCCAGTTGGCTAAACCATTAACCGCTCTTACTAAACAGAGAACTCCTTTTGTATGGTCAGAAGCTTGTGAGGAATGTTTCCAAGAGTTGAAGAAGAGATTAACGACAGCTCCTGTGTTAGTGTTACCTCAGGAGGGTATAGATTTTGATATTTATACAGATGCCTCTTTGCAAGGACTTGGTGCGATGTTAATGCAATTAGGTAGGGTGATAGCATATGCCTCTCGGCAATTGAAAGAGTATGAAATGAGATACCCTACGCATGATTTAGAGTTGGCAGCCGTGGTCTTTGCCTTAAAGATTTGGAGGCATTACCTCTATGGTGCAAAGAGCAACATCTACACTGATCATAAGAGTTTAAAGTATTTCTTTACTCAGAAAGAGTTAAATATGAGGCAGAGAAGATGGTTAGAGCTGGTTAAAGATTATGAATGTAAGATCAAGTATCAACCGGGGAAAGCCAATGTAGTAGCCGATGCCCTGAGTAGAAAGGCCTATTTATCCCGGCTCACTAAGCAAAAAGAGTTGATAGAAGAGTTGTGTAAAGAGCAAATCAAAGTGATTACGGGAAGGATTACAAGGTTAGAGATTCAGACTACTTTATTGGGAGAAGTGAAAGAAAAGCAAGTGGCCGATGAGTGGTGTCAGAAAATAGTTTAGCAAATGCTTGAGGGCAAGACATCAGAGTTCTGTGTGAGAGATAGTGTTCTCTATTTTAGGAATCGGTTGTGTATTCCTCCGAATGATGAGTTGAGACAGAGAATTCTTATGGAGGCTCATGACACACCATACACTGCTCATCCTAGAGCAACTAAGATGTATCAGGATGTAAATAAAGGCTATTGGTGGACAGGTATGAAGAAAGACATTGCAGAGTTCATAGCTAAATGTCTGACTTGTCAGCAGGTGAAAGCAGAACACCAACGGCCGTCAGGGTTGCTTCAACCACTTAATATTCTAGAGTGGAAATGGGAGAGTATTTTGATGGATTTCATCATCGGTCTCCCTAGAGTATAGAGAGGGTATAATGCTATATGGGTGATTGTGGATAGATTAACCAAATCAGCCCATTTTCTTCCAGTAAAGGAAAGCACCACTGCAGATCAGTTGGCTCAGATCTACATTAAGGAGATAGTCAAGTTACATGGTGTGCCCAAGACAATAGTGTCAGATAGAGATTCCGAGTTTGTCTCGGATCTTACGGATGAGTTTCTGAGAGGAACTTGGGTACTAGATTGGCGTTGATCGCCTATCATCCTCAGACAGATGGCCAAACCGAGAGGACGAATCAGGTGCTTGAGGATATGTTGAGAGCCTGTGGTATGGATTATAGAGCATCTTGGCATGAAATGCTACCCTTGGTGGAGTTTGCCTACAATAATAGTTATCAGTCTACAATTAAGATGGCGCTTTACGAGGCTTTATATGGTAGACGATGTAGGTCTCCACTACATTGGGATAAGGTAAGTGAAAAGGATGAGTTGAGTACCGCTCTTGGGCCAGAGGTGACTTAGAAACTGATAGAAGATGTGAGATTGATCAGAAACAGGATGAAGCAAGCCCAAGATCGACAGAAGAGCTATGCCGACTTGAAGAGAAAAGAGGTTGAATTTCAAGTGGGTGATAAAGTATTTCTGAGAGTTTCCCCCTATAAGCGAGTGATGCGCTTCGGGAACAAAGGGAAGTTGGCACCGAGATTCATTGGTCCATTTGAGATTCTACAACGAGTGGGGAAGGTTACCTACAGATTAGCACTACCACCTAATATGGACAAGGTGCATGAGGTTTTTCATGTCTCGATGTTACGGAAATATGTAAGTGATCCCTCTCATATCCTGAGTGTAGAGGATGTTGAGCTAGCAGAGAACCTTGTGTATGAAGAACGGCCAGTACAGATTCTAGATCGAAGGATTAAAGAGCTTCGGAACAAGAGCATTCCGCTAGTGAAGGTTCTTTGGAGGAATTACAAGGTAGAGGAGGCCACATGGGAAGTAGAACAAGACATGCAAAATCGCTTCCCAGAGTTGTTCATGTGAATTTCGGGGACGAAATTCTTTTAAGGGGGGAAGAATTGTAACGCCCCACTTGAGGTACGTAGCTAATGTTTTTTATTTCGCTCCTATTTGAGTCGGTTTTTATGAATATTGGTTGGTTGGTCTTTGGTTGTATTGATATGTTGAGTATTTGCCTTGAAATGAGTCGAAATTAGAAGGTTTTTGTTGTCACAAGGTTCGTCGGGGCGAAGAATAATCTTTGCCGCGGCGAAGAGGTGTTCAAGCCACGGGGAAGCTGTTGGACAGTTTCGCTGCGGCGAAGCTTCTTCGCCGCGGCGACGTGCTGGTTGAAAAGTTTATTGAGTTTTAGATTTTTTTTCCCTTAGGTGCTATTTGACCATTTTACCCCTAATTAGCAGGAAAAGTGGGGAGTAAAATGTAAGGAAATTTCATGGAGAATATGTTAGTATGGGGGTGTGTTTGTAAGGAATCAAAGGATATGGATGGAATTTCCAAGAAAGAGTAAGGGCAAAATGGGAAGAATGAGTTTGTTAGGAGATATTTAGAGGGGTTTAGTCTTTGAGAACTTTTCATTTCCCATTCCACCGCCTCCTCCATTCTCCAAATTCTCTCAAATTCCTTCAATCTTCCAAGGATTTCCAAGAGCTTTTTGAGTAACTTTTTAGTAGGGTTTTAAGCTAAAGCATCCTAAGGTAAGGATTCTTGCTTTAGATGAGAGTTTTAGTATGTTTTGATTAGAGTCTCGTGTTGTTGTTGTTGTTGGTTAAAGTTGTAAAGAGAAGGCAAGCTCCCAAAGGAAATGAGAAGTGTTAAAGAAGCTATTTCCTCATAAAGTAAGTAAATTCAACCCAAGTTGAGAATTTAAGAACTCTTTTGATTAGAGAGATATATATAAATGTGTATTCATTATGTTTGTTGAAATGAGATGAATGAGATTAGTAGTTATTAATGAGTAATACACATAAATTGAGTTATGAGAAGTGTGTTTATTTGCTTGATGTTGGGTTGAGTTTGATTAAAGTTGGAGGAAGTTTTGAGCAAGTTTATTGAAGTGCTTTTCTTTTGACAGGAAATTTAGAGTTTATGAGGGAGTTTCTTCCCATTTGGATGATTAAAGAAAAGAGAAAAGTTAGAGTTAGAGTAGAGTTTTATATGCACATGAGTTGTATGATAAAATGCTCAAGAGAAGCATAAGTAAGAGTAGAAAGCCTTAATTTTTGCTACATGGCATAATTGCATCTCATAAATGCATTAATGAGCATGAGTCATTTATGTGCATTAACTATGTATTAATTATGCACTAGAGAAGAGAGTAGAGAAAGAATTGAGATTTTTTAGTTTAAGCTACTTTTTGAGTAAAGAGAAAGAGAGAATAAGCACTATAGAGTAAAAGTTAGAGTAGTGCTAAACAAGAGAATAGAGTGGGTTGTGTGATGGGGAACCTGTGAGTACGGGTAGAGTATTCCCACATGTACGCCGCATTGAGAGAGCGGCATGAGTATCAGAGAGAGAAGTGGTGTAGCCCGTAGAGTACATGTGGATGAGGGCTATTCCCGAGTTTACCCGAGAGATTCTATGCACTCACATGGCCAAAGGTTCCGAATCCATGCATAACCAAGTCCGATCGGCTAGAATGAGTAGAAGTCACAGGGAGTGGGAGCGAGTCCCAGCCGTGCCTTCGGTCAGATGGGGCCGTGACTTACTAGAAAGAGAGTTAGTAGAAAAGAGTTATGAGAAAGAGAAAACAGAGAGTTGTATAAGAGAAAGAGTAAATAAAATTATAGGGAAAGAATTAGAGAGAGAGTTACAGGGATAGTTGACTAGAGGGTTTACTTACTGAGCATTGTTTTGTGCTCATCCCGTTGTTCCCTATGTTTTTGCAGGTTCTAGATGAGGACACGGTCGGATGGACATCGGCACACGAAGAGAATTGGCTACACTGTCCACCCTATTTTGATAGTTTTGCATATGATACAAATCTTGTATATATTTGTATAAAGAATACATATGTTTAATAAAAGAAAATTTTGGGCCCAACTTTTTATGTTATTTTACATGTACTTTTACTATGCATATTTTTATGAGAATGGAGTCGTTACATTGGCCGGGGTCCCAGGTCGTCTGGTTTTACCAGTTGAACTAGCTGGTTCAACTGGTGACATCATCATGCTGACGTTAGCTTGTTACTATTCACAGAATGCAAAATTGCGGAATTTGAATCCAAATCATGAACTCCTAAATAAAAAGACCTTAGCAAAGCATCATCAAACATCATTATATCAATAATACAACAAATTATAAATCAAAATAACAAAATAAAGGAAGAAATCACATAATATAATAGTTTTTTACTTCTTTCAACACTTCAATATTCTAACAAAAAATCATTTGCACCCAATGGTCTTCAATCCATCATTCCATCCTCAATTAAAATTCATAGTTTACACATCATTTCACAGATGATCATCATCATTAGTAACATCGGCAATATCATCTACAAAAACTTTTAGCAAAAAAGGAAAGCCATAAGTTAATTATTCTCATTAAAACTAATTGAATATAAAGTAGCTACTACCAAATTGAAATTGCTTAAAAAATTGAAAACAACCTTCTAAAGCATCTATTGAGTCATAATAAGAAGGGTGATCATCACCATCTACAGGAATAGCTCCTTCTCTATATAATGATTGTTCCAATTCATCATAATTAAGCTCACTAACCTCCTCTTCCTCATCAACTATCCACCATTCAGTTTTATCAATACTCTCATAATCAATAGGATCATAAGTAATTTTCTTGTAACAACTTTGAAATAACAGAATTAATGTTCAAATTATGACCAATAAAGACATCAATAAGAATAACAAAATGAAGAAGGCTTTATACCTATTTTGCAAACGTAAGTTATAATGAGTGAAAACCAAATCATTCAACCGTGGATGCTCTAATCTGTTCCTCTTTTTAGTATGTATGTGCTCAAAAACACTCCAATTTCGTTCACATCCATAAGAGGCCGAAGTTTGACTTAGAAATTTGATTGCAAATTTGGAGCACTAAACCCGAATGTCCTCCACCATTCATCTAATTGAGAATAAAGTATAAATTGCATAAGAAATAAACACAATTTCATAACTTAAAAAGTTAATATTTAATAACTATTACATACTCGGCCGTGTACTTTTGCAAGTTTGAAGAGCAAGCTCACGAGAAAAGCTTTCTAGACGGTCTCAATATAATATACTCTCCTCTGGTAACGTTGTCTTGCTCATTTTAAATGCACTTGCTTTATTGTCAATAGTGTCAAGGAAACCATATATGACCTCAGGTTTTTTGGAAAAAGTATCATCGTCATATTTAAAAGCAGGATTCAAATAATATGCTGATGCATGGATATCACGGCGCAATATCCTATCCTAATGCATCTTAATAATTGTTGTATAAGGCTTGTACAAACTTTTCTTATTCTTAAACAGCTTCTTGATCCCCATCCTCGTTATGCACATGCCATCATACACATATCCTATTGAAGGCCTCTCATCTGAGTCTACAATTCGGAGCATACGCATCAGTGGACTCACAACTTTGGTAATTATACCAATGTCATCCCAGAATCGGTTATCTAGAACTATGGAAATAAAGGCTTTGCCTTTATTAGTTTTTGCATATCGAGACTCCACAAAAGTTCTATCTGTCACTATAGATTGCAAGTCATGTTTGTGCTGATGTAGGCTGCTCAATGCAATGAAGGTTGTGACAAAACGGGTTGCACTTGGGCGCATAATTTATGTCCAACCCTATTCAAGTGATAGACAATAGATGTTAGTAAATTATTAAAAAATGTACATATATAATATGATTTGACAATGTAAATTATAAACATATGAGGTAAAGGTATATAACCTATTTTTTCCTCAGCAAAGCTAGCACAAAGGAATGATTATACACAAACTTTGTAACCTCAGATGCACGTTTCGAAAGGTTAACTATGTGACTCATCTCAGCTATGTCTTTCAACATCAAATTAATGCAATGTGCTGCACAAGGAGACCAAGTAATACTGCTATATTTTTCAAACAACATTCTTCCAGCAACTTTACAATTTGTCAGTGACAAGATGGACAATATTGTTTGGTCCGACCCATAAAACTATTTCCTCAAACAAGCTGAATAATGTTGTAGCATCCTTTACAACATCTGAAGCATCCACTAATTTCACAAAACACACTCCTTTAGGACAGTACACTAGAAAATTAATCAGCGACCTATGTGAATTATTTGTCCAACCATCAGCCATTAAAGTACATCTAACATCCTCCTAAGTTTTCTTGTAACCATCAACAAGTTACTGCACTTCTTTCCTAGCATCTCTCAATAAATTTACACGCAAATTATGATATGTTGGGATTTTATACCTAGGACCAATTGCAGTTATAGCATCCACCATAGGTTAAAAATAAATTGAATTAATAACATTAATTGGGATGCAAGAATCATAAAAGAACCTTGCAACAACCATGTCCGCTCTCCACTTAGCTCATTTTCTGGCTAAAACACTCTTAATTGAGGGCTGAGACCCATGCTTAGTCCTCGGAGCAAAATAGTCACCTATCCCAATAGATCTTTTTCTCTTACTGCTTGAAGTTGAAGTTGGAGATGGACATGGAGAAACCTCTTCACACTCTTGATCTTCATCTAACATATTACCCTCAAATTGTTGTACACTAGCTCCTCAAGGATTGACATTCTTACGAAGTTCAACTTTTTGTTTATTCTTGGCCCCAATTTCATTTAGTGTTTCTTCAATCTTGAATTTAACATTGAAAGGAACTTTAGAGCACTTTCCAACTTCTCCCTTTATACCCGCAAGATGCAGTTTCACTCGATAAATTTCTCCACCTCTGATTATCTTGCCACAGTAAATACATGTTAATATATTCTTCCCATTTTCATCCACACTCTCATTAACATATCCCCATGCTATATCATTTCTTCCTTGAAAATTTTGTGAAACATCCATGGAAGTAGATTGTTGACAAGACCCATATGATGACATATTCTCTATCTTTAATGTTGATCTCTAACTTGGTGATACAAATAACAAATAAGTTAGTAATAATTAATAATTTACCCTTATTACTACATAATCATGCATTGTGGCAATTAACCTCAATCAACCAAATACTCATGCATTGTAAATATGCATTATTAATAATTAACCCTTGTTACTACATAATCATGCATTGTGGCAATTAAAACCAAATACTCATGCATTGTAAATATGCATTATTAATAATTAACCCTTATTACTACATAATCATGCATTGTGGCAATTAACCTCAATCAAGCCAAATACTCATGCATTGTACCAAATACTCATGCATTGTAAATATACATCATTAATAATTAACCCTTATTACTACATAATCATTGAGTCACCCATCGCTTCTAGAACTTTAAGGTTTGGTTTGGGCAGTTTAATTTGACCCTGACATTGAGATGTAGCCGCCATTGCACTTTAAATTATTTAAAACAATCGGTTTGTTATTCTGATAAAATATTTTCATGACAGTAACAAGAGTTTGAAATTTAGCAAGAAATTTGTAGTTGACCTTAATACTAGGTACGAGTGGGGCGAAGAGGGTGTTGAGTTTTGACTTGATTGTGCATAGAGTAGATAGTGGAATTTGATGGTATAGGGAGAATATTATAGAGAAAAAAGTTGGTGGTTTGTTTAGAAAAGAACCTGAGGCTGAATAATCAATCCCGCTCGCTCTGCTTTAGAATGGTTTCCTCTTTATCTGTCTTAACTCTCATTGGGGATTAGATAGAGCACGTGGCTTTACTAAGAGAAATGTTTAATTAAACACCAGCTAATTGATACACTTTTGTCATTGTCAATGAATTAGATAATTATGGCATCTTGTAATAAATGAATTTAAACTTGTATAAATTAATATTTGCTTTTCCTGTCAAAAAACATAACATAAATCACTGAATATGAACTGGTATTAGACACTTACTTGAATCCCTGGAATTGGCCTAAGGTTCATGAAGAAGGCTGCTCTAAGATGAATACTCTTTTGGAAGATTGTTACTTCTTTCTGACGATCCCTTATCAACCTTATTACTCTCCCCTGCAATGTTTCATTATGGATATGTCTAAATTGGTTTATGAGTTATAATAATATTTCAAAAATGTATGAATGGGATCTGACTATGGAAGGAAGCAAGAATCTAAGTCACACGGGAGGAAGCAAGAATTTAAATTATACAAACTCGTATCATTCATCATCAAACTTCAATAACATAATTTTATATATTAATTAATTATATATAGCTCACTGACGTGCTGTCGTAGGTACCCAGAATTAAAACCCTAAAAAATACACGTACTAGTGTGAGTAGGGATCATTCCCACGAAGAGTGTCTAACCGAGTTTAATGTTACGTGAACAAGGTTGGGGGGTTTTGAGTAAAACAGAAATAATTTCAGGAAAAACAATTCAAATTAAACTATCAAAATCAATCAAATAACGAAACTTGGTCTAGGTCAACATCCACCATCGGAATCTTATAATTGATCATCGATACAAAAATAAATCAATTCATACCCTGAATATTCATCGTTGGAACTATTTTCCTATCTCTCGTTAGTTGTAATTAATTAAGAAACAAGTGATCTAATTAACCTTACTACTAAACAACCCTAGACAAGCGCTAAAGATTTAATCTAGTGGCAGCCTTAAGACCTAGAGAGATCGATGAAGCTAAACAACACAAACTCAAGCGGTTGCATTTAATTCAGTCAAATGTTCTTCTTAAGACTTAATAATTCCTAACGCAGCAAATTCTTAAACCCTAATTACTTCACAAGTTAGAGAGATCAAACAATTACGGATTTGATATCTAACTTAACAGTAGATTGCAACAAATAATAAACTAGTAGGACTCCTAGTAATTAAACGCAACAATCATGACAATATGCATAGAAGAACATCCAATACTCAAAACATAAATTGAACACTAAAAACAGATAGATCTCACAGTTTTATTGATTTCGAGGTCTCCGTTTCCTTCAACCAAGTTCTAAAAGTTTAGCCACTCATGGCTATAAAAAAAAAACTCAAGAAAAACGAATTTTTCAGAAGAGAGAAGAGAGAGGGGTGTGTGATATTCTGTTATCCCTAATCTGATCTCCCTCTCTCAATATCCAATTCGAATTTTAATTCTACTAAATCTAAATCTCCTAAAAATATTCTAAAATCCCAAAATAACCTTTATCCTAATCTGAGTAATTGAAAATAAATAAAGTCTTAATACAAAATAGGAAAGTGGTGTGTCTAGCTGTAATTTGCGTGCAATAGGTCTTCAAATCTTCCAATAATAAACTGCCTATTTGAATTTCATGACAAGGCAGAATGTTTTAGAACGTTGGTAGTGTAGGTGCGTCAACTTCAAGCCCGATTACAACCTTGATTCAGCGAGTATCTCTCCAAACTCAAAACATGAAAGTTATAGATATCTTTCTTAGGGTTCCATAGCATTTTGAATCATCTCAATCGGAGCTCGGATGAGAAAGTTATGCCCAGATTACGAAGCAATGTCAAAACTATCTGAATTCACCTAATTAGTTCTGTTTTGCATTTAACGCCTCCATTTGCATCCTAAACCAAAATAGAATAATAATGAGTACATTTAGGCAGCAAATAAGTATAAAAGACTAGACATTAAGGGGAGGTAAATATGACATTTTGCATTCTCATCACTCACCATATTTTCGATTAAGATACCGAGACAACCCTGCCTGAGTCACTCCCAGCATAACATCATTGATTGTCTATAAAATCACAATGCCACAAAATTTAGATTTGTTTATTTCTCGCTATGGACATTTTCTGGGAATAGTGGAATGTACATCAGTAAGGTGACACCGTGATAGTTACCTGGTGCTGGTGAAGATGAGCTGCCATTGACAGTTGAGTTGACCGTCAGAGAGGTGGAGCTCGACTGTGAACAGTGTAACTATGAAGAGCTGAGATTCAAGCAATGTGAGGGGAAGAGGCGATAATTCCTGGGCAAGAAGAAGACGAGATCGACTGTGTAGCTCCGAGAAGATTGATGACGATGGATGAACATCATAGATCGGCGGTGAAGAAGAGTGTGAGAGGATAGAGAAGATCGCGAAATGGGAGGAGATACGTGGTACCCCAGCTGACGATGAAGTAAGCAGTTGACGATAAAGGCTAAAGCGATGAGATTCAACAGTGAAAGGGAGATTCTGGTGGAAGAATGAAGATTTCATATTTTCAGTTTAAGACAACTTTCACACCAAAGTGTGGGAAATGTCGGGCAGGGGGGGAGGGGGCGGGGGGGGGGGCGGTGGGTGGGGATGGGGGATAATGTTGATATTTGCTTTAGGATAGGGGGCTTTTATTGTTTTAGAATTTAGAGTTTAATTTAAAATTTTATAAATTAGCTGACCCGGTTTTTTTAAAAATAACGGTTGGACCGGCGAGTGCTACAGTGTATCGGTCCAACCGCAGGTGTAAGTGGGCAGACTGATATAAGCGGTTTTGAGCCTCACCCGGCCCGACTCACCAACCGGGTCCCAGTTCAACCGGCTAGGCCAGGCCTGGTTTTAAAACAATGCCCACAAGCACCGATGAACACAATCAACACTTTCCGCAAGAGTTTAATGAACTTGGCTAAACTTAAACTTTCACTAATTGAAAAATCTCTCTATTCTAATGAATAATTTAAATTTTGAGTCAACCACTTTTCTTTAAACAAAAATAGTAGTCAAAATTGCAATCTATGAAAACAAATATGATAGAGAACTTATTATCAAATTCACCATACATCATTTTTTTCTCTTGTTTTCGATATTTCAATTTTGAAGTTAAAAATAACATTATTTTTCTTCATAACAAAATTAAAAAAAAAAAATTCAATTTATCATAACAGGATCCTCTCCTAATCTGAGCTCTCTTGAGATTTAAAGGATCTCATAGCACTTGTACTATAATGATAATGTATAGTTATAATTTGTTTATTTTTAATATATTTTCTAACAACCGTCAATCATGTACTTGTATTTTTATTCAGGTAAAAATCAGATCAAAAGAGGATCTTGGTTCTTTATGATATAACTATTTTTGCTTTCTATTATCTTCATTTTAAAATAAAATATACATATTGTATGATATAATTTATTGCATTAAATAATAACTTTTTTACTATTATAATTTTTTCTATCATCAAGATTGATAACTTACTTTTAAATACTTAATAATTTTTCAGCTATCTCGAACAAAAATTTCTAATTCCACCACTGGTTAGAGTACAGGACTTCTAAGATAGTTTCTATTTTTTTTTCTTTTTTGAAAAACAAAATTGCAAGTTCCTTGTCCTCGTATCTTAATGGTGGCAATGATGTATATGCTTAGTATTCTTATACTAATAACAGAAAATTAGAATTAAGATCTTAGTTGTGTGTATAGATTGGCGTGGTCCCTCTCCAATTGATGGTCCACCATCACAAGCATTTGAAAATAGAATTACAGTTTCATGTTGTGTGCCGGATAACACATAAGAGCAGCTGCATCTTTGCCAAAGAAGAATTCAAAGTTGAATTAAAAGGTGACCTAATAATAATAATATTAATTTAGGCTGCATTTGATTCAATGAATGTTATATTACTGAAGAATGTAATATTAATGGAAATATAGATTATCTTCAAGATTACTAGAAATATTATATAAATACATTTAGTTAGATTGGTTGGTATAAATAATTAATATGTTTAGTTAGGATGAATAAAAAAATTTTAGGAGAGACTTTTTAATAATAATAAGATTCATTTAGAGGCTTAAAATCCTAATTCCTGAGCCAAAGGAGAGGACTTTTCAATTTTGAACACCAAAAGGAGGTCCACATTAATAACTGAGGGTCCACATATTACAAAGTAGAAATAGATATCACGACCCTGATAATCACAATAATAGCAATATGCCTTCCTCTGTTGGGTACAAATAATAATAGCAACACTCCATGCTTACAAGAAGAAAGAAACAATAAAAAAACATAAGAGAGAATATTGCAAAGTCCAATATGGATGGCAGCAAGTTAGTATAATCATTTGAAATCTAAAGGCTGGCCTGCGCAGCTGCATGCAAAGATGGATTCCCTTTAGCCATCAGGAAACTATTTTCATTTCTAACGTACAATTTTGTAACCCTACTAACACCAAATTAAATATAATTATATAAAATAGTTTTGGGTTTAAATTTCTTACTTTCAAAGGAAATTAAGAAAGAAGTATTCAAGTTAAGAAAATTTGTTATTTAAACCACTTTTTTTTTTTTTTTTTTTTTTATGCATTTGTATTATGTACGTAATTTGTAGCTTAATTATTTAGAACTTAGTCTTTTATGTGCTCCTTAAATTCTTTGGGCTGTCCACTTACGGTAAGATATACGAGATTAATTAATTATTAATATAAGTTTAATACAAATTTTTGACACAAATTCATAATCATTGATTCATAAAAATCTAATGGCTTAAATATTTCTTGGATGGCAATAAAAATTAAATAACTCTTAACTTTTCATCCAATTCCGTTTGATTATATTAAATCAATGGCTATGAATTTGTGTAAAAAATTTGTGTTACAATAGCTTAACCCTAAGTCTAATTTGATCAATAATCTGTTAATTAGTTCAACTTCCAAGAAAACATGGCTGCAATTTCGCCTACATAAGCAAATTTCAAGGAATTCAGAAACCCCCATATCTTTGTCGATTTATAATAAGCCACCACACATATGGCAAATGAGACCTTAATCCCAATTTCGTTGAATCTTGTTATTGAGTTAGATTGTAAAATGTTTGTTTTGCCCTTGTTCAATTTATTGTAAAATTATTAAGAACCTTCCATCACAATATTTTGGAACACCCTCCACCATGGCAAAAAGTATTGACATTGGCTCCAATGCCTCCAACAGCTCTTGGCATTGTTGTAGACCTTCCATGGTCGGGCTACAACCACTTGAGGCTACAATAGAGTCACGACAAGCACAAGTATCATGGAGGCCTCGTGGCAACGCAAATTAAGGCCAGATAAGGCCTCTCGACAACCACTCCAATTTGACTTTTATCAACACCGAGAGGCAAGATGTAGCCTCATGGCGTTATAGAGGCTATATTAGGCTTCCAAGCAATTGATAGAGGCCAAATTTGGCCTTGGAGTATGCCCTTGAGGCCATTACTGATCGTTAGAAAGGAGGAAGAAGAGGGGGGAAAAGAGAAAAAAGAAATATAATGGGAGAAAGAAAAGCTGAAAAAGAAAAGTAAGGGGAAAAGTGAGAAAAATAATAGAGGGTTTTATAAGACGAAAATGTCAAATATACCTTTCTTTAAAAGTGGAAACATCAAATTTATCTGACCTTCAGTCAAATTTAACAGGATGGGAGTTAGCAAACATATATGGGCTTTCTATAAATATCTCTTTGTTCAA
Source organism: Pistacia integerrima (assembly GCA_026225825.1). Taxonomy (NCBI): domain Eukaryota; kingdom Viridiplantae; phylum Streptophyta; class Magnoliopsida; order Sapindales; family Anacardiaceae; genus Pistacia; species Pistacia integerrima. The sequence goes on along the minus strand of CM047749.1, from coordinate 30,614,366 downwards.
CACTAATGCTCTAAAAATTGGCTTTTTACTAAATTACCCGTAGGTTTCGCTAAATTACATGTCCATGCCAAGTTTGGGTTTTTGGATTTTTTAAACCAACACTATCCAAAAATAAACATTGACCACCCTTAAGCATGATGTCATTTACAAATTGTCTTCACTTTTAATCGTTGCCAGTGGCATTTAACATTTGGGTGAGAGGTGAGTGTAATTACAATAAGACCCTTAATTTATTTTCGAAATAACATGCCCGTTTGGCATATTTTGTTAGTAAAATTACAAATAAACCTTTTATTTTTAAAAAGTAACTGATTGTAGGAGAATTTTTACGATAGAGTAGTGTTTTAGATTGAAATGGATTGTATATAAATACAAGTAGATTTCTAGGAGCTTTTTTCATTCATGCACCCAAACTTCCAATCCATTTTTATCTTTAACGCTTCATTTGATCTAACTATTTTCTTGCTATTTTTTTTTTTCAAATCAGCCAAGTATGAGTGACTCAAATGCTAGTTCAAGAATGGGTTCCAAGAACAACAATGTCATGTTTAATGGAAGTTTGTGAAGTTTGAAAATAGGATTCCAGAATGCAAGGTGTTTCATGCACTTATCACGCATATGTCAAGTGATGTACAATACAACGCAATATGTACTGTTTGAATCTTGACTATCAAACATAGTCATCTTCAACCTTTGAATAACAAATTGTACGATAAACACGAAAAAAGAACTTATTTACCTTTGTACTAACAACCAATGACAAAATGATGACATCTAAACAAAATTTCTAGCTATTATAGGCTAAGATACAACATTTAATATATTACCCATACTTAAAACTTAAAAACATGAAAATTAAATTTTCTTAGACTTTGTAAATCACCTGTCTCTTGGATGCCTTACAACAGATCAATGGATCACTAAATGAGCAAAACAATACCCTAACCATGACATTGTTTGCATTTGAGAATTTTCATATATATATAAACGTCTTGAAATTTTTAATGTACGGATCAATTGTAAGTGCTTAGACATCACTTTTAAATATAGGGTTTATGAAGTAAATGCTTAAACTCTAACAGTTGATCTGCAAGTTAAAAATATTTAGAAGTACTTATTAAAGAATGACAATATATATAATTATTCATCATTGAGGTGCGTAATTGAAAGCATAAATGTATGCACAATTATTATAATGGTAGGAGTTTCCGCAAGAATCAACAATATATGCAAGAAAATATCAATTAATTAATTTGTTTTTGTGCACAAGTAATGTTACAACTCCATTCATATTCAAAGTTACCTAGTTTAAAATTTTACTCCAACTATGATGTCGCCATTGCCAGATGAAGCCATTAGCGGAACCAAGATTAAACATGAGGAGGGGAAAATATTAAAAATTAATTATAATTTAAAATTTTCATAGAGCAATAAAATGTTCCATTTGATTCACTATTCTAATGCTTTTTAGAATAGTTTTTTGGAAAAAATAAAACTGAATTATCTTTACGAGAAAGGTAATTACTAATATTTTGAGAGTTGAATAAAGTAAAATTGGATTTTGAGAATATTAAAACAAATGCATTTTTAAGTTCTTAAGATAGAATAATAATAGTGAACCAAAGAGGCTATTAGGGATTTAATATTTATTAATAATAAGTTTATTCAATACAATTCTCTATGACATGTTTCCATCTTTTAAAAGCAATATAATAACATTATTGTAAATACTACTAATACATTAATTGATGATTTAATATACAAAAGTAAACAAAACACACAAATAATAATAATAATAATAATACGTATAAAAAAAATTGCATACTTAACTTTGATCGTGATAATGTGTTTCTTTTATGTGTATTTTTATTTATTTGTAGGAGTAAAACCTAATTTATTTATATTTGAAAAAAATATGAACTTTATAAATTTTTAAAAGTTTTGGTTTTATTTAATTTATTTAATTTTGTTTAAATATATTGGTTTCCTATTTTTTTTTTATTTAGTTGGTTTTCTTAATTTTTATTGAAATTATTTTTCGTTTTTAATATTTAATTTTTATAGAAATCTTAGTTTCTTTTAAAATAATATTTTTTTATATAAATATTAGTAGATGTGTATTTATGTCTTTTAGTGTTTTTCCATTAAATTTAATAGTAATTAATACGATTTTATCCTTCCTTTTTTTTTTTTTTTTTTAACCCATTTTGAAGCTCCTATCATATTTCTTAAGGGTTCAAAAAATATTGTGTATTAATTGATAATATCACTATATATATATATATTATTTTCACTGACTAGATATTGTTTTATTTTTTAATTAAAAAATACTCTTATATTGTCACTCATAGTTTGAATTATTTTTTAAGTACTTACAATAATGTTCATTGAAAAGAAAGACATTTAATTAGTCTATACCTACACCCCTCTCTATCTTGGAATTTGGTAATTTGTTGTGGTTAATAAATCATAAATTTGTAAAACTTGCCTCAAGTTAAGAACATCACGGTTTTGCATTAAATGATGTATAAAAAGGGTATTGTGATAAAACAGATAAGTTAGGTAAAGAACTCTCCAAAAGTGGTCCATGCTCTAAATGCCCACTTCACAAATTGCTCTTGTCATCATGCCATGACCACTGGTCAACACATTCTTCTAGATCCTTTCAAACCACCAACTATTTTTTCTATTTCATTAATCATTTCTTTTAATATAAGTTCTTAAATTTATAATTTATTAGATCCAAAGTGAGGCAATAAATCAAAATCTGGTTTTACATTAGTATACCCAACAAATATAAATAGTATGTACAGCACAGATGAAATTATTGCTAATTCCATATTTGGGAGAATTTCAACTGTAATTATTACACACCCTCAAATTAAATCTAAACGATTTTGGGAATTAGTTTGAGATTTTTTAGGGTTATTTGCACTTTCATCCTTAAGGAATAGAGGATATTTACTTACCTTGAGTATTATGGGATACAAAAGTTTAGTCCATTCAATTGAGATTTTTCAATAAAAAGTTTATTATACCCCTATTATCTTATTCACAAGTTATTGGAAGTGAATAAAATATAAAAAACAGTATAGTGGATGTCTTAAATTTCTTATGTTGTATTGTTGTTTACTCTGGGTTTTAATTTTGATGAAATTTTGCATTTATAATTGTGATGAGTAAACTTAGATGATGTTTCGATCATTTCATGACTGTGAAATTAAATAGGTTATATGCTGTGCTAAAAAAACATTATTTTTTGATATCAGCTATTACTATTATGAAAAAATGATTTTTTTTTAGTTGTATAGTATACTTTTTGTTTTGTTACATATGTGCTAAAACTATTTTTTGAGATAAAAATTATTACAAAAAAAGAGTTAACATACTTTAGGTGGGCACGAAATAACCACAGTCTGAAAAACCAAAACCCCTTTCTACACCATCCAAAAACAAGATAAAACTTGGCACATTGGATACATGACACGTATGGTGCACCGACTACTGTACCCACATGGCAACTTTCTCTCTATCCCCTTTTTGAAAGAAGGGACACTCACGCACTCTCTCTCTCTCTCATTTATTTATTTCAACTTCTCCTCTTACGATCCCACACACATTCTCATTCACACACTCTCTCTCTCTCTCAAATCAACAACAGCACAGCATGGCATCCACACTTGCTTTCTTGTTGATTCTCTCAATCTACGCCGTCAATTATGGTGATTCTGCCCATCACGCGGCGGCCCCAGCACCGGCCGTCGACTGCACGAGTCTGATATTGGACATGGCGGATTGTCTCTCATTTGTTTCATCGGGAAGTACGGTGTCAAAACCGGCAGCGACATGCTGTTCTGGACTTAAAACAGTGTTGAAGACTGATGCAGAGTGCCTTTGTGAAGGGTTTAAGAACAGTGCCTCTTTTGGTGTTACTCTGAATGTCACAAAGGCCCTCACTCTCCCTGCTGCTTGCAAACTCTCTGCCCCCCCTGCCACCAACTGTAATTGTGAGTGCTCTTTTCGTTTTCCTCTTTATGAAAAATGCTCAGTCTCTGATTTTAACTTTTTATTTTTGGTATGTTTTGTTTTGCAGTGTCTCTTTCTCCCGCTGGTGCACCTGGTATGTTCTGCTCTGCATTTTCTTTATGTTATTTATTTTTAATTTAAAGGATATATTGGAGACGAGTCTGTTAAGTGTTTTGTCTGATTTGTTTAATAATTTTATATAAGTATACATGGGATAAGATTATGTCCATATGTTAATCATAATCTTTTGAATTATTGAGGTAGAAATTAAGTAAGGGTGGCTTTAATGTCTATTCTAATTTATCAATGCAAGTAGTATTTCCCTTTTATTGTTTGAATTATATTTGATGTTAATAATATTATTGCAGGTGAGTCTCCAAGTGGTGCAGCTGCTGCTTCACCCGCAACGAATGCAGGAGAAAATGAGCAAGCCCCAGCACCATCTCCAGGGGTCTCAGCTTCTTCAATGCTCACCTTTTCACTTGGATCCTTGATGACAGGCTTAGCTTTTGCATTGTTTTGCAGTTTTTGGGGTTGAGGAATCATTACTATATTACTATTATCATTATCATGTGACTGGACAATTATGACATGCTGTTATTTTGTTACTTTCCTTTTGCTTTTGTTATGTGGCTAAAGTAGATATGAATCATTTTGTCATGCTTCACTTGAACCTTTTTATGTTTTGATTTGATATCTGATGAACTTGAGATCGTTTAAATCTATATGTTGAAAGCCTAAAATTATTAATTTATATTATTATCATGAAATTAGGAAACATAATAATGTTTGTTTGTTTACTATATACTAAGAAATGGTGAGCATTAATTGATGGGCTCAAACCAGTAAAATTATGTTATTGTATTAGAAATGGGATGAGATTTTTACTTTAAAAATTATTGACTGAGACTTTTTACACAAAGTTTTATCCGTTATTCAATGGTATTGGAGTTAATACACATTCTTATTGAATTGTAACATATATAATTAGGAATTTGTGTATAAAATAAGTCAAGAAAGATCTCATCTCAAAATAAATTAGCAAGTAGAAAGGGTTCAATTCAGTTCAATGAAGCTCACCAACACCAATGGATGTGGAAGAATTACTCTAATTAATTCAGGCCTGAGAGAGACAAATAAAACTTAGCCACCCGCGAGCCAAAAAGATTGACTTGGATTCCTCGCAAGCCAATGATATTTATATGAAAGAAAGTATGTAATATAAATTTAATAGAAAAAAGCCAGTACAAAAGTAATAATATTACACACATAGATTTTTATTTTTGGGTAAATGTGTAAGGTTTTATTGCAATAAACAAGTAGCGAGAAGAATTTAAAATTTTCGCAAAACCTAAAACCCCATGAATTTGGGTAGTGAATATTTCATTTACATGCATGAACTGCAATTAAAACCATTCAAGAATTCGTTTACACCTTCGTTTGGAGGCTCCTTCAAAGAAGTGTCTTTGAATCCATCGCAAGTCAATCCAAGAATAGGATTATACACTTTAGTATCCACATGAAGACAGGATCACCCACAATTAATTGTTTGCTAGAAGAAGATTAATTGTTTAAAGGTTGAAAGATCAAATGAATGAAATTGAGAGAATTTTCTCAATTCCTTTTGCAAGGGGCCACACTCAACTATTAGGGTTATTAAATCCTAAATTACTTCATGTTTATAAAGCATGAATAATCCTATTCCATTTTTGGAATAGGATTAACCATATTCCTATTTGGAATAGTTAGTTTAGAATTTAATTAATTCCTATTCCACCATGGAATAGACTTATCTTGGTATTTAATTAATTCCTATTCCACCATGGAATAGACTTATCTTGGTATTTAATTAATTCCTATTCCAAATTAGAATATAATTAATTTGGCATTTAATCAATTAATTATAACCTATTAATATATATATATTTATAAATATATAATTTAGCAAATTAAATTCCAATAAAAATATTGAGATTACGTAACAATCCCAGCAAATTTAATTGCATAACAAAATTACCCAAATACCCTTTCGCCATAAAAAGACGAAATTGTCCTCATTCATTACAACCTTAAATTGTCCTCTAAGTGTATGACCCATGGGCTCCCCACAATATTGATAGTAAGTAGTATCGTGATTAACCACCAATTAATTGTCTCACTATAAACAAACCAAGATTGGCTTATAGCAAGACATCATGGTTACCCAACATATAGGGATCAGCAAAGAACTGATATCTATCAACGGTATGATTACCATGCAATTCAATCATTTTATCAAATATTATCCCGTCAATGTTTGAAGTACAGAAATAGTGTCAACATCAAATATATTACCTTGATCTATTGGCATTCGGTTATCAAACCAACGACCCAATTGGATTTGAGCTACAATTCAATTCCATTGTGGCCACAAATTTACAATCGTTGTAATTAATCGAACCGCAGCATGAGATAACATCTTCCACACCCAAGAGTGATGAATCATTTGTTGATCACCATAGCCATAGTGTACTACTTAATGTAGCCAATTACCATTGTACTGATAATCCTAAATAGGACTACGTTAGGTCCCCAACACCTAACTTTTGCTCGTCCTCGGGCAAAACTCAAATTCACTTTCCCAAAAACACAAAAAAAAAAAAAAACAACGAGGTTGCAACGCTATCAATAAAGAATAATCAAGCTCTTCAAAACTCATAACATATCATGAACATACATTCTTAAACAACTTCCAATTGCTCAGTAAGCATTTTCACTCGAAGATGGAGTAAACTAAATACGTAGACCCTCATAGAAATAAACACTCAACTCTCATGTGTTTGAAGGGTATGTGTTTCGGTCAAGTTCATTCTAATGGAAACAATCTACCATAGGCTTGCATATCTTCTAACTCTCCACCACTGGAATCACATGCATAACATAAATCATAAGGACTTTTCAAGGGTTGTAATGGGGTTTAGGATGAAGGTGGGAAATATTTTGGAGTGTAGCTCAAAAGCCATCGAAACTAGTGGAGCAAAAATGAATCAACTCAAGCTCGAATATATAAAACATGTAAAACCAATCACTCCCTTTAGTAGCTTCTTCCTTGTATATATCCCATATAAACATACCCCTTTACTAAAATTTCAGGAGAAATTATGAACATGGATAGTTTGTAATATCAAAAGCAATTTCCTCCATCACTTCCTTTCTTCTTTTTTTTTTTTTTTTTTTTTTTTCAGATTATTGGAATTCAAGAATTGAGAATGATAACATATTCCAATTCACCAGTCATAGCCATACCACAAATCCAAACACCCCCTACACTTATTTCTAGCACACCATACATGTCATAATGATGAACAATGCTCCACTAGCTCTACGGCTTGGGTAAAGACATTTTTTTTTTTTTTCTGGTTTAAAGCTTGTAACGTGGGTTCACAATAAAGCTCAAAGGGATTCAATGTAACGCCCCATTTGAGGTACATAGCTAATTTATGGTGTATTGCTTGAATGTTCCTTGTTTTTGCCCTTATTTGAGTTGTTATAGTGTTAATATTGTTTGGTTGGCCCTTGGTTGAAGTGATGTGTTGGTTTGGTTGAGTGTTTGCCCTGAAATTGGTTGAGACTTGGCGAATTTTGAGGTTATGGTCTTCGCCGGGGCGAAAAAGAGTCTTCGCCGCGGCGACGTATGCCCTAGATTTCTTCGCCGGAGCGAAGAAACTTGCTTCGCCGCGGCGAAGAGATGGTTGAGATTTTTGTTGAAGTTTCTAGATATTTTTCCCTAAGGGCAAAATGACCATTCTACCCCTAATTAGCAAAAAACGTGGGGAGTGAAGTGTAAGGAAATTTCATGGAAAATATGTTAGTGTGGGGGTGTGATTTTAATGAATCAAAGGATAAGGATGGAATTTTCAAGAAAGAGCAAGGGCAAAATGGGAATGCATGTAGATATTTTGAGCTAAAAAGGGGTTAAGCTTAGTAAACCCTTCATTCATTCTTCTTCCACCGCCATACCCTTTCACCATTTCCTCTCAACTTTTCCTTTAATCTTTCAAGACTGTTTTTAGGGCTTTTAGTTGAATCTTGGTAGAGATTTAATCTACAACATCCTAAGGTAAGGACTCTTGCTTTAGAGGTGAAATTTATCCATAGATGTGTTGAAGCCTTATAGTATGTTGTTTAAAGTTGTAGCGAAAGGACCATCTACCAAAGGAAAGAGAAGTGCTAGTGGAATCACTTCACCACAAGGTAAGTAAATCCAACCAAGTTGGGATTCAAGAAATCTTTTGAGTAGAGATTGCTTTATGCATGTATATATTATGCTTGTTGAGAGATTGAGATGTTATGAGTATATATCTATGTTGTTATTGAAAATAATTGAATTATGAGAAGTGTTGAGATTGCATGATGATGTAGTTTGAGATGAAGTTGGAGGAGATTGAATAATTTCTTTGGGAGTGTTCTTTTATGACAGGAATGATAGCTATGTGAGGGAGTTTCCTCCCATTTTTGGATGGTGAAAAAGAGGAGTAGAGTTATAGATAAAGTAGAGTTTGTGTATGCACATTATTTATTTGGTGAAATGCCTAAGAGAAGTATGAGCATAAGTAGTAAACCTTAATTCTGGCAACATTGCATATTGGCATTTCATGAGTGCAATAATGAGTATGAACCATCCATATGCATTAATTGTGTATTGAGAAGTAGCTTGAGAAAGAGTAGAGAATTTTGAGAATAAGTTACTTTAAGAGTAAAAAGAATGAGAACACTCTGATAGTAAAGAGAATGAGAAAAACTCTAAGAGTGAAGAGAAAGAGAGATTTAGCACTAGAGAATAAAAGAGAGAGTAGTGCTAAACAAGAGAATAGAGTAGGTTGTGCGATGGGGAACCCGTGAGTAATGAGTAGAATCGTCACGAGTAATGGGTGCTTTGTGATCTCCCAACCGTGCCTCCGGTAAGATGAGTTTGTGACACTCGAGAGAGAGAGAATATACACTCACGTGGCCAATGGTTCTGAATCCATGCATAACCGAGTCCAATCGGTAGAGAATGAGTAGAAATCACGCAGAGTAGGTTGGTGCTTTATGAACTCCACCCGGCCGTGCCTCCAATAAGATGAGGTCGTGACATTCATGTGAGAAAGAAAACATGAGAAAGAACCAAGAGAGAGAATGAATAGAGTCACGAAGAGCGGGATGAGTACCCGACCGTGCCTCCGGTAAGATGAGGCCGTGACACACATCAGACAGTTAATAGAAAAGAACTATGAGAAACAGAAAATGAATGAGAAGAGAAGAGTGTAAGGAAAGAATTAAGAGAAAGAGTTACGGGGATGGACGAGTAGAGGATTTACTTACTGAGCCTTTTTGTGCTCACCCCGTTGTTTTCTATGTTTTGCAAGATCTAGGCGAGGACGCGGTCGAATGGACGTCAGCCAGCGAGGAGAAATAGCTACACTATCCACCACATTTTGATGACTTTTGTCTAAGATACTTCACTTTGTATTAAGAATGTATATATTGAATAAAAGAAAAATTTGGGCCCAACTATTTATGTTATCTTACTTGTATTTTCATTATATGAGTATATGAGTAAAAAGGAGTTATTACATTCAACAAAGGGAAAAATTAACAAGGTAGGCTATTTGGCTTATGTAGCTTATAACAAAGAGAGCCTTAATCATTTTCATGCATGCATGTGTCCATATGACCTCGAAGAGAATCAAGGCAAGTTCTAAAGAAATAAATCCATGGAAGAATATCTCACATGAAAGAAAATAGTGAGACTGATATGGATGTGTCAGTCTAAAGGCTCAAAATCTCACCGGCTTTTGTCTACCAACTTTAGTCACTACCATTCTCAAGGAAAATAATTAGACTAATTAAGTCTAAGTTGGAAGATTACTTATTCAATCATGTTATGAATTTTTCAAGTTTAATTGAATCTTGCTCATGATGTACACAACCCAAAAATCATTGAAAACCACAAAAACAAAAAGCAAAAAGCAAAACTCTTTTTTTTTTTTTTAAACAAATTAAAACACAACCTAAATCCCTTCCCCCACACTTAAAACAGACATTGTCCCCAATGTAAGATGAAATGCAAAGAAAAGGCAAAAATAACCAAAATTTAAATGCGAGAATAAGAAAACAAACTCCCCTTGGGTTGCCTCCCAAGCAGCGCCTTTGCTTATTGACGTTGGCTTGACTCAAGGCTTTTCTTCTTGCGATGCACTGAGTTTACTGGAGATGATCACCGGTAACATTCCTCCGTCTCCAAGGAACACGTACTTGAGGTAACTAGGGAGGGGCTTCAAATCTAGAATGGCGGACTGCAAAACAGAGGGTAAAGGCCTCTCGTTAGAAATTGGTAATGCAATATAAGGAACATTACCTGACTGCTATAACTCTGGAGAATCATTCAACGCTGCAATAGTTTCCTACAAATCAGTACTTAAGGCTAACTCCTCATTCTCTTTCTCAAGATGCTTACTAATGGCAACTTCCAATCCATCTTTTCTATCAAGTTCAAAAACTTCCTGTGCTAAAGAATCAATCACATCAATAGAATAAACAGGATTATCATCATCATCATCATCATCATCATCAGGATATTTCATGGCATCATAAATATTAAACTTAACAATTTCACCATCAAATTCCATGGTAAGTATGCCACTATGAACATCTATCTTAGTCTTGGATGTTTTTAAGAAAGGTCTTCCTAACAAAATAGAAGCAGATTGATCTCCATTTTCCATATCAAGCACATAGAAATCAGTAGGGAAAACTAAATCATTAACTTGTACCAGAATATCCTCAACTACACCCTTAGGATAGGCATTAGATCTATCAGCTAATTGAATCACAACACCAGTTTTATTCAAAGGTCCAAGTTTCAAAGAAGCATATATAGAATATGGCACGACATTGATAGAAGCTCCTAAATCTATTGTAATAACTACTTCTTACTCAAATACTCATAAAAATATACATAATAAAATACATGTATAATAACATAAGTAGTTGGGCCCAGATTTTTCTTTTATTAAACATGTACATTCTTTATACAAAATTAGTATCATAAACAAAAACTATCAAAAACTATGTAGACAGTGTAGCCATTCCTCCTCGCGTGCCGACATCCATCCGACCGTGTCCTCACCTAAATCCTGCAGAAACATAGAAAGACAACGGGGTGAGCACAAATAATGCTCAGTAAGTAAACCCTCTAGTCATCTATCCCCGTAACTCTCTCCTCTAAGTCTTTCCTTACAATTCTCATTTACTCTCTCTTTTATACTTCTCTCTGTTTTCTCTTTCTGTTTCTCTCTCTCTCTGTTTCTCTTTCTTAAAACTCTTTTCTACTAACTCTCTTTAGTAAGTCACGGCCCCATCTTACCGGGGGCATGGCTGGGACTCGCTCCCGCTCTCCGTGACTTCTACTCATTCTTAGCCGATCGGACTCAGTTATGCATGGATTCAGAACCCTTGGCCATGTGAGTATATAATCTCTATCTCGGGTACTCTCGGGTATAGCCCTCATCCGCATGCACTCTCACGGGCTACACCACGTCTCTCTCTCATACTCATGCCGCTCTCTCAATGCGGCGTACATGTGGGAATACTCTACCCATTACTCACGGGTTCCCCATCGCACAACCTACTCTATTCTCTTTTTTTCTCTTTTCTCTTAATAAAGCTCACACTCAAAGTTCTCTACTCTTTCTCTAATGCATAATTAATGCACATGGATGATTCATGCTCATTAATGCACTCATGAAATGCACAAATGCAATGTTGCATCAAGATAGTCATTCTGCACAGATCACACTAAAGATTGCATAACTTGAGCTATACATATCGGATTGATACGATTTTGGTCTCGTTTTAAAGCTTAGAGACAGGACTACAACTTTTATGTTTTGGTCTCAACCCAGTTCAATATTTACGATGCCCAAAAATCACTTAGAAAGTCATGGCAATGGCAGGGCAGTTTTCACTTAGGCATTTCATCAAACATAATGCATGCATACTTTAATTCTATTTTTGATACATCTCTACTTCTTTCTTTAACCATCCATTCATGGAGTAAAACTCCACAATAAATCTAAACATGGCCAAGAAAAACACTTCAAATATTCTACTTATATTCTTTCTAAATGTAACCAAACTTCACTTGGTTACCACAACTTCATT
>CM047749.1:30424656-30597156 GCA_026225825.1 Pistacia integerrima | reverse complement strand
ATTTCACATATTTTATGTTTCAGACCAAAACGTGCACTTTGAGCAAATAATGAGCAGAATCGAGTTTTTGGACTGAGAAGCAAGCGAATCTCAAAATTCGGGGAAGTTCTGAAGCGGATTTGAAGCACTATGAAGCTTGTTCCCATTGAAGAGCATCGAAGATTGAAGATTCGAGCAAGGAAGCGCAGAGGGCAATTCTGTAAATTCAGAATTGTTCAGGAAGATTCGTTGCGGCGAAGTCTGTGATTTTCAGTTTTTAATTAAAACGCATAGTTTTATTTTAGGAAAGTTTTTAGGTTTTTGGACTGACTATATAAGAAAAACTTAGCCATTTTTATAGGGGTTCGTCATTGTTGAGAAGAAGTTTAACATTGTGGAGAGAGAGAGAAGATTGAGATTGAACCTTGTGGATTCGTCAAATAGGGAAGATCTTTATTCTCTTTTCTTAGTTTCAATATGTTGAATACATTGGTCACTGTTTTTACTTCAATTTGTGTTAATTTCAGTATGAACTAACTCATCTTGGGTTAGGGTTTTGATGTAATTTGGGATTTCTATGTTTAATCAATGAATTAGTGTTGTTTCTACATTCTATTGCATGGATTTTGTGATTTTTCTTGTTTTCCTTGAAAGTATTTGTTGAACATGATGAGATTGAGAAATGAATCACGTATGAGCTTCTTAGGGAAATCACCGTTGTTGTATTGAACGCTAGAGATAGGTTTGAGAATCAATGAAATCAATCTAGGATTCTATTAGCTTAATGAACTTGGATCTATTAATCTTCAAATTGTTGGGTGCGGAAGGTTAATAGGGAAAAGTAGGAATTCATAGCCTGAGAAGGTATGTTTTACACATTAGGGAGTTCGATTTACAATCCGTGCATATGAGTGTAGAAGTAGCATAATTCGTAGATTAATTCATAGAATCCTAATAAAGTCAAAACCCTAACCGTTTGCTTTACTTGATATTACTCTTGCTTTAATCTTGCTTTCATTAATTAGCCCTTTAAATACTTGGTAAATTTTCTTTTCATTTTAGTTTAAATTCCTCCCGTCAATCCAAACACTTTTTGATTTCTCCAACTGGATAACAATTAGGAAAACCAGTGCTTAACAACTAATCGTCATGGGAACGATACTTTTCTTGTCACTTTATTACCTTTTGCGACTAGTGCACTTGCTATACATTGCATGTTGTAGTTACAACACAACAAGTTTTTGGCGCCGTTGCCAGGGATTGATTCTTGTGTTAACATTGAATTTTTCTTGTGTAGCAAGATTGGAGTTTTATTTTTGTTTTAATTGTTTATTGGTTAATTTTTGTTGTTCATTTCTATTAGCTTGTGATCTCATTTTTCTCTCTCTTTCTGTGTAGTTTATGCGAAGAGCTAGACGTTAGCCAATGGTTCTTATTGATCCAGAGATAAAAGGAATCGCAAGAAGACATAATAGAGAGAGAAGAGAACGAGAGGCCATAGTTGTTGAGATGGCAGAAAATAGAACTAGACCAGCAGTACAAGCCAACACTTTCGAAATAAAGCCGGCAATCATCTAGATGATCCAGCAATTGGTATAGTTTAAGGGAGATTTGAAGGAAGATCCAAATCTGCACATTACAAACTTTTTAGAGATCTGCGACATCTTTAAGTCAAATGGAGTGTCAGATGACGCCATCAGATTGAGATTGTTCCCTTTTTCATTAAGGGACAATGCAAAGGGATGGTTAATGGCACTACCACTAGGAACGATCACTACATGGAATGAATTAGCACATAAGTTCCTGACCAAATTCTTTCCTCCAGCAAAATCTACGAAGATGAGAAATGATATTACTTCGTTTCTACAGGAAGAGTCTAAATCATTATATGAGGCTTGGGAAAGATACAAGGAACTACTGAGGAGATGTCTACACCATGGTTTGCTAGTTTGGATACAAGTCCAAATGTTTTATAATGGATTGATGGTTAATGTGCAAACGATGGTGGATGCAGTATTGGGAGGAGCATTGCAAAACAAGACACCTGAAAAAGCTCATGAGTTGCTTGAAGTCTTGGCAAGTAACAATTATCAAAGACCGAATGAGAGGATACAATCAAAGAAATCTATGGGTCTTCATGAAATTGATGCATACACGGCCATTTCAGCCCAACTTATAGCACTTCATAAGCAATTGGGAGGTATGCAAGTAAACTCTATTCAAGCACCCTAATTAACTTGTGATTTTTGTGCAGGTAACCACATGAGCAATGAATGTCAAGTGGGGAACACGTTTGCTTCAGCTTCATCATCATCAGAACAAGTTAACTACTTTGTAGGAAATCAGAGGCAACAGAAAAATCTGTACTCCAACACGTATAATCCTGGTTGGAGGAATCATCCGAACTTGTCTTGGGGCAATCAGAATCAACAGAAGAACCAATGGAACCAAAGAGTGATGCCAAACAACCAAGCAGGGGTGAATAATCAAATAGGAGATAAAAGAGTGACAAAACTGGAGGATATGTTCAGAAAATTTATGCAAGAGACCACAGGTTTCATGAATGAGACGAGGGCGAATTTCAAAAACCAAGGCGTGTCCATTCAAAACTTGGAGGTACAGGTGGGTCAATTGGCCGATAAGCTAAATGAGAGACCATAGGGTTCCCTACCGACCAACACAGTGGCAAATCAACGAGAACAAGTGAATGCAATAACTTTGAGAAGTGGAATAGTCTTGGAAGAGGTTGAGAAAAAAGGGAAAGAAGAAAGCCCACCAAAAGACAAGGAAGATTCTAATGAGGAAGTTGACGAAGAAATCATTGCTGAAGAGAAACCAACCAGCCCTAGGGAAGAGGAACCAAAGTGGGAAGAGAGGTAAAGGGAAAAGAAAGAAAAATTGCCATTTCCCGAGATACCACCAGAGTTGGCACATCACACTCCTCTAGTGTCTTTTCCTCAGAGTCTCAGAAAAGAAAAGCAGGATAAGCAGTTCACTAAATTTCTTGATGTATTTAAAAAACTGCATATTAACATTCCTTTTGCAGATGCATTGCAATAGATACCAAGCTATGCAAAATTTCTCAAGGAGATTTTATCAAACAAAAGGAAGTTAGAAGATGAGGAAATAGTGATGCTTACGGAAGAGTGCAGCGCCATTCTATAGAAGAAGCTGCCACCAAAACTCAAAGATCCAGGGAGTTTTACTATTCCTTGTGTTATTGGAGACATTACTTTTGATAGAGTTTTATGCGATTTAGGTGCAAGCATAAATCTAATGCCTTTTTTTGTTTTTAGGAAATTAGGAATTGGTGAAGTGAAGCCGACAACCATATGCTTGCAGCTTGCAGATAGATCCATCAAGCGTCTGAGGGGCATTGTTGAAGATGTGCTGGTTAAGGTGGACAAATTTATTTTTCTAGCAGATTTCTTTGTGTTGGATATGGAAGAAGACAAGGAGATTTCTTTTATCCTGGGACGACCATTTCTGGCCACCGGAAGAGCCTTAATCGACGTACAAAAGGGGAAGTTGATCATGAGGATGCAAGAGGAAGAAGTGACATTCACTGTCCTTGAGTCTCTAAAAGTTTCACTGAAGCGAGAGTCATGTTTAAAAATTAACTCGATGGATCAGTCAACAATTGAAACTCCCCAACTCGACAATCCTAATTCGCCAATTAAGGGATGCATGGTCAAGTTAAGGGAAACCAAGGATGAGGACCATAACCCAGAAGGTTACACAACATTTCGAGATGGGCCACAATCGAGCTCGGGGCTTCATAAGGGACGGATTCCTCAGCTCAAAAAGGTTGATGGAAAGTCAAGAAAACGGAAAGTTATCGATGAACCATAAAAGGAATGACCAAGGGATGGAAATGGGTGGTTAAGCTCTCAACAAAGGCCCTATGTGACAAAAATCATTAACAATTGAAGCTTTGGTGCAAGGACAATGTTCGGGAGATGATGTATTTGGATAGTCCAGATTGACGAAGGACTTGAGAAAGTCGAGCTTCCGACTATAAACAAGTGCTTCTTGGGAGGCAACCCAAGTGTTTTCATTTGTTGTTTGTTTGTTTAGTGTTTTGAAATTGTTTAAGTTGTTTTATGATTTAGAATAATTTTAATTTCGTGTGTTTTTGGGTGTTTCAGGTGAATGATCAAATTAAGGCGAGAAGCGGGAAATTTCCAGTTTTCGTCGTGGCGAAGTTTGTTCTTTGCCGCAGTGATGTATACTTTGCAAGAAAAAGAATTCGAAAAGTTCCAGACTTCTCTGCGGCAAAGTTTGTTCTTTGCCGAGGCATTGTGCTCTCTAGAATTTTTTGCCACAGCGGGACAATTTCTTCGTTGCGGCATAGAAGGTATTGCGGAATTGAGCCAAGGAAAGTTCGCTGAAGCAAAGTTTATTTTTTGCCACGACACTGTATACACTGGAATTTTTCACCGCGACGAAGAAATTTTCTTTGCCACGGCATCAACTGGGTTTTACAATTAAATTGAGAACTTCGCCGCAGCGAAGTCTATTTTATATAAATACTCGAGTCATTTTCATGTTTTTCGTAAAAAGTCTCCAAACACTTCCACCTTCAATCAAGAGCTTCTCTAGTGAATTTCCATCCCTATACCTCACTCCTTAACCCTCACAAACACTAAATCAGCTCATTTTGGCAAAGATTTTTGCGAAATTTTGAAGAAAATTTTGGAAACCCTTGGTTTTAAAAAATTGGGGATCTTGCAATCTGGGCCGAAATTTGTGAGATTGGTGGTGCATTCATCTTGGGATTGGTAAGATTTCGAGTTCTCCAGCCTTTAAATTGATCAATTTCGATTATTAGAGTGTTGAATTTGAGATATTGATTGATTGCGTTGAGTTGTGATTTTTGGTGAAGTTTGTGGTTTGAATTTTGATTAAAGAAGTGTGGATTTTGATTTTTGTGGTGTTAAGGAAGTTGGGTTTTCGATTTGGGAGTGTTTTGTTTGAGTTTGGAAGAATAGTGAGTTTGGGGGTGCAGGTACAAAATTTCAAAACTTTGGTGTACGTTCAGGAGTCCTTGTGGTCAGTAGTAAGGGCACTTAGTGTTGAATTGTCTGGTTGAATTCTTAGTTTGGGGTACATTTGGGTATTCACAGTGAAAACCAAACATGCTGCTCAAAATGGCTTCCAAAGGTAAAGGAAAAGGGAAACAAGTAGACAATAGGTTTGTTAGTGAAAAGGCTCGGCAACGTTATGAAGGTGCAATCAAAAGAAAAGATAAGGGGTTTATTGCCGAGCATGGATTGACCACTGTCCATGCAGAAGAGTGGAGTCAAGGGAGAAAGTGGGACAGCTTCATGAGTGAACTCGAACATTTAGCCATAGAGTCGATAGTGAGAGAGTTTTATGCCAACTTCCTTGAGTGTAATCCCGGGCATGTATATGTGAGGGGTATTGATGTGCCAATAGATACGAAGGTTATCAATGATTTCTATAAACTGCCTCCAATTGACCGTGATGAGTATCATGAATTCAGGAAGAGATAGTTTGAGGAGGACGAGATTCTTAAGGTAATAGCAAAGCCGGATACCCCTTGGGAGATTTCGAAGAAGGGAAGAAAGAGCATTAAGGGAACGAATTTGATTCCTGTGGCTAGATTGTAGCAGTACTTTGTGTGCGAGGATGGTTCCAGAGACGCATTATAGTACAGTGACTTTTGAGAAGGCATTGTTGCTTTATTCCATTGCCACGGGAAAGAAAATGGATGTGGGGAATATTATCATGACGAGTATACAACATGCAACCAAACAAGGGCAAGGGAGCTTCGCCTTCCTTCATCTCATCACTAAGCTGTGCACTCGAGCGGGAGTCGAGAAGGTAGATGATGAACCACTTATTCATCGTGCTCCACCCCTCGATGCCACCTACTATCGCAAGCTACTTGGGCGTCCTCCCAGAGAAGAACCCAGCTCCGAAACAAAAAGACGAAGAACCTCAGAAGCTGCTGTAACATCCAGTTCAACATCCACAACAAAGGAGCTGCTGCAACAGATTTGGGGTAAGATGAAACGGATGGAATGACATCAAGATTGGATGGCAAAGCAGATCCGAATGCTGTATGATATGCAACACAGCTGCTGCACCACTCTGGGCGTCGACATTTCGAGCTTCCAATGGGAAGACTGGGATTCCGAGGAATGGAATGATTTCGAAGCAGAAAATGATGACACCGAAGGAGAGGAGGAGGACGAAGAATGAAACCTGAGCACTTGTTTTTTTTTTTTTTTGTAGTTTATATTTTCATTTGTTATTGTTTCTTTTTGTTTTGAACATTGGAACTAATTTTCTTTTCGTTTTAGAATTGTTAATTTTTGTTTGAACTTTCTAGTAGTTGTAAGGACGAGATTAGGTTGTAATATTTCCATATTATTCAGTGAAATTTTCTAACACAGTGGACACCACAGACTTTCAATTGTTTTACAGATGATGATTATGAGAGAGCCAAGGAATGGGTGTACATGCTGTTGAACGAAACTCAGACTTCATGGATTAATCAGGGAACTATCTCGTACCTTTTTAAATACTATTTTTCTATTCCTAAATTGTTCCAGTAAAGTAGACTGAAAACCTGGCAATCCTTCCTGGTATGACATCAATCTGCTCTTTGCACAATTCTTCTACTAATTCTTTCTGTCTTGTGAGTCGCCTAGTTAATAAATACGGGTATCGCAAAAAAAGGGTACGGGAATTTTATGGGTATGATACGGCAAATGGTAAAAAATACATTTGTAAAAATTCTGTCATAAAATTCGGATACGGAAAAAATACGGGTTTACTACGGCACATTGTCAATAATATGTTTTAAAAAATACGGTAATTAAGAGAGATCCTTTTATTAGCATATTAACAAAAAAATCCATGGTTTAATTTTTTAGAAAGAATTAAATCATGACAACGCCTCTAGTCACAGGGTGGGTGTTACTTTCTCAAATATTCTTTTGAAAAGAAAAAATAATTAAAATGGTAAAAAAATATGTGGACTTAAAATTGTGATTAAATTATGGTTGAGCGGCTTGAGCCTCTTTATTCTTGTTAATTTATTTAATTTCCTGATGGCTAAAAATGAAACGGGGAATAAAGTAGGGACACGTGGATGAATGGTCAAATTGACAGTGATCATGTAGGATAATGCGTTGATTCCATCCCATCATCCCGCCAACACGTTAACACCATTGGCTTTTTCAATTGGATATTATTTCCAAGTGTATGAATGAGATTGGTGCATGAAGGAGCATTTTATTAATTAATTTTATGGAAATAAAAGAGAGGAAAGCAAGCTGTCGATGAGTGGTGTCAGAAAATAAGTCAACAAGTGCTTGAGGGTAAGATACCAGAGTTCATCTGTTAGATGGTGTCCTCTGTTTCAGGAGTCATTTTTGCATTCCTCAAGATGATGAGTTAAAGAAGAGAATTCTTACGGAGGCTCATGACACACCATACACTACTCATCCTGGAGCAATCAAGATGTATCAAGATTTAAAGAAAGGTTATTGGTGGCCAGGTATGAAGAAGGAGATTGGAGAGTTTGTAGCTAAGTGCTTGGTTTGTCAACAAGTGAAAGCAAAACACCAAAGGCCATCAGGGTTGCTTCAGCCACTTAGTATTCCTGAATGGAAATGGAAGAGCATTTCGATGGATTTTATTACAAGTCTCCCTAGAGTGCAGAAAGGGTTTAATGCTATATGGGTGATAGTAGATAGATTGACCAAGTCAGCCCATTTTCTTCCAGTAAAAGAGAGCACTACTTGAGATCAATTGGCCCAGATTTACATTAAAGAGATAGTGAGACTACATGGAGTACCCAAGACAATAGTATCAGATAGAGATTCCAGATTTGTCTTAGCATTCTGGACTAGTTTGCAGAGGAACTTGGGTACCAGATTGGCTTTTAGTACCACCTATTGATACGTTGTTACTACAACATGCAAAAATAGCAAGTGCACTAGTCACACAAAGTAATAAAGTGATGAGTGAGTATCGTTCCCATGAGGATTGGTTGTTAATCACTGATCTTCCTATTTGTCCTCAAGTTGGAGAAACTGAAAGTGTTTGGATTTATGGGAAAATATAAAACTAACTGAAAACAAAATCTACTATGTAATTCAAGAACTAATTAATGAAAGCAAAATTTAAAGCAAGAGTAATATCAAATAAAGCAAACGGTTAGGGTTTTGACTTTATTAGGATCCTATGGATTAATTCTACAAATTATGTTACTTTTACACTCACATGCATAGATTGTAAATCGAATTCCCTAAGTTGTAAAACATACCTTCTCAGGCTATGAATTCCTACTTTTCCCTATCAATCTTCCGCACCCAACAAATTGAAGATTAACAAATCTAAGTTCATTAAGCTAATGGAATCCTAGATTGATTTCATTGTTTCTCAAATCTATCTCTAGCATTCAAAATAACAATAGTGATTACCCAAGAAGCTCAACATGATTCATTTCTCAATCTCATCATGTTCAACAAGTAAAATCAATAAAAATCAAAATAATCACACAATCTATGCAATAGAATATAAAGGCAAAAATAATCAATTGATTAATCCATAGAAATCCAAATTACATCAAAACCCTAACCCAAAATGGGTTAGTTCATAATTAAATTAACACAAATAGCCAGAAAAAGAGTAAACACAACACTCAACATATTGAAATAAAGAGAAAAGAGTAGAGATCTCCCCTAGTTGAAGAATCCACAAGATTAAAGCTCAAATCTTCTCTCCAAATGTAAAAACTACTCTAAAAAAAACAAAACCCAGACGAACATAGACCAACCTATATGAAAATGGCAAGGTTTCTCTTATATAGTTCGCCCAAAAACCTAAAACCTTTCTTAAAATAAAACTGTGTGTTTTGGAGAAAACAAAATTTTGCAGACTTCGCCGCAGCGAAGAAAGAATTTCACCGCGGTGACAAACTAAAGTGAATCTCGTGCCTAGCTTCTTTCACCGTAGCAAAGAATAAACTTCGCCACAGCGAACCTTCCTGGAAAATTTTGGATTTACAGAATTGCCCTCCGCTTGCTTTTTTGCTTGAATCTTCGATCTTCGATGCTTTCCCATGGGAATAAGCTTTATAGTGCTTCAACTCTGCTTCAGAACTTTCCTAAATTCTGAGATTCGCTTGCTTCTAGGTCTAGAAACTCCAATCCGCTCAAAATACACATTTTGGCCTGAAGTAGAAAATATGTGAAATTAAGTAGCAATTCAGGCACAAATGAACTAAGAAGTATCCAAAATCCGGTTAAAAAGTCTAAATAAAACAGTATAATCCTCGGATTATCAAATACCCCCAAACTAAAGACATGCTCATCCCCGAGCATCAGGTACAAAACACGACTACAAGAAAAACGACTAACAAACAAAAACAAAAAAACAACATAATCGAAAATGAAATAACAAACATTAGACTCAAACTCAACACAACGAACTGCCTGGAATTTATACAATTCTTAAAGATTGTTGAAAAATTATTACTAGAAAATGTTCAACACTCTAAGAAGTTATAAGTTGCATTGACTATCTTTCTCTATTGGTTCCCCGAGTAGGTGATCCCCACTCCAGTCCACATTCCGACTTCCCGGATTATTTTATGCAGAAATGCAAAGTTTATTAAATGGCGGCAAACTCCATAAGCCCAAGTATTGAACTACTCTCCACTAATGAGGATTAGACATCACTAAAGATCAAAAGGTCTCTACAGGCTTGTAACATTAGGCTCGGTTAGTGGGCTTCAAAGAAAAGGAAAGGATAACTAAGCAAGAGAACTCGATTTCCTTTAAGCAAACACTCAGACTTACATCAACTTCCACTTTCTTTCTCAACCACCACTCAAGATGTCAACCATTTTATAACCCTCAAACATGTGCACTTCTTATTTTTTTTAATTTTTTTTTAAAAGCAATAATAGTCTTATCGAGGTTAATTACCCCTCTTATTCTTCTTGCCCTTCTCACAACCCCCAAACTAATCGTTTAGTTCGTAAGCATCTCACACAACTCTCCAAAATCTTTGTGTTTGTATTAGGTTCAAAATTCTCTTAAAGGTTGCGAATGTGTTTAGGGTGAAAGGTTTGGGAATTATTGGTTGCACAAGAAAAATAAGACAACGATGATTTCATAAGGCTCAATTGGGTAACTAGGGATAAAATTCATGGTCGGCTGGAAAGGCTCAAAACGTTCTAAAAAACTGCCTAAATTACTTCCTTAATAATGCCTATTCCTAGAATTTCGCCTCAAGCGCTTCTCAACTAGGTTCTAGAGTCCACCAACATTATCAAGACTTCACCTAACCACATAAAATGAATCTAAGCATGCCAAAATAATGAAAATGGTGGTTGAATCACTCAACAAACCTCAAGCTAAATTCAGTCAACCAACATAAACTTGAAGCAATGCTTATCATTTTTCAATAATAAAATCCCAACAATCCTATTCTCATCATAGACTTATGTAATTCATCATTGGCATAACACAACAAAACATGAAAACAACTAAACATAAATAAAAAATTTGATCAAATTTTTCCTACCCCCAAACTAAAGATGACATTGTCCCCAATGTCACATTATGCACAATTTAGGAATAGAAAAATAGAATTTACAAAGGTACGAGATAGTTCCCTAATTAATCCATGAAGTCGATGTTTCGCTCAACAGCATGCACACCCATTCATTGGCTTTCTCATCACCATAATCTGTAAAACAACTGAAATGCTGTGGTGTCCACTGTGTTAGAAAATTTCACTGACTAATATGAAAATATTACAATCCTAATCTCGCCCTTATGACTACTAAGAAGTTCAAACAAAATTAAACAATCCAAACCAAAAGAAAAAAAAATTAGGTTCAATGTACAAAATAAAAGACAATACAACTGAAAATAAAAATAAAAATAAACTACAAAATAGGTGCTCAGGTTTCATTCTTCAGCCTCTTCCTCTTCTTCGGTGTCTTCATCTTCTTCGGAGCTCATCCATTCTTCGGAATCCCAATCTTCCCATTGGAAGCTCGAAGTATCAATGTCGAACTTTGTGCAGTAGCTGTGCTGCATATTATACATCATCTGGGTCTGCTCTGCTAGCCAATCCTAACGTCGTTCCATCTGTTTCATCTTACCCAACATCTGCTGCAGTAGCTCCTTTATTGTGGATGTTGAACTGGATGATGTGATAACTTCTGTGGTTCTTTGTCTTTTTGTTCTGGAGCTAGGTTCTTCTCTAGGAGTACGCCCAAGTAGCTTTCGATAGTAGGCGGTGTCGAGAACTGGGGCAGGATGGATAAGTGGTTCATCATCCATCTTCTACTCCTGCTCGAGTGCACAGCTCGGTGATGAGATGTGGGAAGGGGAAGCTCCCTCGCCCTGGTTGGGCTGCATTTTGCATACTTGTCATGATAATCTTCCCCACATCCATTCTCTTTCTAGTGGCAATGGAATAAAGCAATACCGCCTTATCAAAAGTTACTAAGCTATAATGTGTCTCCGGAATCAATCTCGCACACACAAAGTACTGCCATAACCTAGCCATCGGTATCAGATTGGTTCCCTTGATGCTCTTCTTTCCCTTCTTCGAAGCCTCCCAAGGGGTATCTGGTTTCACTATGACCTTAAGTATCTCATCTTCATTAAATTTTTTCTTCTTAAATTCCAGATACTCATCACACTCAATCAAAGGCAAGTTGTGAAAATCGTTGATGACCTCTGCATCAATTGGCACATCAATACCCCTCACAAATACATGCCCAGGATCACACTCAAGGAGGTTGGCGTAAAACTCTCTTACTATCGACTCTATAGCCGCATGTCCGAGTTCATTCATAAATGCATTCCACTTTCGCCCTTGACTCCACTCTTTAGCATAGACAATGGTCAAACCCCGCTCGGCAATAAACCCCTTATCCTTCCTTTGGATTGCTCCTTCATATCGTTGCCGAGTCTTGTCACTAACAAATCTATTGTCCACTTTTTTACCTTTTCCTTTACCCTTGGACGGTACTTTGAGTGGCATTTTTGGTTTGATAACTCCAATGTACCCCCAAACTAAGATTCTAAATAGACAATTCAACTCTAAATACTCTACTATTGACCACAATCACTCTTGCAAAAACACCAAAATTTTGAAAAATTGCACCTAGACCCCCAAAATCAATCTTCTTCCAAACTCAACAAAACACTCCCAAATCGAAAACCCAACCTCCTCGACAACACACAAATCAAGATCTACACTTCTTTACTCCAAATCAAAGCACAACTTCACCAAAGTTCCACAACTCAACACATTCAAACAAAATATTCAAACTTAAAGCACTAAAATCAAAATTGAGCAATTTAGATGTTGGAGAACTTGAAATCTTACCAAACCCAAGATGATTGCACCAATCTCGGTCCAAATTGCAAGATCCCCAATTTTTGAGAACCAAGGGTTTTAAAAATTTTCTTCAATTTTTCACACAAATCCTTGCTAAAATGAGTTGTTTTGGTGTTTGTTAGGGTTAAGGAGTGAGGAAAAGTGATGGAAATTCATTGGAAAGGCTCTAGATGGAAGGTGGAAGTGTTTGGCTCTTGGATGTGTTTTGAAGTTTTTCGCAAAAATGAAGAGTCGTGACGCGGTATTTATAAAAAACAGTTTTCGCCGCGATGAAGTTCTTCATTTAGTTCAAAATTTTAACCCACTCAATGCCACGGAGAAGAAAAAATTTTTGCCGCGGCAAAAATTGCCAGAGCTTACAGCACCGCGGCGAAATTCCCTTAGTTTTTCGCTGGGTGAAAAATTCCAGAGAGCACGTCGCCTCGGTGAATAGAAAATTTCACCACGGCGAAGTCTAGGACTTTTTGAATTCGTGTTTGTGCAAAATTTACTTCACCATGGCGAAATCTGGAAAATTTCCTTTTTTCACCTTGATTCGATAATTCACC
Organism: Pistacia integerrima; assembly: GCA_026225825.1. Classification (NCBI taxonomy): domain Eukaryota; kingdom Viridiplantae; phylum Streptophyta; class Magnoliopsida; order Sapindales; family Anacardiaceae; genus Pistacia; species Pistacia integerrima. The sequence continues at coordinate 30,584,224 of CM047749.1, read as the reverse complement.
TGAAACACCCAAAAACACACAAAATAAAAATCATTCAGAATCATAAGTCAACTAAACAAATTCAAAACAACAAACAAATGAAAACACTTTGGTTGCCTCCCAAGAAGCGCTTGTTTATAGTCGGAAGCTCGACTTTCTCAAGTTTTCATGTCGGGATGTCTAGTTGGATGGGGAATGACTTGCAAGTCCTCACCCCATCAATGTATGGCTTCAATCTCTATCCATTAACCTTAAATGTGCCCTTTTTTTCATGTGACACCTCCACCGCCTCGAACGGGTAAACTCTTGTAACTATGAAGGGTCCGGACCATCTAGACTTAAGTTTTCCAGGGAAGAGCCTAAGTCTAGAATTATACAACAATACTTACTGACCCACTTCAAAGTTCTTCTTCCTTATATGCTTGTCATGCCACCTTTTTGTCTTTTCTCTGTAAATCGGAGCATTCTCATACGCTTTGTGACGGAATTCATCGAGTTCATTCAAAGTCAGCATCCTTTCCTCCCCAGCAGCTCATAAGTCCATGTTTAGCTGTTTGACTGCCCAGTATGCCTTATGCTCGAGTTCTACCGACAAGTGACATGCCTTCCCATAGACCATCCTAAATGGAGACATACCAATTGGAGTCTTAAATGCAGTGCGGTAGGCCCATAATGCATCATCCAATTTTCGTGACCAATCCTTCCTAGATGCATTCACTGTCTTCTCTAAAATTCCCTTAAGTTCTCTATTTGATAGTTCCACTTGCCCGCTAGTCTGTGGATGGTATGGTGTCGCAACTCTATGTTTCACTCCATATTTTCCCAATAATGCATCTAATTGCCTATTGCAAAAATGCGATCCTCCATCACTGATGATTGCCCGTGGTACCCCAAATCTTGAGAAAATGTTTTTTCTCACAAAATTAACCACCTCCCTGGCATCATTGGATGGCAATGCAACTGCTTCCACCCATTTCGATACGTAATCCACCGCTACCAAAATGTACATGTTCCCATAAGAATTTGAGAAAGGACCCATGAAGTCAATTCCCCACACATCGAACATCTCAACAACTAAGATATTGTTTAGTGGCATCTCATCTTTCTTCAAAATATTTCCACTCCGTTGACATTGGTCACATTCCTGAACCACCCTGAAGGCATCTTTGAATAGGGTTGGCCAATAAAACCTAGATTGAAGGACCTTGGCCGCTGTCTTAGTTCCTCCAAAATGACCACCCACTTCTCTCTCATGGCAATGTAGTAGAATACTCTCAATCTCCTCTTCTGGTACACACCTACGTATCATCTGATCAGCACAATGTTTGTACAGAAATGGTTCTTCCCAGAAGTAATACTTCAAGTCAGAGAAAAACTTCTTCTTCTGCTGAAAGGTCATGCCATTTGGGAGCACTCTCGATGACAAGTAGTTTGCAAAATCTGCATACCACGGTGCTTCTTCCACTCTCATCAATTTCTCACATGGGAAAGTTTCTTTGATTTGGGGTTCTTCTTCACTTCCCTGGCTTGGTCGTTCAATCCTTGACAAATGATCTGCCACCATATTTTCCAACCACTTTTTATCTCAGATTTCCAACTCAAACTCTTGTAGTAGTAGGATCCATCTTATCAATTGTTGTTTTGCTTCTTGCTTAGCCAATAGATGCTTGAGTGCCGAATGATCCATGTAGACTATCACCTTAGCACCTAGCTGTTAGTAAACGGTCCCGAATACGCAGCGGAAACGAAAAATAAAATAACAGGATCGTTTACAAGAGCCAAGATCAAGGGTATGATTTTAACAATTTATATTAAATTAAATAAAATCTGCATAAATATACAACATGAGTTAAGAGAAACAAACGCACGTTGAAGGCTCCTCCAAATTTGTCGCGAACGCTTTTGCTACCGATCCAAGTGTAGGATCGAACCTCGCGTAGTCCACACGAAGACAATCCTTAAAAGAACCAAAGAGGGATTTGCTAGATCCTCTTTGGCTTCAAGATTAAGAAGAAAAGGAAGAATCAATGAAATTGATTCCAAAGCCCAATCAATCTGCCGTGGGAGTGTATTCAAAAGGGGTCATGTGGTGTATTGGTTTTCAAAGAAAAACCTTAATTAAAAATCACACACACTTTTCCTTTTATACTTAAAAAACAATTTGCCCTAATCCCATACGGAATAGGCTTGGGCTCCAACCCAAACGCCCCATGTTGCCAAACACTCCCAATTTGATTTATTTTATTTTCCATCATTATCTCAATTAAAATCAATTAATATATATATTTAAATATATATTAACATTTAACAATAATGATAATATATTTAAATATGTGCGAACACACATTTAAACGTAATTTCACTTATTTAATTTTTTCTAACAAATTAAATAAAGGCTACGACCTCAAAGAAATTTAATTGCACCGTGAAATTACCAAAATACCCTTTCGCCTTTAAAAAGACGAAAACGCCCTTCTTCTTTCTTCTTGCATCTTAAATTGTCTTCTATGTGTGTGACCCTTAGGCTCCTCATCATATCGGCAAGCAGTACAGTATTGCGATTAACACCAATTAATCGCCTCACTAATACACGTACCAAGATTGGCCCCTAGCAAGGCATCATGGCCACCCGATAGATTCGGATTCAAAGAAAGTAGCTACCCTCAACGATATGGTTACCGTGCAACCCGATCCTTTCATCATAATGCTATCTCGACGAGACGAAGGCATAGAATAGTGTCAACCTTCGTTACTCGATATTATTTATTCGGGCTGACCAATGACCCGTATTATAAACCGGATAGAGCAACAACTCAATCCCACCGTGGCCACGCTTTAGTGTCATTGCCATATACCGAATTGCGCCGTGAGATAACTTTCTCCCGCACTGGGAGTGATAAATCCTCCGTCAATCCACCATAGTCTTGATACACTTCTTGATGCACCCAATCACCACCGTATTGACAAACCAAAAGAACTGCGTTAGGCTAGTGTCAAACTACACCAATCGGTGCACAAGGCACTCCGTGATCTCAAGTCTAAGGATCACATGCACCACCATTCGTTAGAGGATTTGTTCCATAGACACCGGGGTTACCATCCATATGGAATCCTCTCGTGGGTCACCCTTGAACTTGTTGTGGTGTAATCGCCACAACAAACACCCATGTGTTGCACCAGTTGTCACCAAACAACCTTGACAAGTGAGATCAGCCACCGCCTTTCGACAGGTCGCTCAACACTATGATAGCCTTACCGTATTATCTCGTGCCCTTAGTTCAGAATAATACCGGGGCTACTGGACGCTTTCTAGAATGGCCACCATATGTGCTCATAGGGTTCTCACTATCAAGATTTGAAACACTTGATACCCTCGCACGCTCTACCATTCTAAGGACATATATCAATACATATTGCAATAATAATGGTTTACGCGATATAGAATAAAAAGCCTTTTATTGATTAATGAACATTATTACAAAGAGTCAATTCTACAATAATTGATTGGCTCTAGGGCATCTACTCTAACAATCTCCCACTTGCACTATAGCCAATCATTCATGCCCTCAACACCGAATGACACAAGTGCCTCGCACTATAGCCTACCATTCATGCACTCAACATTGAATGATCCAAGTGCCCATCATGCTTCGCTTCAATAGAAACTTTAATAAGGTTGTTAGGTATTCGCAAATCGCACATTCCCTTTCATATCGATCCTTCGGATCGATTGAATCAACTAAGTAAGTGTTTGGATTTCGTGAGACCGTGATTGCTCACCATAACAATGGCTCCATTGTTATCGCAGATAACTATACTGGATTAGCAATGCTTGAAATCACATCAAGTTCAAGAATGAACTTCTTGATCCAAACCGCCTACACAACCGCATTAAAAATGCGTACACTTAGCATCAATTGTAGAATCCACCGCAAAGACACCAATTTGAGCTCTTGCACCACCACAGCTTATATTGAGACAAAATGTAATCCCAAATTGCGAACTATAATCATCCTTTTCCTGCTTGGAAATAGCGCCACCGTATTCTCTTACAAAGAGCTCATCTTTCTTCCATAATCCAAGAATATATATTCTTAAGCCCTTTTCAAGCACTTAAGAATGTCCATTGACACTCACCCAAAGGTCATTCACTTGGATTTAGTTGATATCTTCTACTAGTGCCGAATGCACATAAGACATCAATCTAAGTACATAACATATTGCTCACTTGAGCCCGATTGACATCCACTACAAATGCCGAATGCACATTAGATATCAATCAACATATAAGATGGATCCACTTGCTAAAGCATGTGGGATCCTCTTCATTCTATCTCTCTCATTGTGTGGTTAAAGACACATATCTCTACAGAGATAGACACCATATGCCATCGAAGAAATCCCTTCTTGGATTTTTTCTATACCGAATGTGTTCAAGACTTGTCTATGTACTTTGACTTAGTTTGAGCAACCTACACGATCTATCACGATAGATCTTTATTCCGAGGATGTAGGTCGTTTCCCCTAAGTCCTTCATGGAGAAGCACTTGGATAACCAAGTCTTTACCGATCGCAAGTTCGGTATATCATTCCCGATCTATTGTATGTCATTGACATACAACACTAGGAATGCTACGCGCTCCCACTCACTTTCTTGTAAACACAGGTTCATCTTCGCTCTTGATAAAACCAAATTCTTTTATGGCTTCATCAAAACGAATGTTCCAAATCCTTGAAGCTTGCTTGAGTCCATAAATGGATCTCTCAGAACTTGCATACCTTATTGGTTTGACTATCAAGAACAAAACCATCAGGTTGTGTCATGTACACATCCTCCTCAAGGTTTCCGTCAGAAAGCGCTTTTGACATCCATTTGCCAAATCTCATAGTCATGATATGCAAAGAATTGCAAGCATAATCCGGATGGATTTAATCATGGCAACCGCGAAAAGGTTTCTTCATAGTCAATGCCATGAATTTGTTTGAAACCTTTGGCAACCAAACCGTGCTTTGTAAGTATGCACGCTGCCATCCATGTCGCCTTCTTCTTGAAGACCCATTTACACCCTATGGGTTTTACCCCTTCAGTGGTTCCACCAGAGACCACACTTGGTTCTCGTACATGGAGTCCATCTCGATTTCATGGCTTCAAGCCATTTAACGGAATCGATCCGATATAGCCTTCGTAGGTTCCGGGTTCATCGCCTTGGTAGACCAAGACGTCCACCATGTTGAGTCACGAGATAACCGTATCTCTCGGGCTCATGGCGTACTCTCCCGCATCTACGTAGCTCCCCGTGCTACTTGAGGTAGTTCACTTTGATCCACAAGTTGTGGAGTAACCTCCTCATGATGCTCAACCACTTTTTGTGGCACATCATCCCGCCCTTCGTCCTAGTATGCCTTGTGGTTCTAGAACTTCATCGAAGTTCTACTTTTCTCCCACTAGTACTTCTTAGAAAATATTCCTTTTCTAGGAAGACACCAGATCGAGTAACAAAAAATTTTGCGCTCTTCTGGGTGGTAGAAATAGTATCCTTTGGTCTCCTTTGGATACCCCACAAATATACATTTACAGGATTTTGGGCCCACTTGTTCAAAGTCAATTTCTTAACATAAGCTTCGCAACCCCAAATCCTTAGATAAGACAAGTTGGGCTTTCGCCTCCATAGCTCATATGGAGTCTTATCTACGTACTTTGACTGGCACACTGCCTTCAAAACGTGAGTCGCAGCCTCTAGGGCATAACCCCGCAACGATGCAGTAAATCACTAAAACTCATCATGGACCTAACCATGTCAAGTAAGGTCCTATTCCTCCTTTCTGACACTCCATTGTGTTGGGGTGTATAAGGAGGGGTGAGTTGTGATACTATCCCACATTCCTTTAGGTATGTTTAGCTCAACTTGCCAAAGTTGGCATAGTAGTCATTTTTGAGATTATCCTTGTTGTCTTTCTTAAGAACATATTATTATGAAATAGTTCCATAAAGAATATTATTTATACTCAAGGACAATAATCCATTAGTAAACTAATATTCTCATTTGTCCTATGTGGACACAGAAATACATAATTTCTAGAAACTAAAGAAAAACCATAATAATCCACAAGTTCCAAGAAACAAGTCCATCGGCTAAATCAAACGATAAGATCCTACAAAGAAATGTAGCAAAGACGTGCTTCATTTCCAACCGGTAGGTCCACCTCTCCCTCGCGAGCAATCTACTCTACCATAGTTCCTACACATCAATCAAATGTGAGTACCACATCTTGTGTCAACTAGATGTTTATGGGAGAAGTTAATCTCAATAACATACCCGACGGGAAGAAGTAACATTCTTCTTCCCTTTTGCTAGGAAGGCCTTGCAATGTTTCCTCCAAAGGATCGGGATTCCCACAAAGAGGACAAACACCTTTCCTTTCTCGCAATGCTTCTTTCCATCGACTTCGAGCCCTTTCCTTTCCTTTTCACTTGAGTTGGCTTCAACCAACGTCCAATGTTTCGACATTTTCATGCCCGACTCAAGAGTCTTCAACAAATCCAAGCTCGAAAGGGTATTCTTCTTATCTTCCTCAATAAAGTCATAGACAAATTGAGAATAAGAATCCGCAAAGATTGTAATATTAGGTTTATCGCTAAACCTTCTCTAAGTCCACATCCCAAAATCTCAAGCTTGTTCATACACTCGATCCACTTGAGTATATGATCGCCAATTTTGGTACCCTCTTCCATCCTACATCCGAATAACGACCGAGACACCATATGCTTCTCATTTCTTCAAGAAAATGAAGAATAGAAGCTAAATCCATTTTTCCGCACGCTGCCGCAGCAATGGTGCCATTGATGCAAGCACAATGTATCTAGTCATTTCGCTTTTGCATCATGTGTATGCTTCACATATACATACCCTGGGCCTCATGGATAGAACTATCGCAGCTCGTGATAGAGCTTGCTCAATGGTGTATAATCTATCGCTTGACGAAGTATATTATTTATACTTCTATACCAAACCAACGAAATTTTCACCATTCCATTTCTCTCCCTGGGCGATGATTTGTCGCAGTTGATGTTGGGATCATTTTGCTCAAATTTAAGTGAATCTACAAGTGCGTAAAAAGTAACCGTTATTACCATGTTCATTATTATTGTTTAATATGGTCTTTTATTAAACGAAGCTCCCACTATTTTACTCAAGCCAATAGCCCTCACTATTAACTCGAAAGCCCGTTGACTTTCCTAGTGGACCAAGATCCCATCCCCGCCCATTTCAAACCTTCGCTTTGGCGAACAAGCCAAAATGAGTTGATTAGGTAGGCCAACAAACTTAATTCACACCGCTGATAGCTCCCACTATCAACCTCAAATGTGAGAAAGCCAACAAGCCAATCACACAATCCAATGGACAAGACATGCCATCGTCCCTCAAGTGTGATTCTCGCACGAGAGAGTGGACACTACATGTCACCACGCACACACAATATGTGTACCGCTCTACTATGCCTATGACGCGTGTTTATCAACCTTCGCTTTGGCGAACAAGCAAAACCGTCATTTTAAGCTTCCACTCCATCACCATTAAGGAAAACTCCAATGCATTTTAACCTCCCACCGGTAGAAGTGTACCTTCGCTTTGGCGAACAAGGTTTCACGAATAACTTTGGGTTTGATTAAAACCATGGTGATGGAAGGCTTTCGTGACTTAATATACTTTAATTGAGGGTTTTGTTATTTAATGTCTCACCAAATTATTATCTTTGTTAGAATGACATTGTTTGGCATGTTATCAAACATTCAACCTTAGCATGCATTCTAAACAAAAATTAAACGTGCCGGTACATGGCCCAACTAAAACCGATTTCCGAGCCTAGAGGAATCGGTGGGTCACCTAGGGTCCCGTAATAAAAATCTTGAGTCTTCAAGTATGGTTGCCTCGCCCTTGCTCCGACTTCAAGTACATTACAAAAATATCTTTCTAAATTTACAATAAATAATTATACAAATTCTTTACATCAATAATTTAGAAACCTCGATTTACATTCGAGGGGAATTAGATGAGAAGAGAATATACATCGAGAAGAGGAGAAAGGCAGACACGCAGCCCTATTTAATAAAAATACAACCATACATACCCAAAAATAATTAAAACATTCACCCTTAGGTCTAAGGCTCATGTACCGGGCACCATGCAATATACAAACAAGTACAAAGCATACATTTCAAAAACAATCAATTTCTGAAATTTGTGGGTTAATTACAATTTACCCCCGATAATTTGCGATTTACGCTTGGTCCAAAAGTTTTGAAACTTTGCATTTTACCCCCTGCACACTTGGAAGTGCGCCGCTGCAGCGATGAGTTAGATCGCCTGCGTGCTTCATTGGTTTTGGTATAGCACACGTCCGGATGGACGATCGCGGCGATGGGTTATATCGCCTGCATGAGCGTTGATCATACAACGCCGTCCTAAAGGCGGACTATCGCCAGCAGCGATGAGTTATATCGCCAGATCAGGGACGATCGCTGTGGCGATGGATTATATCGCCGCTGCGATGATCGCTGCGGCGATGGATTATATCGCCGCGAGCGAGCGCACACAGATTCGTAGCCCTCCGATGCTTCATACAAAGAACCAAAAACACTTCTAACCAGATTTTTGCAATCAATCAAACACATTGATCTCAACAAAAATCCATCATGCATTAAACCAAACCAAACAGATCATCAACAAATTAAATTAATCGATTAATCAGCTTAAAAACATATTTCAAGACAGATTTACACAGATTCAATATGGCAACATATTATCATCAAATACATGTTATCAACCATACACATAAAAAATTGTAAAATTCAGTACTCTAGGCTCTGATACCACTGTTAGTAAACGGTCCCGTATACGCAGCGGAAACTAAAAATAAAATAACAGGATCGTTTACAAGAGCCAAGATCAAGGGTATGATTTTAACAATTTATATTAAATAAAATCTGCATAAATACAACATGAGTTAAGAGAAACAAACGCACGTTGAAGGCTCCTCCAAATTTGTCGCCGAACGCTTTGCTACCGATCCAAGTGTAGGATCGAACCTCGCGTAGTCCACACGAAGACAATCCTTAAAAGAACCAAAGAGGGATTTGCTAGATCCTCTTTGGCTTCAAGATTAAGAAGAAAAGGAAGAATCAATGAAATTGATTCCAAAGCCCAATCAATCACCGTGGGAGTGTATTCAAAAGGGGGTGGGGTCAGTGTGTATTGGTTTTCAAAGAAAAATCCTCCTTAAAAATCCCCCACACACACTTTTCCTTTTATACTTAAAAAACAATTTGCCCTAATCCCATACGGAATAGGCTTGGGCTCCAACCCAAACGCCCCATGTTGCCAAACACTCCCAATTTGATTTATTTTAATTTTCCATCATTATCTCAATTAAAATCAATTAATATATATATTTAAATATATATTAACATTTAACAATAATGATAATATATTTAAATATGTGCGAACACACATTTAAACGTAATTTCACTTATTTAATTTTTTCTAACAAATTAAATAAAGGCTACGACCTCAAAGAAATTTAATTGCACCGTGAAATTACCAAAATACCCTTTCGCCTTAAAAAGACGAAAACGCCCTTCTTTCTTCTTGCATCTTAAATTGTCTTCTATGTGTGTGACCCTTTAGGCTCCTCATCATATCGGCAGTGTACAGATTGCGATTAACACCAATTAATCGCCTCACTAATACACGTACCAAGATTGGCCCCTAGCAAGGCATCATGGCCACCCGATAGATTCTGGATTCAAAGAAAGTAGCTACCCTCAACGATATGGTTACCGCAATTCGATCCTTTCATCATAACGCTATCTCGACGAGACGAAGGCATAGAAGTAGTGTCAACCTTCGTTACTTCGATATTATTTATTCGGGCCTGACCAATGACCCGTATTATAAACCGGATAGAGCAACAACTCAATCCCACCGTGGGCCACGCTTTAGTGTCATTGCCATATACCGAATTGCGCCGTGAGATAACTTTCTCCCTGCACTCCGGAGTGATAAATCCTCCTCAATCCACCATAGTCTTGATACACTTCTTGATGCACCAATCACCACCGTATTGACAAACTTGAAAAGAACTCAGTAGGCTAGTGTCAAACTACACCAATCGGTGGCACAAGGCACTCCGGTGATCTCAAGTCTAAGGATCACATGCACCACCATTCGTTAGAGGATTTGTTCCATAGACACCGGGGTTACCATCCATATGGAATCCTCTCGGGTGGGTCACCCTTGAACTTGTTGTGGTGTAATCGCCACAACAAACACCCATGTGTTGCACCTGTTGTCACCAAACAACCTTGACAAGTGAGATCACCACCGCTTTCGACAGGTCGCTCAACACTATGATAGCCTTACCGTATTATTCGTGCCCTTAGTTCGAATAATACTAGGGGCTACGGACGCTTTCTAGAATGGCCACCATATGTGCTCATAGGGTTCTCACTATCAAGATTTGAAACACTTGATACCCTCGCACGCTCTACCATTCTAAGGACATATATCAATACATATTGCAATAATAATGGTTTACGCGATATAGAATAAAAAGCCTTTTATTGATTAATGAACATTATTACAAAGAGTCAATTCTACAATAATTGATTGGCTCTAGGGCATCTACTCTAACACTAGCAAGTAAGAACGAAATTTGTCAAATACAAAAACCCAAAACCATAATACCTCCTTCTTTTCAGTGGGTGTAATTCAATTGTGCATCGGTAAGTGTTTTTTCTAGCATATTGAATTACATGCAACACTTTGTTTTTCCTCTGTCCTAATACTACTCCTAGTGCAAAATTACTAGCATCACACATCAATTCAAATGGTAGTCCCCAATCGAAAACTGCAATAATAGATACAGACATTAATAATTTTTTAAGAGTTTGAAAGGCATGCATGCATTCATCTGTTAGTAAACGGTCCCGTATACGCAGCGGAAACAAAAAAATTATAATATAACAGGATCGTTTACATGAGCCAAGATCAAGGGTGTGATTTTACAATTTTTATTAAATAAAATCTGCATGAATATTCAACATGAGTTTAAAGAAAACAAACGCACGTTGGAGGCTCCTCCAAATTTGTCGACGAATGTTTTGCTACCGATCCAAGTATAGAATCGAACCTACGTAGTCCACACGAAGACAATCTCAAAAGAACCAAAGAGGGATTTGCTAGATCCTTTTTCGCTTCAAGATTAAGAAGAAAAACAAAAATCAATTGAATTGATTTTAGGCCATAGGTGTTACGCCGTGGGAGAAGCAAAATGGGGCTGCTGTGTGTTTTGGTTTTTACAAAGAAAAATCCTTAATTAAAAAATCACACACACTTTTCCTTTTTGTATTTAAAAAACAATTTACCATAATCCCATACGGAATAGGGCTTGGGCCCCCTCCAACCCAAACGCCCCATGTTGCCAAACATCCCAATTTGATTTATTTTATTTTCCATCATTATCTCAATTAAAATCAATTAATATATATATTTAAATAAATATATATATTAACATTTAACAATAATGATAATATATTTAAATATGTGCTAACACACATTTAAACGTAATTTAACATATTTAATTTTTTCTAACAAATTAAATAAAGGCTACGACCTTCCAAGAAATTTAATTGCACCGTGAAATTACAAAATACCCTTTCGCCTTAAAAAGACGAAAACACCCTTCTTTCTTCTTGGATCTTAAATTATCTTCTATGTGTGTGACCCATAGGCTCCTCATCATATCGAGGTGTATAGTATCGTGATTAACACCAATTAATCGTCTCACTAATACACAAACCAAGATTGGCCCCTTTTAGCAAGGCATCATGACCACCCGATAGATTCGAATTCAAACAAAGTAGCTACCTATCAACGATATGGTTACCGTGCAATTCAATCCTTTCATCATATGTTATCTCGGACGAGACGAAGGCATAGAAATAGTGTCAACCTTCGGGTTACTCTCGATATTATTTATTCAGCCTTTCTAGACCAATGACCAGATAATAATCCGGATAGAGCAATAACTCAATCCCATTGTGGCCACGCTTTAGTGTCATTGCCATATACCTTTTGAATTGCGCCGTGAGATAACTTTCTCCCATACCCAGGAGTGATGAATCCTCGTCAATCCACCATAGTCTTGATACACTCCTTGGATGTAGCCAATCACCACCTGTATTGACACCTTTGAAAAAGATCCGTTAGGCTAGTGTCAAACTACACCAATCGGTGCACAAGGCGCTCCGGTAATCTCAAGTCTAAGGATCACATGCACCACCATTCGTTAGGGAGGATTTGTTCCATAGACACTAGGTTACCATCCATATGGAATCCTCTAGTGGGTCGCCAATGAACTTGTTGCGGTGTAATCCGCCACAAGAAGCACCCTATGTGTTGCACCGTGGTTGTCACCAAACAACCTTGGACAAGTGAAGATCGGGCCACGCCTTTTGACAGGTCGTTCAACATTATGATAGTCTTACCGTATTATCGTGCCCTTACTATAATAATCTTTGGGGCTGACGCTTCTAGAATGGCCACCATATGTGCTCATAGGGTTCTCACTATCAAGATTTGAAACACTTGATACCCTCGGGGTCACTGGTTCTACCATTCTAAGGACATATATCAATACATATTGCAATAATAATGATTTACGCGATATAGTATAAAATGCCTTTTATTGATTAATGAACATTATTACAAAGAGTCAATTCCACAATAATTGATTGGCTCTAGGGCATCTACTTTAACAATCTCCCACTTGCACTATAGCCAATCATTCATGCACTCAACACTGAATGACCCAAGTGCTCGCACTTATATCCACTTATTCATGCAATAACATTGAATGACCCGAGTGCCCATCATGCTTCTGCTACAACAGAAACTTTAATAGTGGGTTGGTAGGTTTTCTGCAAATCTGCACATTCTCTTTCTTATCAATCCTTCAGATCAGATTGAATCAACTAAGTAAGTGTTTGGATTACTAGTGAGACCGTGATTCCCCAGCCACAACAATGGCTCCACTGTTATTGTAGTACAACTATACTGGATTAGCAATGCTTGAAATCACATCAAGTTCAGTAATGAACTTCTTGATCCAAACCGCCTACACGGCTGCATTAAAAATGCGGTACACTTGGTGCGTGTTTCTTACAACATGCAAAACTAGCAAGTGCACTAGTCGCTCAAGTAATAAAGTGATGGGTAGGATATCGTTCCCACGAGGACTGTTGGCAAAGCACTAAGTTTCCTAACGTTATCAAGTTGGAGTAATCGAATTCTTTGGATTGGTGGGAGCAAGTTTTAATTTAAAAACAATAAAATGAAATTTACTAAGGTGAAAACTTAATTAAGAAAGCAATATAAAAACACGAAATATCAATTCAAGCAAAACGGGTAGGGTTTTGACTTCGTTTGGACTTTTATGGGTTAAACCTAAAATTACACTATATTCACATTCATGCGCAATTGTTGTAAATCGAATTCACTAATATGTTAAACATACCCTCTCGGGCTATATTTTCCTAGTCATCCTTATTAACATTCCGCACCCAACAAATTGAAGGTTAATAATCAATTCATTAAGCACAAGAATCCTAAATTGATTTCATTAATTCTTGAATCTATCTCTAGCATCCAATACTATAATGGTGAATACCCAAGAAGCCTAACATGAATTATTTCTCAATCTCATCATGTTCATCACATACAACATTCAATTTCAGAGTAACACACAACCAAAGCTTATTCACATGGAAATAACACAATCAAATACTTAACCCATTTAAAATCCAAACTACAATCAAAACCCTAACCCATAAAGGATTAGTTCATAACTAAATTAATACTACAAAAAATGAAAAAATAGAAATAAACAAGTTAAACATAATGAAACTGAGATGAAAGATAAGAAATCTCCCCAAAAGATAAATCTTCAAGTCAAAATCTGAATCTTCTCCCTTAAACAATCCGAAAAACTCAAAGCTTTACTCTAAGAAAAGTGTAAAAACGGCTAAACCTAAAAAAGTCAAAGATCCCCTTGGCAAAAAGGTTAAGTTTTTCTTTTATACTTAGTCCAAAAAACCCTCAAAACCCAAAACACGCCACAACACGAACGTGCGTTTAACAAAATCGAATAAATTGATTGTCGCCAGTAGCAAGAATGAGCGGATAAGTTCGCTCGGCCAACTTCGTCAAGGGCGGGCAAAGAACATTTTCTTTGTCAGGGGCGAAAGCTTCTTCCACGCCCTGAAATTACTGTTACGCCACCCCGCTTTTGCTTCTTCGCTTCGATTCTTCGATTCTCGCTCTCTTCCGGGAACAAGCTTCACGTGTTTGTTTCTCCCGCTACTTAACTCTCCTATCTTCGAGATCCGCTAATTTGAGTCAAAACTATTAAATTTTGTCTTTATTTGCTCAAAAAGTCCATTTTAACCTGAAACACGAAAAGTAAAGAATTAAGCAACAATTCAGGTCAAAATGCACTAGAAAATACCTGAAATCCGACAAAAAGATCAAATAAAAACTATATAATTTACGGATTATCAACTACCCCCAAACTAAAGAGATGCTCGTCCCCGAGCATGCAGTACAAAACTAACGAAAACAAGACAACAAACAAAAACAAAAACATGAAAACATACACAACAAAAGTGAAAAACAAAACCAACAAAACTCAAATCCCACAGTGAACTCCCTAGAGATTGCACATGTCTCAAAAATTGTTGAAAAATTATTATCGAAATGTTCGACACTCCCAAGTTATAAGCTACATCGATGTCCTTCCTCAATCGGGTCCACCAAGTAGGTGATCCCCACTTCAATCCACATTCCAACTTCCCGGATTATTTTATGCAAAAATTGTAAAGTTTATCAAATGGTGGCAGACTCCATAAGCCTAAATATCGAACTACCTTCCACTAATGAGGACTAAACACGATGAGAATCAAAAGGTCTTTAAAAAGCTTGTAACGTTAGGCTCGAGTCATGGGCTCCAATAAAAGGATAGGAAACAAAGTAAGAGAACTCGGTTGTCCTAAAGCAAAACTAAAATCACATCGAAACCCACACTTTCTCAACACCAATCGACATGTCCACTAGTTCACAGCCTTCAAACGCGTATCCTTAAAAACTTTTGGATACCATAAAAGCGTTGAGACTCGTTTTTTAAGGCGTACGTGGCATTGTTATACCCCTGAGGTCGCCAAATACCGCTAGGCGCTTTTAAGGCTGGGTTCGGTTTCTAGCCTAGGGTATACCCTAAACGAAAGTAGTAATTGGTTTTTTTTTTTTTTTTTTTACATCAATAGAGTTGAATTGAGGTGACTACCTCCTTTGTTTTTATTCTTTTCTCTCAACCCCTACATCATTCTTTTTGGGCTCTTCTTCATTTTTCTTCTCTTAACCCCCAAACTATTCTTTTACTCATTTGTACACTCGTTTCATTCTTTGTTTTGCACAAGGACCGAATTCCCCTAAAGGTACGACAAAGTGTTTAGGGTAAAAGGAATTTACAATTCTGTTGTTTTCCAAGAAAAATAAAGCAAAGTTCATATGGCTCAAATGGGTGACTAGGGATAACTTCATTCATGGGTTGGCTAGAAAGGCTCAAACGTTCCGAAAAATTGCCTAAATCATCTCCTCAACCATGTCTAATACTAGAATTTCGCCTTAAGCATTTCTCAACTAGGTTCTAGAGTCCACCAACATTATCAAGACTTTACCTAATCGCATAAAATGAATCTAAGCATGCCGAAAAAAATTGAAAATTGTGGTTGAACCACTCAACAAACCTCAATCAGAATCCAATCAATAAACAAAAACTTGAAGCAATGCTTAACATTTCTCAACAATAAAAATTCAACAGCCTTATTCTCATCATTGATTTATGTAATTCATCATCGCAAACGAACAAACAAAGTTAACAAACAAAACACAAAGAGGTTTTCAAGTTAAGTGTACGTGGACGTGTTAAACCCGAGGTCGCCAACACACGTGTAGTTTTAAGGGGGCAAGGCCAACGTTTCACCAATATACCCTTAAAATGAAACAAAGAAAGTAACAATTAACCTAAAAATTTTTTTTATTTTTTTATTTTTTTATTTTTATTTTATTTTTAATTTTTTTTTTCAAGTTAAGGTGGACGTGGCTTTGTTATACCCGAGGTCTCCAAACAATCACAGTGCTTTTAAGGCAGCCATCGGTCAACCCCTAATATACCCTTAAACCCTGGCTTTTAAATTCTATTCCCTACCCCTAAACTAAACATAACATTGTCCCCAATGTTCCATTATGCAAAAAAAATCAGAATAGAGAATAATAAAACAAAGAAGGTACCCAGAATTCTCCCTCCCCCGATTAATCCATGAATTGTCGCTCCACAATGACCCCCGTGTTCGACTTCATCATCCGACCTGCAAAAACAATCAAACTCGTGTGTCCTTTATGTTAACACAATTCACAACTAATCTTGAAAAATATTACAACCTAATCCCGCCCTTTTTCACAACTACGAATTAAAACAAAGGAATTAAAAACTAACAAAATAAAACAAAGTTCAAAACCAAAATAAATCCGAGTTTAACGTTTCAACCGACACGTTTAAATTAAATAAACGAATTAAACAAAAATAAAAATAAAACGGGTGCTCGGGTTCAACCCGCTTTCTTTCATCCTGCTTTTTCCTTCTGGAGCCCTCGCCTTCATCGTCCTCCTCGAGTCCAACCACTCATCCGAAGTTCCAAGCCAACCCATTGGTATGTTCAAGTTGTCAACATTCAGGCCTTCCTTGGAAACCTTTCCGCTTTGTTAGCAATTCATGCATCCGCTCAAATTCCGCCCTCCATCCCATCCAATCCCTCCCGCGTCCTCTTCATGTACTTCATCAAAGCCCATCATTGCCTCGCATCATCTCTTTTTGGTACTGGAGCTGGATGATGTCGCAAGGCTCCGGCTCTTCGCCTTTTCGCCTCGGCCTTGGTTCAAAGCGGCCTTGGCTCGGTCCAAAGTGTTTCGTAATAATCCTTAATCTAATGTTCGAGCAACATGAATACGCGGCCTTGTCATCCCGAACCGCAACCTAGCTTTTTAGACATACTTGTGGATGAGATGCGAAACAAGAATCCTCGCTGGGTTTGCCGGCCACTTAATATCAAGTTAAAATTAAATCCCCCACATCAATATTCTTCCCTCGTGGCAATCGAATAGAGTAGTATGGCCTTCTCGTGAGTCAACAAGATCTGTAATGTAATCTCATTGAGTCTCGCACATATGAAAATATTGCCACAAACTTCTAGCCATAGGTGACAATCAGGTGCTAAGAGTCTTTTTTTCTTTTTTTTGCTTTCTTGGACACGCCCACGTGGTAACCCGGGCTTTTGCAATCAACTGGGAATCAAGTCGGCATCAATCCCCGATCTCTTGAACTCCACGTAGTCATCAATGAGGATTTCTGCAAATGAAAGAAATCACCTGATTTCTTTCGCCGTAAAAAGGGCACTTCCTCCTCCTTACAAAAATCGTCTGCCTCTTTACACTCCGAGACTCGCATAGAACTTCCTTACCATGCTCAATAGCCAACTGAATCAGAGCTCGCACATCTCCCAATCCGCTCCTTTACCTCCAATCAAGAGCCTGAGTAAGCATTGCCAGCCGTCCCGGATAATCCTTTGTCCCTTCTCCGAATGGCCGCCTCATACTTCTTACGGGCCTCATCGTTCACAAAACGGTTATCTACACTTTTTCCCTTACTCTTACTCTTCCCCTTGTATGGTTGCTTAACCTTCGAAGCCATTTGTCCACTCAATTCTAACCCGTAAATTCAATCCCAACAATTCAAATTCTTTAATTCCACACAATCACAACTCAACCGCAAAAAAAGAAAACCACACTTTCAAAAGTTTTCAATTTCACCCCCAAACTACAATTTTACAATTCCACACAATACTTCAAAATTTCAATACCCACACTTCTAACAATCAAAAATTGCACAACACACTCTTCTTCACACACGATTCAATTCCCAACAACCACAAAATACTTCTCAATTCTAAAAGCACAAATAATTTCGTATCTACGCCTAGAAACTTGAATTTATTCGAATCAAAGTATTGGGTTATTTAGATCTTACCACGATGAAGGAGTGTGCACCGCCATTGAAGCGAAGAGCCGCATTGAAAACCCCCAAAATTTTTTTTTTTTTGATCCAAAATTTTCGTGGAGATTTTCGGGTGGAAAATTTGTTGTGGAAAGGTTGGTTGTTTTGGTGAGGTAATTTGTGGAGCAAGAATTTTTGTTGGAAAAAGCGATTGATGTCAAAAATTGAAGTTAAAATTTTTTTCTCTCAACTCAATATGCAAAGGCGGCCGTGAAAATGAGAGGAGTAAAGCAGTATTTATTTAGAAATGGCGCGTCCGGCCGCCGCCGGAAGAATCCTTCGCCGCGCGAATTCATCAATTATAAACCCTAATCAACTTTTTCCAGGGTCTCCCGCCACTGGCAAGAATCCTTCTTCGCCGCGGCAAAGTTCATCGCTCATGAACCCTGGGGGATTCTAGTCGCGCGCAAGAAAATTTTTCTTCACGGGCGGAAAAACTTCCCGAGAGCACAAGGCTCCACTTTGCCTCGGCGAAGAAAATTTCGGCGAGGCGAAAATGACTTTAGCCAATTTTTTAGCAATTTACTTTCCTTTCCGGGCCGGGCCGGCGAAATCCTCCAAAGAGCTAACCCTGGGTTTTCTTCATGTCTCGCCGCGGCCGGAAGGTTCTCGAAATTTTTATACCTTCCTTTGGCTTAAGACTTCACCAAACACCCAAAAACAATAAAAACATCAAATTTTATACAAACTCATAATGAAATAAAATAAATTCGAACAACCAAAATTAAAATCAAAAGTTAAAAACACTAAAGGTTGCCACCCAAGAAAGGTTGGGCTTGTTTATAGTCGAAAGCCCTCCCGACCTCTCCCAATTCTCAAGTTCGGGAATTTAAGCCTGGATTGGGATGAACTTGCAATTCATCACCCTCAATGTATGGCTTTCAACCTCTGTCCATTAACCGTGAAAAGTGCCATTTTCCTCATGTGTGACTTCCACGCCTTCCGATGCATGTATCTTCGTAATAAGTGAATGGTTCTGACTCATCTAGACTTTTAAGTTTTCCGGAGGAAAAGCCCTTAAGTCTAGAGTGGAACAACAATACCTTCTCGTCCAACTTCAAAAACCTTGACCCGATGTGCTTGTCCGTGCAACCTTTTTGTCTTCCTCTTTATAATTCCTTTGGGCATTTTCATATGGCTTTTCGAGACCGAAAACTCATCAAGCTCGCTTCAAAGTTAGGCATTCTTCTCCTCTCCCGCCGACTTTCAAGTCCATGTTCAAGCTGCTGCGGCCTAGTATGCCTTATGTTCAAGTTCTACCGGCAAGTTTGGCATGCTTTCCCATAAACTAATTCTGAAGCGGAGACATACCAATTGGGGTTTTGAAGGCGAGTCGATAAGCCCATAAAGCATCGGGTCCCAACTTCCTTGACCAATTCCTTCCTCGAGGCATTAACTGCTTTTTCTTAAAATCCCCTTTAGTTCTCTATTCGACGCCTTCCCACTTTGCCCGCCTCGCTTTGTGGATGGTAGGTGTTGTCAAACTTTCTATGTGTCACTCCATACTTACTTTCCAAGAATGCATCCATTTGCCTTATTGCAAAATGCGATCCTCCATCACTAATGATTGCTCGTGGTACCCCAAACCTTGAGAAAATATTCTTCCTCACAAAATTAATCACCACCCTCTAGCATCATTAGTTGGCAATGCAATTCCGCCTCAACCATTTCGACACATAATCCACCGCTACCAAGATATAAGTGTTCCCAAAAGAACTTCGGGGAAAGGACCCATGAAATCAATCCCCAAACGTCCAAAAATTTCAACCACCGGTGGATGTTGTTCAACGGCATCTCATCTCTTTTTTGAAATATTTCCCATCCGCTGACATTGGTCACACTTCAATCATCCTAAGGGAATCCTTAAAGAGGGTTCGGCCAATAAAACCTGTGACATTGTTAAAAGCACCTTCACGCTGCTCTAGCTCCCCCAAAAATGGCCACCTACTTCTTTCTCATGACAATGCCTTAAAAGCTCTCCATTTCTTCCTCCGGGACACATCTTCGTATCATTTGATCGCATAGTTGTTCCTTCCAGACAAGAACGCTCTTCCCTTTAAAAAGTAGTACTTTAAATCCGAGAAAAATTTCCTCTTCTATTGAAATGTCATACCACTGGGAGCACCCTTCCGATGATAGATAATTTGCAAAGTCCGCATACCATGGTGCTTCTTCCACTCATCGCTTCTCATCCGAAAATGTTTCTAAATTGGCATTTCCACCTCATTTCCCTTGATTGGTCTCTCAACTCGACAAATGATCGCTACCACATTTTTCGACCCTTCTTGTCTCGAATTTCCAACTCAAACTCTTAAAGTAGTAAAATCCATCTTATCAACCGAGGTTTTGCTTCTTGCTTCACCCAGAGGTGTCGGAGTGCGAATGTCCGTAAACGATCACCTTCGCACCTAATAAGTAAGAACGAAACTTGTCAAAAAAGCAAACACCACACTTAATAATTCCCTTTTTCATGGGTGGTGTAATTCAAAGGTTGGTGCATCAACGAGTGTCTTGCTAGCATATGAATTACATGCAACACTTTATTTTTTCTCTGTCCCTAATACTACCCAGAAAGCAAAGTCACTAGCATCACACATTAGTTCAAAGGGCGAATCCCCAATCGGGAGGGAACAAAGAATAATAGGTGCAGAATACTAGTAGTTTTTTCAGAGTTAGGGAAAACATGCATGCAATCATCGTTAAAATCAAAACAACATCTTTATTCAATAGATTGCAAAAGGGGTTTAGAGATCTTAGAAAAATCCTTGATGGAAGCTGCCTCAGAAAAAACCCCGCATGCCCCAAGAAACTTCGGATCGCTTTGACATTTGATGGTGGTGGTAGCTTCTCAATCATTTCTCGCCTTTGCCCGATCAACTTCAATCCCATCCTTGGGAAATCCTATGCCCAGAAACTCCTTCCCTCTTGGACCATGAAGTGACATTTCTCCCAATTCAAAGCACCAAATTTGTTTCCGTGCAGCTTGTAAACAAGAGCAGTTTGTTAGCAGGGTTATCAAATGATGATCCAAAAACTAAGAAGTCATCCATGAAGACTTCTATGAATCCCGTCCCACCATGTCTCCAAAGATTGACATCATGCATCTTTGAATGTTGCTGGGTGCATTGCATAACCCAAATGGCATCCTTCGGTAAGCAAAGGTGCCGTAGGGGCAAGTGAAGGTAGTTTTTCTCTTGATCCTCCGGAGCGATGGCAATTTGGTTATATCCTGAATAGCCATCCGAGAAACAATAATAGGCATGTCCCACGCCAACCTCTCAAACATCGATCGATGAAGGGCAATGGAAAATGATCCTTCCTTGTTGCCTCATTCAGCCTTACTTGGTTAATCAATGCACACTCTCCAACCTGCTACCGTCCTTGTTGGAATCAACTCATTACTCTCATTCTTCACAATGCTGATCCGCCCTTTCTTCTTAACTACTTGTACGGGCTCACCCATGGACTATCGGAAATCGGATAAATAATCCCCGCATCTAAGAGTTTCACCACCTTTCCTTTCTCCACTTCCTTCATGGAAAGGGATTCAATCTCCGTGTGGGTTGTACCCCTAGGCTTAATGTCATCCTCCATAAGAATCTTATGCATGCAAAATGAGGGCGAGATACCTCTAATGGTCCGAAATGGTCCATCCAATTGGCTTTAGTCTATGTTCCCTCAACACTCTAATCAACCCTCTCTTCCTCTAAGGCATTCAAAGGCTGCACTAATAATCACCGAAAAAGTTTATGAGTCTCCCCAAGATAGACATATTTGAGTAAAGCGTAGTTCAGTTCCAGCCTTGGAGCTTCTTCATTATTTTCCCTTTGCCCCTCCCTCTTTTGTCAAAATCAAACTCCTCAAATTCTACATCTTGACTCTCCCTCAATCGGGTTGAAGTGTTCTAACATCCTAGCACAATCATTACTTGTCGATTCTTCCACCTCTTTTACGCTTTTTGATTTGGCTATACAAGCTTCTAGAGGTAATTCATGGGGTGTTTTCTTCCATGGATTCTATAACAAGTTCATCCACCACATCGACACTAAAGCATGAATCCAATTCAGACTTAAACTTCATTTGCATCAAAAACATTGAAAGTTATTGTTTCATCTTGAACCCCTTATCAAGAACTTTCCTTCCGCACATCAATCAGTCTCCCCTGTGGCCAAGAATGGTCGGCCCCAAATGAGAGGAATCTCTTTATCCTCTTCCATGTCCCAACACTACAAAGTCCCGCGGGAAAAATTATCTTCCCCACCTTCACTAACACATCTTCAACTATCCCCCTTCCCCCCGGGTGCTTTATCGACTATTCGCTAGTTGCAACGACATTGTCGCCTTGGCTTCACTTCACCAACCCCTTCCCAATCTCCCGAAAAACAAAAAAAGAGCATCAAATTTATACTAGCTCCTAGATCACATAGAACACGATCAAAAGTAATATCCCCATAACACAAGGAATAAGTAAACTCCCCTTGGATCTTTGAGCCCCTTGGGGGTAATTTCTTACGGGATTACCCACACTCTTAAGTGAGCATCACGTTTCCTCATCTTCTAATTTCCCTTTGTTCGAAAGATTTCCTTCAGAACTTCGCATAACTTGGCATTTGTCGTAATGCATCGCAAAAGGAATGTTAATATGCAATTTTTAAAAACTTCAATGAACTTTGAAAATTGCTTATCCCGATTCTTTTTTCTTCAATCTCGAGGGAAAAGGTACTTTGGGGTGTGATGTGCCAATTCGTGGTATCTCGGGGAATGGCAATTTCTCCCTTCTTCTTTTGCCTTTCTTCTTCTTTCTTTTTCTCTTCCCCGAATCACCTCGATTTCTTCTTCACAAATGATCTCTTCATCAATTCTCTCTTAATCTTCCCTTCTGGGTTGCTCCACCTCTTTGGTAGTGTGGCCTACCTCTTTCCAAAACTGTCCCACTTCTCAAAAAATTATGGCATTTGCTTGTTCACGTGGGTTGGTTACGGTATTGCTGGTAGAGAACCCCGTGGTCTATCATTAAGCTTCTCGGACCAATTGGCCCATCTCGTACCTCAAGATTTCGAATGGGACGCCCCTTGGTTTCTAAAGTTTGTCCTGTCTCAATTTCATGAACCCCGTAGTCCTCTTCCATGAATTTACGAACATATCCTCCAACCCTCAGAACTCTTTGATCTCCCGTGATTAGTCACCCCTCGGGCGGGTTATTTGGAACTTGCCTCTCGTTCCATTGGTTATTTTGTTGATTCCCGATTTCCCTGCCGTATTCCCGATGATTTCTCCACCTGGTTCCAGATGTGTTCGAGAACGGGTTGTTCGGTTGTCTTTGATTTCCCTGCCAAAGTAATTTACTTGCTCCTTGATAAGATGACGAGCAAATGTATTCCCAACTGACAAAACTCCGGGCGCACATGGTTTCCTCCGCACAAAATTCACATGTTAGTTGAGGTGCTTGATAGGGAGTTTACCCTCCCGCATAGTTCCCAAGCTTTTTCAAGCAGCTTGAGTTGGGCCGAGAATGGCGTGAAAGATCAACTTCATGAAGACCCGAAGATTTCCTCAGTTATTACCTCTCTCATTCGGCTTTGATAATTGTTGCTTGCCAAAACCTCAAGCAACTCATACTCCTCCTGTGTCTTATCTCCGCAAGGCCCCTTCTCGACGGCCGTGATCAACCATGGTTTGCACATTACCCATCAAACCATTATAGAATGTTTGGACTAAGGGGCCCAACCTGGGCAAACCATGATGTGGGCACTTCCTCCCCATTAATTCCTTGTATCTCCCAAGCCTCGTACAACGATCTCTAAAGGCATTCTCTTGGAGAAATGATGTGATATCATTTCTCAATTTCACGACTTGGGTCCGGGAGGAAAGAACTTGGTCGGGAATTTTTGTGCCGATCATTCCCCACGGAGTTATCGCTCCTTGGTGGTAATGCCATTAACCACCCCTTTGCAAACCCCAAACTTTTATCTCCCAATGAGAATGGGAAGAAAATAGCAGCCTAATAGCATCATCCACACTCCATTTGACTTGAAGGTGTCGCAAATTTCCAGAAATTTGCATATGCGATTCGATCCTCCTTCAAATCACCGTTGAATCTAACCGACCCGGCCTGGATCATCCCCTGGATGATTGCCGGCTTGATCTCAAGTTGTTTGCTTGTACCGTAGGTCTAGTAATACTTGACCCACTTCTATTCACGTGGGAACCGAAAACTCCCCTCTGTCTCGCTTTTCTTGTTCACCCATTTCTACAACAACTTCTTCGTATTCTCGTAAAGTAAGATTTTCTTTCTTTCTCTTCTCTATTACGTCTTCTCACTCCCTCTCAAGCTCAAGGTCAACAGGAACCATCGGGTTGACGCCTTTGCTCTTCGCATAAACTCCGAACGAACACAAGTGAAAGAAAAGTGAGATCACAACTCTAATGAAAATTAAAAACAAAAATTAAGACTTCAATCTAGCTAAACTTAAGGAAAACTTAATGTTAACTTAAAAACACTCATAACGGCGCCCAAAAACTTGGTGCTTGTTTCTTACAACATGCAAAACTAGCAAGTGCACTAGTCGCCAAGTAATAAAGTGATGGGTAGGATATCGTTCCCCACAGGACTATGTAAAGCACTAAGTTTCCTAACGTTATCAAGTTGAAGTAAGAATTCCTTTTGGATTGGGTGGGAGCAAGTTTTAATTTAAAAACAACAAAATGAAATTTACTAAGGTGAAAACTTAATTAAGAAAGCAATATAAAAACACGAAATATCAATTCAAGCAAACGGGTAGGGTTTTGACTTCTGCTTGGACTTTTATGGGTTAAACCTAAAATTACACTATATTCACATTCATGCGCAATTGTTGTAAATCGAACACTAATATGTTAAACATACCCTCTTGGGCTATATTTTTCCTAGCCATCCTTATTAACATTCCGCACCCTTCCCAACAAATTGAAGGTTAATAATTCAATTCATTAAACACAAGAATCCTAAATTGATTTCATTAATTCTTGAATCTATCTCTAGCATCCAATACTATAATGGTGAATACCCAAGAAGCCTAACATGAATTATTTCTCAATCTCATCATGTTCATCACATACAAGATTCAATTTCGTAGTAACACACAACCAAAGCTTATTCACATGGAAATAACACAATCAAATACTTAACCCATTTAAAATCCAAACTACAATCAAAACCCTAACCCATAAAGGATTAGTTCATAACTAAATTAATACTACAAAAACAAAAAATAGAAATAAACAAGTTAAACATAATGAAACCGAGATGAAAGATAAGAAATCTCCCCAAAGATAAATCTTCAAGTCAAAATCTGAATCTTCTTCCTTAAACAATCCGAAAACTCAAAGCTTTACTCTAAGAAAAGTGTAAAAACGGCTAAAACCTAAAAAGTCAAGATCCCCTTGGCAAAAGGTTAAGTTTTTCTTTTATACTTAGTCCAAAAACCTACCCTTTAAAACACGCACAACACGAATCAGCGTTAACAAAATTCAATAAATTGGATAACTTGCCGCCTGCGAAGAATGAGTCGATAATGTTCGCCCTCGGCCAATGTCGCCGCGAAGACATTTTCTTCGCGGGCGAAGCTTCTTCCTCAATTCTGAAATTACTAAACCCGCCACTCGCTTGCTTCTTCGCTTCGCATTCTTCGATTGCTCTTTTCCTCGGGAACAAGCTTCATCATGCTTTGTCCTCGCTCCGAACTCTCCTATCTTCTCGAGATCCGCTAATTTCTGAGTCAAAAACTATTAAATTTTGTCTTTATTTGCTCAAAAGTCCATTTTAACTAAACACGAAAAGTAAAGAATTAAGCAACAATTCGTCAAAATGCACCTGAAAGTACCACCCGAAATCCGACAAAAAGATCAAATAAAAAGCTGTATGGAATTTCACCGATTATCAAGGCACTTAGCATCAATTGTAGAATTTCTCGTAGTACATCGATTCAAGCTATTCCACATTGCTATCACATTGAGACAAAATTGTGTAATCCCAAATTGCAAACTATAATCATCATTTTCCGCCTTTGGGAAATAGCGGGGCCACCGTTTATTCTCTTACATTGAGCTCATCTTTCCTCCATAATCCAAGAATATATATTCTAAGCCCTTTTCAAGTACTTAAGAATGTCCATTGGGAAACACTCACCCTTTGTCATTCACTTGGATTTAGTTGATATCTTCTACTTAGTGCCCGAATGCACATAAGACATCAATCTAAGTACATAACATATTGCTTTCACTGAAAGCACCCGATTGAGTATCCTACAAGTCTTGAATGCGCATTAGATATCAATCTAGCATACAAGATGGATCCACTTGCTAAAGCATGTGGGATCCCTCTTCATTCTATCTCTCTCATTGTGTGGTTAAAGACACATATCCTTACAGAGATAGACAACATATGCCATCGGGAAGAAATCCCCTTTGTTTTGGATTTTTTTCTATACTTAATGTGTTCAGATCCTTGTCTATGTACTTTGACTTAGTTTGAGCAACCTTACACGATCTATCACGATAGATCTTTATTCCAAGGATGTAGTGCTTTCCTCTAAGTCTTTCATGGAGAAGCGCTTGGGATAACCAAGTATTTACCGATTCCCGCAAGTTCGGTATATCATTCCCGATCGAAGTATGTCATTGACATACAACACTAGGAATGCTAATCGCTCCCACTCACTTTCTTGTAAATACAGGCTCATCTTCGCCCTTCTTGATGAAACAAATTCCTTTTATTTTCGCTTCATCAAAACGAATGTTCCACTTCTCCTTGAAGCTTGCTCGAGTCCATAAATGGATCTCTGCTACTTGCATACCTTATTAGCTTGACTATCAAGAAGCGAAACCATCAGGTGTGTCATATACACATCCTCCTCAAGGTTTCCCGTCAGAAAGCAGCTTTTGACATCCATTTGCCAAAACCCATAGTCATGATATGCGGTAATTGCAAGCATAATAACTGGATGGATTTAATCATGGCAACCGGCGAAAAGGTTTCTTCATAGTCAATGCCATGAATTTGTTTGAAACCTTTGGCAACCGGTAGCCGTGTTTTATATGTATGCGTGCCATCCATGTCGATTTTCTTCTTCTTGAAAGACCCATTTACACCCATATGGGTTTTACCCCTTCGTGGTTCCACCCGAGACCACACTTGGTTACGTACATAAAGTCCATCTCAGATTTCATGGCTTCAAGCCATTTAATAGAATACTGATCCGATATAGCATCTTTGTAGGTTACGGGTTCCCTCGTCCTTGGTAGACCGATCGTCACCATATTGAGTCACGAGATAAGTATCTCTCGGGCTCATGGCGTACTCCCTCCCCGTGATCTACGTAGCTCCCGTGCTACGAGGTGGTTCACTTTGATCCACAAGTCATGGAGAACCTCCTACGATACTCAACCACTTCCCCGTGGCACATCATTCCCGCCTTCGCTAGTATATCTTATGGTTTTAGAACTTCATCGAGTTCTACTTTTCTCCCCACTAAGTACTTCTTAGAAAATATTCGGGGCTTTTTGGAAGACACCAGAAATCGAGCAATAAAAATTTGCGCTCTTCTTCCGGGTGGTAGAAATAGTATCTTTGGGTCTCCTTTGGATATCTTTACAAATATACATTTACGTGATTTTCCCGGGCCCTTTAACCTTGTTCAAGTCAATTTCTTAACATAAGCTTCACAACCCCAAATCCTTAGATAAGACAAGTTCGGGCTTTCGCCCCCTCCATAGCTAATATGAAGTCTTATCTACGACTTTGATGGCAACACTGCCTTCAAAACGTGAGTCGCAGCTCTGTGGGCATAACCCTTTTAGAACGATGCGTATAAATCACTAAAACTCATCATGAACCTAACCATATCAAGTAAGGTCCTTGTTCCTCTTTCCCCCGACTCCTTGTGTGGGGTGTATAAGGAGAGGGGTGAGTTGTGATACTATCCCACATTCCCTTCGGTATGTTTAGCTCAACTTGCCAAAGTTGGCATAGTAGTCATTTTTGAGATTATCCCTTGTTGTCTTTCTTAAGAACATATTAATTATGGAAACAGTTCCCATAAAGAATATTATTTATACTCAAGGACAATAATCCATTAGTAAACCTAATATTCTCATTTGTCCTATGTAGACACGAAATATAATTTCTTTTTAGAAACTGAAGAAAAACCATAATAATCCGTAAGTTCCAAGAAACAAGTCCATCGGGCTAAATCGACGATAAGATCCTCACAAAGAAATGTAGCAGACGTGCTTCATTTCCAATCGTAGGTCCACTCCCTCTCTCGCGAGCAATCTACTCTACCGTAGTTCCCTACACATCAATCAAATGTGAGTACCATACTTGTGTCAACTAGATGTTTATGGGAGAAGTTAACTCAATAACGCATCGACGAAGAAGTAACATTCTTCTTCCCTTTTGCTAGGAAGGCCTTGCAATGTTTCCTCCGGAGGTCGGGATTCCCACAAAGTGAGGACAAACGCCTTTCCTTTCTACAATAGGGCTTCTTTTCCATCGACTTCGAGCCCTTTTCCTTTCCTTTTCACTTGAGTTGGCTTCAACCAACGCCAATGTTTCGACATTTTCATGCCCTCGACTCAAAGAGTCTTCAAACAAATCCGAAGCTCGTAAAGGGTATTCTTCTTATCTTCCTCAATAAAGTCATAGACAAATTGAGAATAAGAATCGGGTAATGATCGTAATATTAGGTTTATTGCTAAACCTTCTCTAAGTCCACATCCCCAAAATCTTCAAGCTTGTTCATATACTCGATCCACTTGAGTATATGATCGCCAATTTTGGTACCCTCTTCCATCCTACATCTGAATAATGACCGAGACACCATATGCTTCTCATTTCTTCGAAGAAAATGAAGAATAGAAGCTTAAATCCATTTTCTGCATCGTTGTCAAAGAGGTAATTTGGTGCCATTGATGCAAGCACAATGTATCTAGTCATTTCGCTTTTGCATCATGTGTATGCTTCACATATACATACCACCGGTCCTCATGGATAGAACTATCGCCGAGGCTGGCGTGATAGAGCTTGCTCAATGGTGTATAAACTATCGCTTAAAGTATATTATTTATTTATAACTATCCCGATTTCCAATGGGAATTTTCACCATTCCAATTTCTCTCCCGATTGATGATTTGTTGCAGTGATGTTGGGATCATTTTGCTCAAATTTAAGTGAATCTACAAGTGTAGAAAAATAACTATTATTACCATGTTCATTATTATTGTTTAATATGGTCTTTTATTAAACGAAGCTCCCACTATTTTTACTCAAGTCAATAGCCCTCACCATTAACTCGGGGAAAGCCCGTTGACTTTCCTAGTGGGACCGAGATCCCATCCGCCCATTTCAAACCTTCGCTTTGGGCGGAACAAGCCAAAAATGAGTTGATTAGGTAGACAACAAACTTAATCACACCCAAGCCTTGATAGGCTCCCCACTATCAACCTCAAATGTGAGAAAGCCTTTAACCAAGCAATCACACAATCCAATGGACAGACATGCCATCCGTCCTCAAGTGTGATTCTCAGATGCAGAGTGGACACTACATGTCACCACGTACACACAATATGTGTCTGCTTCTACTATGCCTATGACGCGTGTTATCAACCTTCGCTGCGAACAAGAAAAACCGGGTCATTTTTAAGTCGAACCTCCCATCACCATTAAGGGAAAACTCCAATGCATTTTAACCTCCCACCTTCGGTAGAAGTGTACCCTTCGCTTTGGCTAACAAGGTTTCGACAACAAAGGGTTTGATTAAAACCATGGTGATGGGAAGGCTTTCCGTGACTTAATATACTTTGATTGAGGGTTTTGTTATTTAATGTCTCACAGTTATTATCTTTGTTAGAATGACATTGTTTGGCATGTTATCAAACATTCAACCTTAGCATGCATTCTAAACAAAAATAAACGTGCCCCGGTACATGGCTCAACAAAAACCAATTTCCTCGAGCCTAGAGGAATCGTGGGTCACCTAGGGGTCCCTTTGTAATAAACATCTTGAGTCTTCAAGTATGGTTGGCTCGATCCCTTTGCTTCGTCTTCAAGTACATTACAAAACCTATCGTTCTAAATTTACAATAAATAATTATACAAATTCTTTACATCAATAATTTAGAAATCTCGATTTACCCCATTAGGGGAATTAGATGAGAAGAGAATGTACATCGAGAAGAGGAGAAAGGCATGGACACGGCAGCCCTATTTAATAAATAATACAACCATACATACCCAAATATTTTAAAACATTCACCCTTAGGTTCCCTAGGCTCATGTACCGGCACCATGCAATATACAAACAAGTACAAAGCATACATTTCAAAAACAATCAATTTCTGAAATTTTTGGGTTAATTTATTTACCCCCTGATAATTTGTAGATTTGCAGTTTGGTCCAAAAGTTTTGAAACTTTGCATTTTACCCCCTGCACACTTGGAAGTGCGCGCTGCAGCGATGAGTTAGATCGCCGCGGCGTGCATTGGTTTTGGTACAGCCGCACGTCCGAAGGGACGATCGGGCGCAGTAATGGGTTATATCGCGCGACGAGTATAGAGCGCTGGTTTCCTTTGGCCTACCGGCCGCTTGAACAACGCCTGCGGTGATGGATTATATCGCCGTGGCGAGCGTTACACGACATCGAGCTCGGATCTGTTCATACCAGCAACAAAAAACAAAAACTCTTAACCGGATTTTTGCAATCAATCAAACACATTGATCTCAACAAAAATCCATCATGCATTAAACCAAACCAGCATCATCAACAAATTAAATTAATCGATTAATCGCTTAAAAAACATATTTCAAGACAGATTTACGCAGATTCAATATGGCAACATATTATCATCAAATACATGTTGTCAACCATACACATAAAAATTGTAAAATTTAGTACCTTAGGCTCTGATACCACTGTTAGTAAATGGTCCCGTAGTATACGCGGTGGAAACAAAAAAATTATAATATAACAGGATCGTTTACATGAGCCAAGATCAAAGGTATGATTTTACAATTTTTATTAAATAAAATCTGCATGAATATTCAACATGAGTTTAAAGAAAACAAACGCACGTTGGAGGGTCCTCCAAATTTGTCGACGGGAATGTTTTGCTACGATCCAAGGGTATAGGATCGAACCTATGTAGTCCACACGAAGACAATCTCAAAAGAACCAAAGAGGGATTTGCTAGATCCTCTTTGGCTTCAAGATTAAGAAGAAAACAAAATCAATTGAATTGATTTTAGGCCATAGGTGTTACTGCCGTGGGAGAAGCAAAATGGGGCTGCTGTGTGTTTTGGTTTTTACAAAGAAAAATCCTTAATTAAAAAATCACACACACTTTTCCTTTTTATATTTAAAAAACAATTTACCATAATCCCATACGGAATAGGCTTGGGCTCCAACCCAAACGCCCCATGTTGCCAAACACTCCCAATTTGATTTATTTTATTTTCCATCATTATCTCAATTAAAAATCAATTAATATATATATTTAAATTTAAATATATATATTAACATTTAACAATAATGATAATATATTTAAATATGTGCCGAACACATTTAAACGTAATTTCACTTATTTAATTTTTCTAACAAATTAAATAAAGGGTTACGACCTCAAAGCAAATTTAATTACTTGGTTGTGAAATTACCAAAATACCCTTTAACCAAAAGGCTGGGGCAAAACGCCCTTCTTTCTTCTTGGATCTTAAATTATCTTCTATGTGTGTGACCCATATTGGCTCCTCATCATATTGGCAGTGTATAGTATCGCGATTAACACCAATTAATCGTCTCACTAATACCAGAGACAAGATTGCCCCCTAGCAAGGCATCATGACCACCCGATAGATTCGATTCGAAACAAAGTAGCTACCCTGTCAAGCGATATGGTTACCATGCAATTCAATCCTTTCATCATAACGTATCTCGCAGAGCGGGGAAGGCATAGAAATAGTGTC
Organism: Pistacia integerrima; assembly: GCA_026225825.1. Lineage (NCBI taxonomy): Eukaryota > Viridiplantae > Streptophyta > Magnoliopsida > Sapindales > Anacardiaceae > Pistacia > Pistacia integerrima. The sequence continues at coordinate 30,552,021 of CM047749.1, read as the reverse complement.
AACCTTCGGTTACTCTCGATATTATTTATCAAGGGTTTCTAGACCAATGACCCAGTATTATAAAGCTGGATTGAGCAACAACTCAATCCCACTGTGGGCCCACGATTTTAGTGTCATTGCCATATACCTTGATTGCGTCATGAGATAACTTTTCTCCCATACCCAGAGTGATGAATCCTCTGTCAATCCACCATAATCTTGATACACTCCTTGATCGACCAATGGTCTGCCAAGTATTGTGACTTTTCTAAAAGAAGCTGCGTTAGGGGCTAGTGTCAAACTACACCAATCGGTGCATAAGGCAACTCCAGGTGATCTCAAGTCTAAGGATCACATGCACCACCATTCGTAGAGGATTTGTTCCATAGACAGTTGTTACCATCCATATGGAATCTTTCTCGGTGGGTGTTGGGATCGTGAACTTCTGCGGTGTAATGCTTATAAAGTAACAAACCCGTGTGTTGCACCGTTGTCACCAAACAACCTTGACAAGTGAGATCAGAATCGCTTTGACAGGGTCGCTTCAACACTATGATAGCCTTACCGTATTATTCTCGTGGTCCCTTACTTCTAATAATCTCTTAAAACACTGGACGCTTCTAAGAATGGCCACCATATGTGCTCATAGGGTTCTCACTATCAAGATTTGAAACACTTGATACCCCTCGCACTTCGGTTTCTACCATTCTAAGGACATATATCAATACATATTGCAATAATAATGATTTACGCGATATAGTATAAAATGCCTTTTATTGATTAATGAACATTATTACAAAGAGTCAATTCCACAATAATTGATTGGCTCTAGGGCATCTACTTTAACATTATCATCAAAATCAAAAACAACATTTTTAATCAGTAAATTGCAAAGGGGTTTAGAGATTTTAGAAAAATCCTTGATAAGCCGTCTATAAAATCCTGCATGCCCCAAGAAACTCCAAACTGCCTTAACATTTGCAAGTGGTGATAGCTTCTCAATCACTTATGTTTTTGCTCGATCCACTTCTATGTCGTCCTTTGAAATTCTATGACCGAGCACTATTCCTTCCTGTACCATGAAGTGGAATTTCTCCCAGTTGAGCACCAAATTCATCTCCTGACATCGCTGCAAAACAAATGAAAGATTAGATAAGCAATTGTCAAAAGATGAACCAAAAACAGAGAAGTCATCCATGAAGACTTCTATAAACCGCTTCACCATGTCACCAAAGATTGACATCATGCATCTCTGAAATGTGGCCGGTGCATTGCACAACCAGAAGGGCATCCTTCTGTAAGCAAAGGTGCCACAAGGACAAGTGAATGTCGTCTTCTCTTGATTTTAAGAGCAATGGCAATCTGATTATATCCTGAAAAACCATCCAGGAAACAATAGTAAGCATGCCCTGCCAATCTCTCCAACATTTGATCAATGAAAGGAAGTGGGAAATGATCATTCCTTGTCATTTCATTCAATTTTTGGTAGTCAATGCACACTCTCCAACCCGTGACTGTCCTGGTTGGTATCAATTCATTGCTTTCATTCTTTATCATTGTGATACCCCCTTTCTTTGGAACCACTTGTACTGGGCTCACCCATGGACTATCAGAAATAAGATAAATTATGCCCGCATCTAGAAGTTTCACCACTTCCTTTCTCACCACTTCCTTCATTGAAGGATTCAATCTCCGTTGTGGTTGTACCCTAGGCTTGACATCATCTTCCATAAGTATCTTATGCATACAAAACGATGGAGAGATGCCTCTAATATCTGAAATAGTCCATCCAATTGCTGATCTATGTTCCCTTAACACCTGAATCAACCGCTCTTCTTCCACTTTACTTAACCTTGAATTGATAATCATTGGGAAGGTTTCTGCTTCACCAAGATACACATATTCAGGTGGGAAGGTAAAGGCTTCAGTTCAAGTTTTGGAGGTTCTTCCTTTTTTTCCTTTTCCTTCTCTTTCTCAAAATCAAACTCTTCAAATTCTTGATCTTGGCTCTCATTAATCGGCTCAAGTGCTTCCAAAATTCTAGCACACTCATTCTTCGCCGGTTCATCTACCTCTATTGTTTTTGATTGGGCAATACATGCTTCTAGAGGTAGTTGAGGGGTGTTCTCTTCAATAGCCTCTGCCCCTAGTTTATCCACCACGTCTACACTAAAGCATGAATCTGACTCAGATGGAAATTTCATAGCTTCAAAAACATTGAACGTTACTATTTCATCTTGGACTCTTAACAGTAACTTTCCTTCTTGCACATCAATGAGGGCTTTTCCTGTGGCCAGAAATGGTCGGCCCAAAATGAGAGGCATTTCCTTATCCTCTTCTATGTCCAACACAACAAAGTCCGTCAGAAAGATAACTTTGTCCACCTTCACCAAAACATCTTCAACTATACCCCTTGGATGCTTGATGGATCTATCTGCAAGTTGTAAAGATATGGTCGTGGGTTTCATGTAATGACTCTCTTCCTAGCTAGTATACTCGTAAAATAACAGTAAAAACTCATTAAATACATATAAGAAAAGTATATAAATGAGTATAAAAGTATGGGCCCATATTTAATTTTCTTTATACACAAAACTTTACATAATACAAATAAGTCTCAAAATATTAGCTTGACAGTTTTGCCCAACCCTTTCTGCTGCGTGATGATCCAAATGACCGCATTTCACCTATTACCTGCAAAAACATTGTAAACAACGGGGTGAGCACTAATTGCTCAGTAAGTAAACCCGCTATGTTATCCTTCTCTTTCCTTTGCTTAAATTCTGAATTTCTTTCCTTACTTCACATTTCCCCATTCTTCTCTATTCTTTCATTACACTTACTCTGTTTTTCTCTCTGTTCTTTCTCTTTTCTTTCTCCATTCTAATTTCTCACTACTCATATAATGGGCATGATATTATGCATAAATAAAATGCAAATGCACAATTGTATAAAAGGTGCATTTTCTTTTGCATTTTTCTTTTCTTCTCAGTTCCTATTCTGTTTTTCTTTCTTTCTTTTCTGTGCTCTTTCTTTCTCTTCTTTCTTTTCTTTCTATTCTTTCTTATTCTTTCTCATTCTTTTCTTTTCTTATTCTTTTCTCTTCTTTCTTATTCTTTTCTTTTCTTATTCTTATTCTTTTGCCAATCGGACTCGGTTGAGGCATGGATTTGAAACCTTGGCCGTGTGAGTGTATTCTTCTTTCTTGGGTATAGCCCTCCCCATCCACATGCACCTTACTTGGACCTGTACAATTCTTCTTTTCTTCTTCTTGGGCCGCTCACTAAAGGCGGCGTGCATGTAGGGAAAATTCTTCTTGTCACTCACGGTTGCCAATCGCAACAACCTTTTCTTCTTTTTATCTTTTTACAGTTCTTTAACTAAAATTCAGATTTGGAACTTTTTAACATTCTCATTTCTTTCTATTTAATCTTTGATATTCTTTAGTGTTTTTTCATGCTCTTATGAATATGTATGCATGTAGATGGTTTCATGCTTATACTTCTTTCTAAATTCACATATTTAAATGCAATTATGCAATATGGAATGCAAACATGTCATTCTCTACCATCTACAAACTCATCTCAATATAACACATACTCATACTCAAACAAACACTTCTCTTTAACATTTCATCAAACAACTTAGGTGCATAAATGAACCCTAATTTGGCTACATTGCTATCTCTTTTCTAAGCCACCAAAAAGTGGGAATTAAACCCTCCATATTCAACACCAAATCTGCCCAAAATATACACTCCAAAATTTCCACTCCAATTCTTCCAAATTTCATCCAAACATTCATCAAACATCTAATACATCAACACAACTTCTCATGGATAATTGATAATCATCATTCAACACCAAATCCATCAACAATTCTACATATAACACATATGTATACATGAAAGAAATTTTCTACACAACATAACTTAAATCATACTTGAGGTAGGATTTACTTACCTTATACAAGAGCAATCCAACACTTTAAAAACCTTCTTGGATCCAACTCCCTTCCTCTTAAATCCTATGAACATAAATCATCAAAATTCAACACTTTAAAAATTAAAACTCACTTCTTAGTGCAAGGATCTTACCTAAAGATGCTTAGGATAGAAAATCAACCCAAAAGTACCCAAAATCTATGAATTTTCTTTGAAGAAAAATTGAAGAGCTTGAGAGAATATGGAGGTGAAAATGGCGTGCATATGGTTGAAGAGTGGCTAGGGTTTCACTCTTCAATTTGATATAACATAAAAATATATATGTAGTTTCTCATTTTGCCCTTGCACTTTCTTTAAAATTTCATCTATGTCCCTTAGTCAATTACCATAATGCCCTCATATTTATTACATTCTCCATGAAATTCTATCTCTTTTCACTCCCCACAATTTCAACTAATTTTGAGTGAAAATACCGTTTTACCCTTAATGCAAGTTTAAGGCATTTTCTTCACATTTTCTCAAAATAACTTTAACAAAAATCAACTAAGGGGTATAAAAACATAAATTAAATTATGTACCTCCATGTGGGTGTTACATTTCACTTCACCAATCCCTAATCTCTTGAAAACAGAAAAGGGCATTAGGTTTATGCTTGCACCTAAATCACATAAAACTCTATCAAAAGTAATGTCTCCTATAACACAAGGAATAGTAAAACTCCCTGGATCTTTGAGTTTGTGGCGCTTTTCTATAGAATGGCACTGCACTCCTCCGTAAGCATCACAGTTTCCTCATTTTCTAACTTCCTTTTGTTTGATAAATTTTCCTTGAGAAATTTTGCGTAGCTCGGCATCAGTTGCAATGCATCTGTAAAAGGAATGTTAATATGCAGTTTTTTAAATATTTCAATGAATTTGGAAAACTGCTTATCCTGATTCTTCTTTCGGAGTCTCTGAGGAAAAGGCACAGGAGGAGTGTGATGTGCCAACTCTGGTGGTATTCGGGGAATGGAAATTTCTCTTTCTTTTGTCTTTGCCTCTCTTCCCGCTTTTATTCATCTTCCCTAGAACTAGTTGGTTTCTCCTCAACAATTATTTCTTCATCAACTTCCTCATCGAAATCTTCCTTTTCTTTTAATGTGCTTCCTTCTTTCCCTGATTGTTCTACCTGTTCCAAGACTGTCCCACTCCGTAGTGTTATTGCATTTGCTTGTTCACGTGGGTTTGTCACTGTGTTACTTGGTAGGGAACCCTGTGGTCTCTCATTGAGTTTATCGGCCAATTGACCCACTTGTACCTCCAAGTTCTGAATGGACGCCCCTTGGTTTCTGAAATTTGTCCTTGTCTCATTCATGAAACCTGTGGTCTCTTGCATAAACTTTCTAAACATATCCTCCAGTTTTGTCAATCTTTGCTCTCCTGGTTGATTGTTCACCCCCTCTTGGTTGTTTGGCATCGTTCTCTGGTTCCATTGATTATTCTGCTGATTCTATTGATTCTGATTGCCCCAAGACAGGTTCGAATGATTCCTCCAACTAGGATTATATGTGTTAGAGTATGGATTGTTCAATTGCCTCTGATTTCCTGCCAAGTAGTTAACCTGTTCTGATGATGAAGACGTTGAAGCAAACGTGTTCCCCACTTGGCATTCACTGCTCATATGACTACCTGCACAAAATTCACAAGTAAGTTGAGGTGCTTGAATAGAATTTACCTGTATACTTCCCAATTATTTCTGAAGTGCTGTAAGTTGGACTGAAATAACCGTGTATGCATCAACTTCATGAAGACCCATAGATTTCTTCGATTGCATTCTCTCATTCAGTCTTTGATAGTTGTTACTTGCCAAAACCTCAAGCAACTCATGAGCTTCTTCCGGTGTATTATTTTGCAATGCTCCTCCCGACGCTGCATCCACCATGGTTTGCACATTAACCATCAATCCATTGTAAAACGTTTGGACTTGCATCCAAACAGGCAGCCCATGGTGTGGACACCTCCTCAATAGTTCCTTGTATCTTTCCCAAGCCTCATATAATGATTCCGACTCTTCCTATAGAAAAGATGTGATATCATTTCTCATCTTCGCAAATTTTGCTGGAGGAAAGAATTTGGTCAGGAACTTCTGTGCTAATTCATTCCATGTAGTGATTGTCCCTGGTGGTAGTGCCATTAACCATCCCTTTGCTTTGTCCCTTAATGAAAAAGGAAACAATCTCAACCTAATGGCATCATTTGACACTCCGTTGGATTTGAAGGTATCGCAAATCTCCAAAAAATTTGCAAGGTGTAGATTTGGATCTTCCTTCAAATCCCGTTTAAATTGTACCAACTGTTGGATCATCTGGATAATTGCTGGCTTTATTTCAAAGTTGTTGGCTTGTACTGCTGGTCTAATAATACTTGACCCACTGCCATTAACTGAGGGAACTGATAATTCCCCCTTAATGTTCTATTCTCTGCCATCTCAAGAGCTATAGCCTCTTGTTCTCTTCTTTCTCTGTTAAGTCTTCTTGTGGTTCTTTCAATCTCTGGATCTACAGGAACCACTAGCTGACATCTTGCTCTTCGCATAAACTACACAGAACAAAAGAAAACATGAGATCACTAACTAACCGAAAAGAACAACAAAAATTAACTAATAACAATTAAAACAAATTAAAACTCCAATCTAGCTAACTCAAGAAAATTCAATGTTACACAAAAATCAATCCCTGGCAACGGCGCCAAAAACTTGATGCGTTGTTACTACAACATGCAAAAATAGCAAGTGCACTAGTCCCACAAAGTAATAAAGTGATGAGTGAGTATCGTTCCCACGAGGATTGGTTGTTAATCACTGATTTTCCTATTTGTCCTCATGTTGGAGAAACCAAAAGTGTTTGGATTTATGGGAAACTATAAAACTAACTGAAAACAAAATCTACTATGTAATTCAAGAACTAATTAATGAAAGCAAAATTTAAAGCAAGAGTAATATCAAATAAAGCAAACGGTTAGGGTTTTGACTTTATTAGGATCCTATGGATTGATTCTACAAATTATGCTACTTTTACACTCACATGCACGGATTGTAAATCGAATTACTAAGTTGTAAAACATACCTTTTCAGGCTATGAATTCCTACTTTTCCCCATCAATCTTCCGCACCCAACAAATTGAAGATTAACCAATCCAAGTTCATTAAGCTAATGGAATCCTAGATTGATTTCATTGTTTCTCAAATCTATCTCTAGCATTCAAAATAACAATGGTGATTACCCAAGAAGCTCAACATGATTCATTTCTCAATCTCATCATGTTCAACAAGTAAAATCAATAAAAATTAGAATAATCACACAATCTATGCAATAGAGTATAAAGGAAACAATAATCAATTGATTAATCCATAGAAATCCAAATTACATCAAAACCCTAACCCAAAATGGGTTAGTTCATAACTAAATTAACACAAATAGCCGAGGGGCAAGAAACACAAGATCCAACATATTGAAATAAAGAGAAAAGAGTAGAGATCTCCCCTAGTTGAAGAATCCACAAGATTAAAGCTCAAATCTTCTCTCCAAATGTAAACACTACTCTAAACAAAACAAAAACCAGACGAACATAGACCAACCTATATGAAAATGGCAAGGTTTCTCTTATATAGTTTGCCCAAAAACCTAAAACCTTTCTTAAAATAAAGCTGTGCGTTTTGGAGAAAACAAAATTTTGCAGACTTCGCGCGGCCCGGCAGAACTAAAAGTGAATCTCGTGCCTAGCTTCTTTCGCCATGGCGAAGAATAAACTTCGCTATAGCAAACCTTCTTGGAAAATTCTGGATTTACAGAATTGCCCTCCGCTTGCTTCCTTGCTTGAATCTTAGATCTTCGATGCTTTCCCATGGGAACAAGCTTCATAGTGCTTCAACTCTGCTTCAGAACTTTCCTAAATTCTGAGATTCACTTGGTTTTGGGTCTAGAAACTCCAATCCGCTCATTATTCGCTCAAAATACACATTTTGGCCTGAAATAGAAAATATGTGAAATTAAGTAGTAATTCAGGCATAAACGAACTAAGAAGTATCCAAAATCCGGTTAAAAAGTCTAAATAAAACAATATAATCCTCGGATTGTCAAATCATCCTCAAATAGATGGTCAAACAGAGAGAACAAATCAAATACTTGAGGATATGTTGAGGGCTTGTTGCATGGATTACAAGATGTCCTGGCATGAGATGTTACCGTTGGTGGAGTTTGCTTATAATAATAGCTATCAGTCTACAATTAAGATGGCTCCTTATGAGGCCTTGTATGGTAGACGTTGTAGATCTCCAATACATTGGGATGAGATAGGCGAGAAAGATGAGTTGAATACAACGCTTGGACCAAAACTAACTCAGAAAATGATATAAGTGTCAAGTTAATTAGAAGTAGAATGAAACAAGCCCAAGACAGGCAGAAAAGCTATGCAGACTTGAAGAGAAAAGATGTTGAATTCGAAGTGGGTGATAAAGTGTTTTTAAGAGTTGCCCCTTACAAACGGGTGATGCGTTTCGGTTGCAAGGGAAAGTTAGGACCGAGATACATTGGTCCATTTGAGGTATTACAGCAAGTGGGAAAGGTAGCCTATAGGTTGGCTTTACCACCTAGCATGGACAGAGTACACAATGTATTTCATGTCTCAATGCTTCAGAAATATGTAAGTGATCCCTCCAATATATTAAGTGTAGAGGATGTGGACTTAGAAGAAAAACTTGTGTATGAGGAGCATCTAGTTCAGATATTGGACAGAAAGATTAAAAAGCCCCGAACCACGAGTATCCCTTTAGTGAAAGTCCTCTGGAGAAATCATAAAGTTAAAGAAGCTACATGGGAGGTGGAGCAAGATATGCAGAACCGTTACCCAGAGTTGTTTGTTTGAATTTCAGGGACAAAATTCTTATAAGAGAGGGATAATTGTAATACCCACATGGAGGTACGTAATTTAATTGACGCTCTTATACCTTTAGTTGATTTTTGCTAAAGTTATTTTAAGAAAATGTGAAGAAAATGCCTTAAACTTGCATTAAAGGTAAAATGGTCTTTTCACTCAAAATTAGTTGAAAAAGTGGGGAGTGAAAAGAGATAGAATTTCACGGAGAATGCAATAAAATGAGGGCATTATGGTAATTGATTAAGGGACATAGATGGAATTTTAAAGAAAGTGCAAGGGCAAAATGGGAAACTAATATATAATTTAATGTTATATCAAGGATTGAAGAGTGAAACCCTAGCCACTCTTCAACCCATTTTCACACCACTTCTCCTCCAAATCCTCTCAATTTCTTCACTTCTTTTTCAAAAGAAATTCATAGATCTGGTATTCTTGAGTGGATTTTCAATCTCAAGCCTCTATAGGTAAGATCCTTGCACTAAGAAGTGATTTTTTTATTTTTAAAGTGTTGATTTTGATGGTTTATGCTCATAGGATTTAAGAGGAAGATAGTTTGAGCAAAGAAGATTCTTAAAGGGTTGAATTTGCTCATATCAAAGGTAAGTAAATCCTACCCTAAGTATGATTTAAGTTATGTTGTGTAGAGAATTTTATTTATGCGTATATATGTGTTATATGTAGAATTGTTGATGGATTTGGTGTTGAATAATAATTAGAACCTATCCATGAGAAGTTGGGTTGGTGTATGTGATACTTGATGACTGTTTGGTTGAGATTTGGAAGAGTTGAAGTGAAAATTTTGAACTGTGCATTTTGGGCAGATTTGGCGGTAATTATGGGGGAGTTTATTCCAAATTTTTGGTGGCCTAAAATAGAGATGGAAGTGTAGCCAAATTAGTGTTGATTTGTGCACACGAGTTGTTTGATGAAATGCCAAAGAAAGAAAGCATGTATGAGTATGATTATGTATTACTTTGGGATGAGTTTGTAGATGGCAGAGAATGACATGTTTGCATTCCATAATGCATAATTGCATTTAAACATGTGAATTTAGAAAGAAATATAAGCATGAAACCATCTATATGCATACATATTCATAAGAGCATGAAAAAGCACTAAAATATGTTAAAGAGAAAATAGAAAGAAATGAGAATATTAAAGATATTCAAACCTGAATTTTTTTAGTTAAAGAAGTGTAAAAAATAAAAAAATAAAGAGAGAAGGTTGTTGCGATGGGGAGCCGTGAGTGACATAGTCCCACATGAAAGTCGCCTTTAGTGAGCGGCCTCAGAATTCAGAGAAGAATTGTGCAGTTTGTTAGAAGTGCATGTGGATGAGAACTGTACCCAGAATTAGAGAATTCACTCACACGGCCAAGGCTGGCAAGAAAAGAAAAGAAAGGAAGAATAGAAAAGAAAGAAAGAATAAAGAGAAAGAAAGAAAGATAGAAAGAAAGAAAGAATAGAAAAGAAAGAAAAAATAAAAGAAAGACTAGAAAAGAAAGAAAGAAATAAAGAAAAAGAAACAAAATAAGAAATAGAATAAGAAAAATAGAAAAGAAAATGAATAATTTATGCATTTGTGCATTTGTATCATGTATATGCATAATACCATGCTCATTATCATGAGTAGTGAAAAATTAGAAAATTGAGAGAAAAACAGAGAGCAAAACAGAGAAAGAATGAGAAAGAATAGAGAAAGAACAGAGAGAAGAATAGAGAAAGAATAGAGAGTAATCGGGAAATGAGATGTAAGGAAAGAAAATTCAAAGTTAAGCAACGTAGAGAGAAAGGTAGCATAGTGGGTTTACTTACTAAGCAATTAGTGCTCACTCCGTTGTTTTCAATGTTTTTGCAGGTAATAAGTGAGTTGCGGTCGCTCAGAACGTCACGCAATGGAAGGGTTGGGCTACACTATCATACTTTATTACTTGTTTATATGTGTATTTTTATATATATATTTTTAATTATTATTTTACGAGTATACTAGCTAGAAAGAAAGTATTACAGTGTGGCCCAAAAAGATAACTTGGTCCAGCTAGAACTGACATTTAGAAAATTTGGCATACAACTTCTTATCTCTCAATCGCTGCAGCACAAATCTCAAATGCTCTTCATGCTCTTCTCTTGTCTTAGAATAAACCAGGATGTCATCAATAAACACCACTATAAATCGATCAAGGCAGTCATGAAACACCCAGTTAATTAAATCCATAAAGATTGTTGGGGCATTGGTTAACCTGAAAGGCATCACTACAAACTCATAATGCCCATATCTGGTCCGAAATGCAGTCTTGGCAATATCTTGCTCTGGAACTCTTACTTGAAGATAACCCGACCTCAGATCAATCTTTGAAAACACTGCTGCTCATTTAAGTTGATCAAATAAATCATCTATGCGAGATAACGGGTATTTATTCTTCACTGTCATTTTATTCAACTCTTTGTAATCTATGCACATCTGTAGTGACCCATCTTTTTTCTTTATAAATAGAATCGGAGCACCCCAAAGAGAATGGCTAGGTCGAATAAAACCCTTGTCTAGGAGTTCTTGGGAGCCCTTTCAATTCCCCCGGAGCTCACTGTGCCATACGATAAGGGGCTTTAGAAATCGGTGCTGTCCCTGGTGCCAACTCAATGCTAAACTCTATTTCTTTTTCTGGAGGTAAACCTGGAAAATCATCTAGAAATACATCTGGAAACTCCCGGACTGCTAGCACATTATGGATCTCTGATCGAGGGACATCACTGCTTTGCACCATATTGGCAATATACCCGAAGCACCCTTTTCTTAGCATCTTTCTGGCTTTTACACTGCTAATCAACATATGAAGCTGGTGGCCCTCTCCGAAACTAAACTTATCGCCGTCATCAAGATTAAACTTTGCTTTCTTCTTTCGGCAATCAATCTCTACTCCATATCTCCTTAGAAAATCCATGCCCAAAATAACATCAAATTTGGGCATATCAAATACAATCAAATCCACTATTAACATCCTTCCATGGATCACTACAGACTCCCCTGAAAACATCTCCCGAGTTACCACACTATCACCATCTGACAATTCTATCTTAATGGGCTGATCTACTGTAATAGGTTTCAAACCCAATCTCTATATAATCCCATGTGTAATAAATGAGTGTGTGGCTCCAGAATCAACTAATGCATAAAGGGCAACTGAATGAAATAATAATTGACCAGTAACTGCAGATGGGCTGGCCTTGGCTTCACTTTGTGTAACTGTAAATACCCGAGCATTATTACCTCTAGATGTCTATATTGTGGGTGTAGGAGGGGCCTTACAGTCTTTCATCATATGTCCGGGTTGTCGGCATCTAAAACACACACCCTTGAGACACTCTCCCGGATGATGTTTCCCGCATTTCTGACATTGGGGAAACTTACTAGTCCTTGGCCGTTTATTCTTCCTGTCCCTCCTGTTCTTCTTTGACTGAAATCTTTTCTTATTCTTCCCTTCTCTATTGCTGGGGGTATCCAATCTGTCTCTCTGTGGAGCAGGAGGTGGAATACTGGACATTACTGTTGATGGAGTCAACTTATTCACAAATACTTCAGCTCGTAAAGCTCACTCTAAAGCCTTACTATAAGTCTGAGGGGGTTGGGCACCTGCCATCACATCTCGGGCTATTTCTGGATTCAGCTCATGCACAAACTTGTTCATCCTCAATTCTAGTGTGCTCACTATACCTGGTGCAAACCTTGCCAAAGAATTAAATCTAAGGGAGTATTCTTTCTCTGAACTAATTCCCTGTCGTAGGCTAATAAATTCATGTATCTTTTCATGCATTTTGTTAGCTGTCTTATATTCTGCCTCAAAAAGTCATCTAAAATCTCCCCAGGTCATAGTGGCTACATCATGAGTCTCTTCCATCAGCTCCCACCATATTCAGGCATCATTCTTAAACAAGAAACCCGTATACCGAATCTTCTCCCAATCTGTCATAGGAAAAAGCGTTGTCGTACGCTTCACAAATCTAATCCATTCTTTTACCACTGATGGGTCAGTCTAAATTTTGATGGCTGATGCTGACTAGGTAACCCATAAATAGGGTCAAGACGACTTTGTACTATCGGAGGTACCGACATTTCTCTCTCCTCTCTAGTGGTCGGTACTACAACTGGGGTCTCAACTCTCTCCGATATAGGTCTCCCTTGAGTCTCTGCCAATACCTACTGAATAATGTTGCGAATCCTCGCTTCATCGAGGACAGGGAGAGTAAATTCGGATGGGTTGGATGGCTCACCCGTACTCGATGCATTCTTATTACCAGATCGAGTCGTCCGTCTCATCTAAAGCATGTAGCACCAATACTATTAGTCAGCTAATACAAGTGAGAAAAAGAAATAACTTACAACAATCGGCTATGGTACGTCAACGCGGCAGGAAAGGTACACAGTCAATTTCCCAAAATCGACGCTCTGATACAAAAAATGTAATATACTGTATAGCTAGTAATTCTTTGAGAAATATATGATAAAATCCACTAAATAACTTTTATAAACATATATCCATAACGTAAAATCCAAAAATTCTAATTTTAATTCATATAAATATATACACAAAATACTGATATACTTTAGTAAGCACAAGGTAATCATGAACAGTGCCGCCAAATTCCTCTACTTCTTAACGTCCCATCTGGTCGTAAATCATCTAGTACCCGCAAAGTAGTAAAATAACAGAGTGAGCACAAATTGCTCAGGAAGTAAACCAAAAACCGCACCTCTTGTGTTTCCTCAGGTTACTCATGTTCTGATTTTCCTTTTCTCACTTTATTCTTTGATAATATTCTTTATTCTTTTTTGATACTCTGATTTGCTACCTATCAACGTGCAAAGACAATGAATAAAACTATACATCATCAAGCACATAAGAAATACTGAATCACGTAAGTAGCATAATACATATGCAGAATAAGAAACTTTCCTGAGAAAAGAACTTTCTTTTCTTTTCTGTTTTCTGTCTCTAACGATGTATCTCTTTCTTTTCTTTCTTCTTTCTGGTTTGCCGATCGGACTAGGTTGATGCATGGATTTGGAACCCTGGCCATATGAGTGGGTATAGTCCTCATCTACATGCCTTTCTGCCGTGAATTTGTGCAAATCTGTATCTCTCTACTGCTTGTGGCCGCTCGCTCGTGGCAGCGTGCATGTAGGTATGCTTTGTTGGGTACAGTCCTCATCCACATACATTATTGACGGACTATACAAATACTGTATCTCTCTGCTGTGGCCGCTCGCTTGTGGCGGCATGTATGTGGGCATCTCTGTCACTCATAGGTTCCCCATCGTAAAAACCTCATAACATAGCATGCTGTAGAAAGAGAATAGAAAGACATACTATACACATTTCAACATGAATTTCCAAGCTATGGAAATTCTACACTTCCATTCTTTAGTAAATGAGAAAATATACATACTTGCATGTTAGCTTAAAAGAAAATTACTAGCCATTTTCTTTTCTTTCTTTCTCATTCTTTGCAAACATATTCTCATTTACTAAATCAAGGCTATATATATAATCATGTGCACAAAATATGCATGATCAAGCCCATTCTTTTATATGCTTTCCAAGTTCACATATACAAACTTGCAAATTCATTATGGCATAATGGTATGTCATGACATATTCTACCATTCTCTACTATCTCAAGTGCCATATCAAAGTAACACTTTAACATGCAATTCTTCTCTAACACTTCCATGTGCTTTCCAAGAAGTAGTAAAGGTTCAAGTAACTGAAACCAAGCACTAAAGGCCATTTCTCTCATGGAACAACATGACCAAGTGATGTATTAAATTTGGCATAGCAATATGCACTCTTGACAAGTGAGATCAATCACTGCCTTTCGACAAGGTTGTTCAACACTATAATAGCCTTACTGTATTATATGTGTCTATAGTTAGAATAATACTAGGGCTACGGACATTTCTAGAATAGCCACCATATGTGATAATAGGGTCCTCATTATTGAGATTTGAAACACTCGATACCCTCGTCACGATTCTACTATTCTAAGGACATACATTATGATATACAATAAATATGAATTACATAATGTAGAAAAAGCCTTTTATAAATTACAAACATTATTACAAGAGTCAACATTACAAAATGTATTGGCTCTAGGGCACTTACTCTAACAATCTCTCATTTGAACTATAGCTAGTCATTCTTGTATTTAATACCAGATGATCTTAAATGCTTTTTATGCTTCTTCTACGTCAGAGCTTTTGTCAGTGGATCAGCAAGTTTATCATCAGTATGTACTTGTAAATCTGCACATCTTTTCTCCCAATCATTTCTTTGATGAGATGAAAAAGCCTAAGTATGTGTTTGGATTGCTAGTGAGGCCGTGGTTCCTTCGCTTGAGCTATTGCCCCATTATTGTCACAATAGACATCTATTGGATCAACAATAGTGGAAACCACACCAAGTTCGGTGACGAACTTCTTAATCCAAACTACCTCTTTAGCCTTATTGGATAATGTGATATACTCAGCTTCTGTTTTAGAGTATGCTATAGTGCTTTGGTTGGAGCTCTTCCAGCTCACTACAACTCTATTAAGACAAAATACAAAACCAGACAACAAATGATAATCATCCTTGTCTATTTGGAAACTAGCATCTCTATATCCTCTAATAGTGAGCTCATCTTCCCCTCCATATGCGAAGAACATATCCTTATTCCTTTTCAGGTACTTAAGGATGTTCTTGACATATATCCAGTGACGTTCACCTGGATCCAAATTGATATCTATTACAAGTGCTTAATGCACATGAAACATCAACCGAGTACATAACATGGCATACATAATGGATCCAATGGCAAAAGCATATGGGATCCTCTTCATCCTATCTCTTTCATCTTGTGTTTTAGGACACATGTCGTTAAAGAGATATACACCATGTGACATCTAAAGAAATCATTTCTTGGATTCTTTCGTATTAAATCTTTTCAATACCTTGTTTATGTATGTACTCTGACTTAGGCCTAGCAACCTACGTGATCTATCATGATAGATCTTTATCCCGAGGATGTAGGTTGCTTCTCCTAAGTCCTTCATGGAGAAGCACTTGGATAACCAAGTCTTTACTGACTGCAAGGTCGGTATATCATTCCCGATAAGAAGTATGTCATCAACATACAACACCAAGAATGCAACTGCGCTCCCACTTACTGTCTTGTAAACACAGCTTCATCAAAACGAATGGTCCAGCTTTTAGAAGTTTGCTTGAGTCTATAAATGGACCTCTGCAACTTGCATATCTTATCAGCTTGTACATCAAGAACGAAACCATAGGGTTGTGTCATATACACATCCTCTTCTAGGCTTCCATTCATGCAAGCTATTTTGACAACTATCTGCCAAATTTCATAGTTGTGATATGCAACAATCGCAAGCATAATCCAGATAGACTTAGTCATGGCAATTGGAAAAAAGGTTTCTTCACAATCAATGACATGAATTTGTTTGAAACCTTTGGTAACCAGCTGTGCCTTATAGGTATGCACATTGCCACCCATGTTAGTCTTCTTCTTGAAGACCCATTTGCACCCTATGGGTTTCACCCATTCAGATGGATCCACCAGAGACCATACTTTGTTTTGGTACATGAAGTCCATCTCAAATTTCATGGCTTCAAGCCATTTGACGGAATCTTGATCCGATATAGCATCATCATTGGTTCTGGGTTCACTGTCTTGATAGACCAGTACGTCACCATGTTGAGTCATGAGAAAACCATATCTCTTGGGCTCATGACGTACTCTTCCAAACCTACGCAGCCCTTATGCTACTTGAGGTGGTTCACTTTGATCCATAGATTATGGAGTAATCTCCTCACGATGTTCAATCACTTCTTGTGGTACGTCATCCCGTCCTTCATCTAATGTATCTTGTGGTACTAGAACTTCATTGAGTTCTACTTTTCTCTCACTAGTACTTCTTAGAAGAAATTCCTTCTCTAAAGAAAACACCAGTACGAGCAACAAAAATTTTACGCTCTTCTAGGTGGTAGAAATAATATCCATTAGTCTCCTTATGCCCCACAAATATACACTTATTAGATTTCAAACCCAGCTTGTTCGAAGTCAATTTTTTGACATAAACTTCGCAACCCCAAATCTTTAGATAAGACAAGTTAGGCTTTCGCCCAATCCATAGTTCATGTGGAGTCTTATCCAGAGACTTTGACAACACACAGTTCAGTACGTGAGTCACAATCTCTAAGGCATAGCCCCATGATTAGATATGCTTAACTCAATTTGCCATACTTGGCATAGTTGTTACTTTGAGAATGTCCATATTGTTTATTTCAAGAACATATAAAATATTATGAAACAATTCCATAAAGAATATTATTTATACTAAAAGACAACGATCCATTAGTAATAAAAGCAATATTCTCATTTGTCCAAAGTGGACACAAAAATATTATTTCTAGAAACTAAGGGTAACTCATAATATTCCATAAGTTCTAATAACAAGTCCATAGGCAAAGTCAAACAATAAGATCTTACAGCTAAAGCAGCATCACATGCTCTGTTTCTAACTAGTAGGTCCACATCTCCTTGACCGAGTGATCTAGTCTACCATAGTCCCTTCACATTATTAAAAATGTGAGAACCACATCTAGTGTCAATTACCCTAGATGTAACAAGAGATAAATAAATCTCAATACACATCTTTAGAAGAAGAGGCGTTCTCCAGGAAGGCCTTGTAGTGTTTCCTCTACTAGCTAGGCTTGCCATAGTAGAAGTAAACTACCTTCCCTCCTTTCTTGATGTCAAACCTAGACTTAAGAGCATCCCGAGGTTCGGACTTGGGTTTGGGTTTGGGTTTGGGTTCAGCCTTAGCCTGTAACATCTACTGAAAACTGTACAATGCATGCATAATAACAATAGAAAATTGGGCCCAAAATGTTTCTTTTCATTACAATTCACATGTCTTTTTATACACAAAGGTTCTGTTTACAAAGTGCATTTCAAAAGACAAATAATGCTCGTAAGTAAAACTCTCTAGCTATGATCAAAAAGTGTGTGACTCTTAATTCTTTCCTTTTTATCTGTTTCTAATAACATCATGGCCTCGTCTTCTAAGGTCTTGCCGAATAGCGTTCACACACCATCTCACTCTCTATGGCTATTGGGTGGAATTCACCACGGTACCAACCCGTTCTTCGGTGACTGCAGTGAGGATCACAAAGCACTAACTCGGTTCTCTCTAACTATCGGGTGGAGATCACCTAGCACCTACCCGTTCCTCATGAAATTTTGGGGATACGATCACCAAGCATTTACCCGTCTCTAGTCACTATCGGGTGATGGTCACAAAGCATTGGATGATCATCACAAAGCATCAACCTACATATCTCTTAACTAATCGGGTAGTGGTCACAAAGCATCTACCCATTTCTCTACTCATCGGGTGCGATCACAAAGCGTCGACCCATTTCTCTAAGGAGCTATTCGGATGATGATCACAAAGCATCAATCCGATTCCCATAACTTGATTAGGGTGATGATCACAAAGCATCATCCCAACTATACTACTCTTCTAACTCATTCTATTGTAGCATTTTTCAATGCTCTACCCTTAGAGTAATTTTACCCACTAAGCTCTCTACTCATAGGGTAATTGCATAAACCATTTCCTTACACTTTCTTAGGTCACTTTTCAATGCACAATTAGTGCCTATGGATGGTTCATCACTACTAATGCACTTATGAAATGCCAACATGCAATGTTGCAAGAATTAAGGTTCATTACTCACACTCAAACTTCTATTAGGCATTTCATCAAACAACTCATGTGCACTATAAAACTCTATCATAGCCATGAATCTAAAACTTTTCCTAACCATCCAAAATGGGGAAAAACCCCTTCACAAAGCCATAATAACCTATCAAACAAAACACTTCCAAAAAGGGTTCCATAATACCCCTTAAATTCCATCTCAACTACCTTGCCAAACCAACAACCCATTTCTCAAATTTGCAAGGTATAAACAATCACAAAGCATAGAAATCTCTACTTAATCCTTCATCATGCTATAATACATGCATATCACATACATACATCATTTCTATCAAAACCCTAATCAAGAAAATTCATAAATCTCAACTTGGGTTGGGTTTTACTTACTTGTTATGGAGAGACTTTACCAAATCCTTCCTTTCACTTGCTTAGCTTGATTTTTCCTCTAATCTTAACCAAAAGAAGGAAAACCCTCAAATTTCAATATGGGTTAAAACTCCCAAATCACACAACTTAAGTAGAGATCCTTACCTTAGGAAGCCTTGAGGTTACTTTTCCACCCCCAAATCACTTCAAAACCCCTTGGAATACCTTGATCAAAGAAGAAGAAGTTGAGAGGAGTAAGGATGGGAAGTCACGTTTGAGAAGAAGAGAATGAGGGGTTTCTTTTGATTCTAATTCCTTTTAATGAAATACATCCCAAAGCATTCCCATTTTGCCCATTATTCTTCTTTGGGAATTCCATCCATATCCTTTGATTCATTACAATCTCACCCCCGTATCAACACATTCTCTATGAAAAATCCTTACAATTAACTCCCCACTTTTCTTTTGCTAATTAGGGGGTAGAAAGGTCAAATTGCCCTTAAGGGGAAGAAAATATCTAAAACTCAATCAACAATTTATTCGGGTTGTCGCGCGGCGAAAAGCCCATGCAGCGGTGAAATGTCAAGCTGACTTCCGAGGGCTTCGAGCCTCTCTTGCTGCGGCGAAGATTCTTCTTCCGCCCGTGGAATTCCTGCCGTGAACCCGAAATTTCTTGT
Source organism: Pistacia integerrima (assembly GCA_026225825.1). NCBI lineage: Eukaryota > Viridiplantae > Streptophyta > Magnoliopsida > Sapindales > Anacardiaceae > Pistacia > Pistacia integerrima. The sequence goes on along the minus strand of CM047749.1, from coordinate 30,532,360 downwards.
TTTTCAACCAATTTCAGGGCAAACATTTAACACAACACTAAATCAAACAATAACACCAAAATCAACTCAAAATAAGAAGCGAAAAGAGGAAACAAGGTAACAACGTACCTCAAGCGGGCGTTACAATTCTTCCCCCGCAAAAAGAATTTCGTCCTCGAAATTCCACGCAAATAACTACGAGGCGATTACGCATGTCCCGTTCTACTTCCCAAGTGGCCTCTTCCCACTTTGTGATTCCCTCAGGATCTTAACTAGCGGAACAACTCTTGTTAGAAGTTCTAACCAACCGCCCCGATCTAAAATCTGAACTTTGGGCGTTCTTCATATACTAGATTCTCAGCTACTTCAACGTCCTTCTACACTCGGGAACATGGAGGATCACTTACATACTTTCGTAGCATCGAGACATGGAAGACATCGTGCACCTGTCCATGCTAGGGTGGTATGCATCATTGAGGCCACCTTTCCCTACCCCCTCGTTGCAAGACCTCAAAAGGACTACATACCTCGGTGCTAACTTCCCAACCCTTTGGTTCCAAGCGCATTGCTCGCTTATAGGGAAACTTTCAGAAATACTTTATCGCCCACTTGGAATTCTACCTCTTTCCTCTTCAAATCGGCATAACTCTTACCGATCTTGGGGAACTTTCTTGTTTCATTCTATTTCGACTAACTTCACATCTTGCTAGGCTTACGAGTCATCTCGGCCCCAAAAGAAGGCGGTACTCGAACTCATCTCTTTCTCCTACTTCATCCCAATGACGGAGACCTCACGGGGTCTACCATACAAAGCCTCGTAAGGCGCCATTCTAATTAATAGGTGATAAGCTGTTATTATAGGCAAATTCCACTAAGGGTAACATCTCGTGCGGGGATACTCGAATCCATGCACAGGGCTCTCAACATATCCTCGAGCACTGATTCGTTCTCTCGGTTTGGCCATCAGTCGAGGATGATAGGCGGATGCCGAATGCTAAGCGGGTTACCCAAACTCCTCGCTAAACTTGTCCGGAGGAAGGTGAGAAACAAATCGGAATCTCTATCGAGACTATAGCCTTGGGCACACCATGCAATCCGCTATCTCCTTAAGGTAAATGCGGGCCAGCGATCGTAGTGGTACTTTATCCTTTGCTTTGGGAGAATGGGCTGATTTGGTTGGCCTTTGTCCCACAATCACCCATATAGGCATTATACCCTCTGCGTACTGGGGGCGGGAGGGGGACAAGTGATAAAATCCGCGAAATGCTCTCATTTCCATCTAGGGATACTCAGGGGTGAAGCACCACTTGGCCAGGTGTTGGTGTTACGCCTTTCACCCCCTGTTGTCGAGTTAGGCATTTGCTACAAACTCTGCAATGTCCTTTCTTCATACGACCACCAATAGCCTTTCTTGATATCTGATACATCTTGGTTGCTCCCACGGATGGACGGTGTACGGTGTGTCATGAGCCTCAGAAACCCCAAGAATTTTACTGTTTCAACTCCTCATTTGGAGGAATGCACTGTGATTACGAAATAGAGGACACCATCTCTAAAAGAACTCGATGTCTTGCCCTCATTGCTACCATTCTTGTCTTCGACACCTCTCATCGCCATTTGCTTTTCTCTAATTTCCTCTAGTAAAGAGGGATTTGGCCCTGGGTAAGGTGGCAATTCTTCCCGGAACCACCTCAATCTGCTTCCTTAGACAAATTCTTCTTATTAACTCTTTCTGCATAGTAAGGGCCGGAAAACATGGGCTTTTCTACTCAAGGCATCGGCTCTACATTAAGGCCTTCCCCGGTTGATACTTGATCTCACAATCATTAATCCTTGACTAAAGCTCTAACCACCTCCTGCGCCTCATATTCAACTCCTTTTGGAAAAGGTGAAGAAGTACTTTAGAAACTCTTATGATCGGTGTAGATATTACTCTTCACACCATAAAGGTAATGCCTCCATATCTTTAAGCAAAGACCCACATTTGCCCTAACTCTAAGTCATGCGTGGGGAGGGTATACAGGTCTCGTACTCTTTCAATTGGTGAAGCATAAGGGCTATAACCTACCTAACTTCATCAACCACGGCCACCAAGTCCTCGAAAAGAGGCGTCTGTATAAATGTCATAATCTACACCCTCTGTGGTGGCACATCGTACGGAGTGATGTTAACCTTTTTCTTGAACTCTTGGAAGCTTTCTTCACAAAGGGCTGCGACCAGACAAAAGGAGTTTTACGCTTGGTAAGAGGATGTCACGTTTTAGTTTTAAGCCCATGGCGAATCCCTCTCAAATCGCGGTAGTACTGCTAAGCCTAAAAAGAAAACTCTGATTTCTTTCCTTTGCCATTCTCGGAAACTTACTTGCCATTCGGGAGGATTACCTGCACTTTACTCGGATCTACCGAAATCCCCTCCTGGCGAGACGGTATGACCCCGGGGAGGGAATATCACTTGGTTCAGCCAAAACTCACACTTAGAAAATTTAGCACACAACTTCTTTTTCTCTCAAGGCCGTTGCAATACTAATCCCAAGTGTTTCTCATGTTCTTCTCTTGACTTTGAGTAAATCGTAATGCTCCCGCGATGAAGACAACAATGAATCCCGATCAAGTACTGAAATACCGCTTCATCAAGTCCATAAAAACACTTTGGGGGCATTAGTCAAGCCAACGGCATTACTACAAATTCATAATGCCCATTACCTTGTACGAAAAGGCGGCTTAGCCACATCTTGCTCAACCACTCTCACTTGATGATACTGGACCTCAAATCAATTTTTGGAGAACACTACCGCTCCCTTTCAACGATCAAAGGTCATCTATCTGGGGTATATGGGTACTTATTCTTCATTTGTAACTTTATTCACTCCTATAATCAATACACATCCTTAGTGATCCATCCTTCTTTTTCACAAAGCAGTATTGGAGCTCCCCCGAGGGAATGACTTGGTCGGATAAAGCCTTTATCTAAAACGGCTCTTGGAGTTGCTTCTTTAATTCTTGGAGCTTCGGTGGGGCCATTCGATAAGGGCTTTGGATATTGGTGCTGTCCACAGGTGCTAGTTCGATACTAAATTCTACCTCCCTCTCTGGAGGCAAACCCGGTAACTCTTAGGAAACACATCTAGAAAGTCTCGAACTACGGCTCCCTGGATCTCTAAGCGGGAACATCACCACTGCACTACATGGGCAATAAAATAACCCGAACACCCCTTTTCTCAACATCTTCTGGCTTTCACATTACTAATCGGCATGCTCAGTGATGGCCTTCTCCCAAAACTAAACTTATCTCCACTATCAAGGTTAAACCTGCTTCCTTTTTTCCGACAGGTCAATCTCTACTCCATATCTCCCTAGGAAGTCCATGCCCAGAATCACATCAAAATCGGGCATATCGAAAACTATTAAGTCAACGATTAACTCTCTACTGGATCACTAAGGGACTCTCTTAACAAAATCTCTTGAGTCCTGACACTAACCCCGTCAGGGTAGTTCTATCTTAATGGGAAATTTGAGTCGCTCTAGTAGGTTTCAAACCTAATCTCTCAAGCATCCCATAAGATATAAATGAATGGGTAGCACCGAATCAATTAAAGCATATAAAGGGGAATTTGCATGAAATAATAATCGACCCGATGCTTGGTGATGGGTAGGCCTCTGCTTCCACATGCCCACGGTAAAAACTCTCAGGCATTAGCAGGTACCTCTGAACCACGAGTGGTTGGTGGAAGAGGAGCTTTACAATCTCTCATCATGTGCCACTGGTGCCGCACCTATAACACACTCTACGATCCCTCGGATACTCTCACAGGGTGATTCTTCCCGCATTTAGGGCAAGGAGGAAACCCACCCCGGGTCAAGGTCGCTTATTCTTCCACTCTTTTCTATTGTCTATCTTTGGAAACTTCTTCTTGATTCTTCATGTCTTTACCCTTCACATCCCTCGTGTTTCTCTCTATGAGGAGGCGGAGGTAGCTCTTCAGGTCCTCACGGCGAGGGGGATCCTACGGGAAGATTTTATTCTCGAAAATCTCCGCCTTCATTGTTACCTCAAGGCCTCATGTAATTCGAGGAGGGTTGGAGCTTGTCATAATATCCCGGGCTATCTCGGCTTCAATCCATGCACAAATTTATCCCTTCTCAAGGCCAGTGCTAACTATTCCCGGTGCAAACCTTGCAAGAGCATTGAATTTCACGAGTACTCTTTCACGGCGCTAGTCCCGCTAGTAAGCCCGATAAATTCTTGGACCTTCTCATGAACTTGATCTCGATCTATGCTCGACCTCAAACTCTTGCCTAAACTCTTCCCCCACGTCATTACTGTTGCGTCGTGAGTTTCTTCCATCAATTCCCACCAAATTCGGGCATCACCCACCCGAAACAAAACTTACGCATACGGATCTTCTCCGGTCCGACATGGGAAATAAACACGTGGCTCGTTCTCACGGCCCAAGCCAACTCTTACGCTATCCTTTGGATCTGTAGTACCCTTAAACTCGAGGGTTGATGCTTTGGCTAGAGACCAGTAAATCGGTTCAACTCATTGCTATCTTGGGGAGGTACCGTTTGCCCTCTCTCTGCGCGGGTGATTGACGGTACTTGCGAGGGGTCTACTCTCCCCGAGTTTTCAGCCATAACTTGCGTACAATTCCCTGGATTCTAGCTTCCATCCAAGGGAGGGGTGTAGACTGCAGTGGGTTAGAAAGGTTCTCCTTCATTCACCACACCTTTACGCGATTTCGATAACTACGCCTCATCTACAAAATGATCACGCTAATGAACTCAGAAACAATTCTGTAAGGAAAGAATTACTCACCACAGTCGGTTAGAGGGACGTCGTGGCGATGAGAATAAGTACCTTTGTTCAATCCCAAAATCTTTGCTCTGATACCAAAAATGTAACATCTGCCCCTTGTACAATGCATGCATAATAACAATAAAGGAAAATTGGGCCCAAAATGTTTCTTTTCATTACAATTCACATGTCTTTTATACACAAAGGTTCTTGTTTACAAAAGTGCATTTCAAAAAGACAAAATAGGGAGCGGTGTAGCTATTGCTCCTCGCGGCAGCGCCCTCAACCGCATCATCACCTAGAACTGCATCCACAAAGGAAAATAACGGGGTGAGCACAAATAATGCTCGGTAAGTAAAACTCTCTATTTATCTTTGTCCCAGTGTGTGACTCTTAATTCTTTCCTTTTTGCTCTGTTTCTATTACTTTGTTTCTAATAACATCATGGCCTCATCTTACGGAGGTACTGGCGGATAGGCGTTCACGACACCATCTCACTCTCTATGGCTATTGGGTGGAATTCACACGTACCAACCCGTTCTTAGGTGACTGCAGTGTGGATCACAAAGCACTAACTTCGGTTCTTTCTTTCTAACTCTCGGGTGGAGAATCACCTAGCACCTACCCGTTCCTCATGGAAAGGGAAATTTTTGGGTAACTGATCTCCAAGCATTTACCCGTCTCTAGTCACTATCGGGTGATGGTCACAAAGCATCAACCCTTCTACTAGCGTTGGATGATGATCACAAAGCATCAACCTACATATCTCTTAACTAATCGGGTAGTGGTCACAAAGCATCTACCCATTTCTACTACTCATCGGTGCGATCACAAAGCGTCGACCCATTTCTCTAAGGGCTATTCGGATGATGATCACAAAGCATCAATCCGATTCCCTCTTGATTCGAGGGTGATGATCACAAAGCATCATCCCAGCTATACTACTCTTCTAATTCACTTCTATTGTAGCATTTTTTTCAATGCTCTCTACCCATAGAGTAATTTTACCCTTAAGCTCTCTACTCATAGGGTAATTGCATAAACCATTTCCTTACACTTTCTTAGGTCACTTTTCAATGCACAATTAGTGCTATGGATGGTTCATCACTACTAATGCACTTATGAAATGCCAACATGCAATGTTGCAAGAATTAAGGTTCATTTCTCATACTCAAACCTCTATTAGGCATTTCATCAAACAACTCATGCACTATAAAACTCTATCATAGCCATGAATCTAAAACTTTTCCTAACCATCCAAAATGGGGAAAAACCCCTTCCACAAAGCCATAATAACCTGTCAAACAAAACACTTCCAAAAAGGGTTCCATAATACCCCTTAAATTCCATCTCAACTACCTTGCCAAACCAACAACCCATTTCTCAAATTTGCAAGGTATAAACAATCACAAAGCATAGAAATCTCTACTTAATCCTTCATACATGCTATAATACATGCATATCACATACATACATCATTTCTATCAAAACCTAATCAAGAAAATTCATAAATCTCAACTTGGGTTGGGTTTTACTTACTTGTTATGGAGAGACTTCACAAATCCTTCCTTTCACTTGCTTAGCTTGACTTTTTCCTCTAATCTTAACCAAAAGAAGGAAAACCCTCAAATTTCAATATGGGTTAAAACTCCCAAATCACACAACTTAAGTAGAGATCCTTACCTTAGGAAGCCTTAGGTTACTTTTCCACCCCAAATCACTTCAAAACCCCTTGGAATACCTTGATCAAAAGAAGAGAAGTTGAGAGGAGTAAGGATGGGAAGTCACGTTTGAGAAGAAGAGAATGAGGGGTTTCTTTGATTCTAATTCCTTTTAATGAAATACATCCCAAAGCATTCCCATTTTGCCCTTATTCTTCTTTGGGAATTCCATCCATATCCTTTGATTCATTACAATCTCACCCCATATCAACACATTCTCTATGAAAAATCCTTACAATTAACTCCCCCACTTTTCACCTTTAATTAGGGGTAGAAAGGTCAAATTGCCCTTAAGGAAGAAAATATCTAAAACTCAATCAACAATTTATTCGGGTTGTCGCCGCGCGAAAAACCAAACTCTGCGCCATGGCCAAGCTGTCAATGAGGCTTCCCCACGAGGCTTGAACCTCTCTTCGCCGCGGCGAATTCTTCTTCGCCCGTGGAAGCACGACTGAAATTTCTTCTGTTTTCAACCAATTTCAGGGCAACCATTTAACACAACACTAAATCAAACAATAACACCAAAATCAACTCAAAATAAGAGCGAAAGAGGAAACAGTAACAACGTACCTCAAGCGGGGCGTTACATAGCCTTACCTTTACCTTTGACTGCCCCTCTACTAGTGTTAGTAACTAACATCACTGGTTTAAACTTTTAATGTCTTGCTTTATAGTCTTTAAAAAGGTTAGGAGCTCAGGAAGAGTCTTCTCATTCGTGCTCATATTATCTATGAATTAAGAATAAGCATTAGGTAAGGACTACAAGACTAAGTCGATTGCTAAGTCATTGTCCAAACCACATCCCAAAGTCTCAAGCCTTTCAATGAACTTAATCATCTTGAGTACATGATGGCCAACTTCAGTATGCTCTTCCATTTTGCACCTTAATAGTTGTTTAGACACCTCATACCTTTCATTATGTTGAAGGTATAAAATCATGGTGGAAGGATCCATGTTTTTTATATTACTATTGCAATCAGGTGTCATTAATGCTAACATAATGTACTTAATAAGTTCTATGTTAGTATCATCCATATGTTTTTAGTAAAAACCTCGCTGTTCTCGGGTGATGTCATCATCAGGCTCTTGAGTCAGAGCCTAATTGATGGTATACAATTTACTTTCAAACTTAAGTACAATCCAAAGATCTCTATACAAGCTTGAAAAATTATAGCCATCCAGCCTGTGTTATTATTGGATGCATTGTAATGTTGTTGTTGTTCATTTTATGATTCTACAAGTGTAGAAGACAAACTTTACTATAATATTTATTATTATTTAATAAGGCCTTTTATTAAATAATTGCTCCCACTATTTTCCTTAAGCTAATAACCCTCACTATTAACTTAGGAAAGCTTGTTGACTATCCTAGTGGACCGAGATCCCATCTAGCCTAATTCAAACCTTCACTTTGGTGAAAAAGCCAAAATGGGTTGATTAGGTAGGTCAACAAACTTAATTTACACCAGTGATAACTCCTACTACCAACCTCAAATGTAAAATAAGTCAACAAACCAATCACACAATTCAATGGTTGAACCATTGCCCTCAAGTGTGATTCTCAGTATCAGTGGTGGACACTTAATGTCACCACGTACACATAACAAGTGTACTTCTCTTACTATGCCTATGACATGTTTATCAACCTTTGCTTTGGTGAACAAGCAAAACACATCAATTAAGTCGACCTATCACCATTAAGGAAAACTCTAATGAAGTTTGACCTATCACTAGTAGAAGTGTACCCTTAGTTGTGGCGAACAAGGTTCCAATGAACAGTGGCTTGATCAAACTCATGGTGATGGAAGACCTTTTAATTAATTGACCTAATATACTTTAGATGAGGGATTTTTATTTTATGTCTCACCAATTTTATCTTATTAGCATGTTGTACTCATAACATACACCCTTAGCATGCGTACTAAGCATTAAGGAAACTTGTTGGTGCATAGCCTTAACTAAAACCGATTTCCTCAAGCCCAAAGGAATTGGTAGGTCAACCTAGGCTTAAATAATTAAATGGATTCTTCAAGTAATTCGCCTTCTTCTTTCCATCGCTTCTTATTCTCGATCATTACACAACATTCAAAATAAAATTACATTTTATATACTTGAAATGAAACCTAGAGTTACATTCGAGGGGAGTGAGATGAGAGAGAGAAGTTACATTGGAGAGTATAGAGAAAGGCAAGGCACGCATGCCCTATTATAAAATTACATAATCCGAAAAATTATTAAACTAGGTTCATATGTTTATGCACCAAACTCCATGCATTTTCACAAAAAAGAAGATACATAAGCAATCAAAATCCAAATTTTGACTAAGTTGGTAAATTACAAGTTACCCCTTGATATTCGATAGTGTTGCATTTAAGTCCAACAAGTTTTAAAATTTTCATTTTAGTCCCTCATTATCGGGCCTCACTCAATTTGGCATCCATAATTCTTCTAACATGTGACAACATTTAATGGACTTAAAAATATCGTGTAACAACGCAATCATGACCTAAATTCAAGCTTTATGCATCAAATGTGAATTTGCGCCCCAAAAATCGATTGGTGCACATTTTTGTTTTTGAGTAGGACGCCTTTAGAGCCAATCAATTATTATAGAATTGACTCTTTGTAATAATGTTCATTAATCAATAAAAGGTATTTTATTCTATATCCCGTATCATTATTATTGCAATATGTATTGATATATGTCCTTCCGAATGGTAGAGCAGTGACGAGGGTATCAAGTGTTTCAAATCTTGATAGTGGGAGGGGAACCCTATGAGTACATATGGTGTCCATTCTAGAAACATCCGTAGCCCTAGTATTATTTTTGAAAGTAAGGGGGCACATATAAATACGGTAGGCTATCATAGTATTGAACGACACTATCGGGAGGAAGCAGGTGGATCGATCTCACTTGTCAAGGTTGTTTGGTGACAACCTAGTGCACACATGGGTGCTTGTTTGTAGGTAGATATCGTAGCAAGTTTCTTGGGACCCTTGACCCACGGAGGAGGATTTCATATGGATGGTAACCCCGGTGTCTATGGGAACAAATCCTCTAACGAATGGTGTACATGTGATCCTTAGACTTGAGATCACCAGCGCCTTGTGCATCGATTGGTGCGATTTGACACTAGCCTAAGGCCAGTTCTATTCAAAGCTTTGTCAATATGGTGGTGATTGCCTTTGCATCAAGGAGTGTATCAAGACTATGGTGGATTGTGAGGATTCATCACTCCAAAGTCGAAGGGTACGGGAGAAGGTTATCTTACGGCGCAATTCGGTATATGGCAATGACACTAAAGCCCTGGCCCACGTGGGATTGGGAGTTGTTGCTCTTTTCGGATTATAATAGAGGTCTTTGGTCTAGAAACTAAATACATAATATCGAGAGTAACCGGAGGTTGACACTATTTCTATGCCTTCGTCTCGTCGAGATAACATATGATGAAAGGATTGGGAATGTGCGGTACCATAGTTGTTGAGGTACTCTTTCTTTGAATCAGATCTATCGGGTGGCCATGATGCCTTGCTAAGGGTCAATCTTGGTATGTGTATTAGTGAGATGATTAATTGGTGTTAATCGCGATACTATACACTGTCGGTATGATGAGGAGCCTATGGGTCACACACATAGAAGATAATTTAAGAGCCAGGAAGAAAGAAGGGCGTTTTCATCTTTTTGGGGTGAAAGGGTATTTTGTAATTTCACAGTGCAATTAAATTTCTTTGAGGTCGTAGCCTTTATTTAATTTATTAGAAAAATTAAATAAGTGAAATTACGTTTAAATATGTGTTCGCATATATTTAAATAAATTATCATTATTGTTAAATGTTAATATATATATTAAATATATATTAATTGATTTTAATTGAAGATAATGATGAATTAAAATAAATATCTAATTGGGAGTGTTTGGAAACATGGGGTGTTTGGGTTGGAGTCCAAGCCTATTCCATAAGAGAATAGGGCAACTAAAATATGAATATAAAAGAAAAAGGTGCGTGTGATTTTTAATTAATGATTCATTCTTTGATTGAGAAAGAAAAACACACAACCCCAAAACACTCTCTCCCACGCCACATTGCTTATTTTCTTTGAAATCAAATTCTTTTGTTCTTTCTTCTTTGTTCTTAAGGCTAAAGAGGATCTAGCAAATCCCTATTTAGTTCCTTGTGATTGTCTTCGTGTGGACTTCATCGGTTCGATCCTACACTTGGGTTGGTAGCAAAACACGTTCAGAGATAAAATTAGAGGAGCCTCCAACGTGGGTATGGTTCTTAAACCTTGAAATGATTTTTCTGCAGATTTGATTATTTTTGTATAAACTGTGATTTTTGTACCCGGATCTTGGTTCTAAGGAACGATCCATGTAGTTTATGTTTTTGTTTTCCGTTGCATAACTGGGTCGTTCACTAATAGTTTTAACATGCACCAGATCATGCCTTTGGCTAAAAAACTAGGTGCTGGTCAAGGCCAAGTACAGGCACTTGGCCACCATGGGGCAACCCATAAATAGTAGCTCACGAGGAGGATAGCATCGGCACATTCGCATTTGCTGTTGCTACATGCGGCAACAACCTTTGTGTTGTCACACAAGGCTACAACAGTGTCGTTTGTGGTCGCATAACTCAAGGCCACATATTGGAGCATGCGGCCAACACTCCTCCGCACACAATGGCATGTAACAGTAGTGTTGCTATGCACTGCTGTGTGAATTTTAACTAGCAACAGCGCCCATTTTTGGGCTGCCATTGCTGCTCATCGCTATGGCCATGTGCAACAATGCATAGCAGCAGGTATTGCCCTTCATGGTAGTTCACTCTATAGATCAAGATCAAGTTTTATTTGATCTTGATTGAATACAAACAAGTGATGCAATATATATTCAACGCAACACATCAACCAAAACGTTTTTATTGATCAATTTACAGATTTTAAGAAAAATGTTAAAACCCTAAATGATATATCAAAACCAAATAAACCAAACGTCATTTAAAATAATATAATAAGGTATAAGAGGCTCTGATACCACTGTAGGTTTAAGGATCAAATTTGCGCAGCGGAATGCAAATAAAAACTTTGATCCATAAACCTTAAGCCCTAGATCTTTATACCCGTTTATAGTGTTTGCATATGAAACATATATTAAACCAAAAATCAGAGTTTCATAGCAGAGTTTGGAGGCTATTTCAATCGATACAATGCACTCCCAATTCAAGTTAAAAGTGCACTTTCGGTATCCACACGAAGACAAGACGTCGATCCCTAAGCGGTTCGATGTGCTAGCCAAAACCACGAGCATCAAGGATGGGAATGCATAATTTTTCTAAGAACAGTTCTCCTTCAACAATGGAGAGTCCACGGTTTGGGAGAGAGACAGAGAGAGAGTGGACGGCTAGAATTTAGTTCTTGTGAATAATATTTGTTTTTGATTTTAAGTACACTTAAATAGTGTACACCAAAAACCCTAATTTAATTTGGGAATTATATCAAATAATTACATAATTAAATTAAATATATATTCAATTACCAATATCAAGGTAACTTCCCACATGGAATTTTATATTTCAAATTCAAATTCAAATTCAAACTTGAATTTGATTTTATATTATCTTTGATAATAATATTGTTCAAACACTAATATTAATAGAACATTTAAACACACACACACACACACACATAAACACATATAATCTCACTTATATAATTTCCATATGAAATTAAATATAGGCAACGACCTCAACAAATTTAATTGCACTGTGAGATTACCGAAATACCCTTTCATCTTAAAAGATGAAAATACCCTTCTCACTTATTTATCCTTAATTTGTCTTCTATGTGTGTGACCCGAAGGCTCCTCATCATATCGGCTGTGAGTAGTATCGTGATTGACACCCAATCAATCGTCTCACTAAACACAAACCAAGATTGGCCTCTAGCAAGGCATCATGGCCCCTCGATAGATTTGGATTCAACGAAACAGCTTACCTATCAACGACATGGTTATCATGCAATTAAATTGTTTCATCATTCATTATCTCATCAAGGCTGAGGTACAGAAGTAGTGTCAACCGCATATATCCCTAACATCTCGGTATTCAGTTATTTGACCAATGATTGAAAATAGATTGGATTGAGCTACAACTTAGTCCCATTGTGGCCACAGAATTATTTTCATTGCCATTTACCGAATTGCTCAGTGAGATAATTTCTCTTGTACATGGGAGTGATGAATCCTTTGTCAATTCACCGTAGTCTTGGACACTTGTCAATGTAGCCAATCACTACTGTTCTGATAGCTCTAAATAGAACTGCGTTGGGCTAGTGTCAAATTACACCAATTAGTGCACAAGACGCTCCGCTGATCTTAAGTGTAAGGATCACATGCACAACCATCTGTTAGAGGATTTATTCCACAAACAATGGGGTTACCATTTATATGGAATCATCTGGTTGGTCTATCTGGTGAACTTGCCTATGGCAAGCACCCATGTGTTGCTCCAAGTTGTCAAAAAATAACCTTGACAAGTGAGATTAGTCACTGCCTTTCGATAGGGTCGTTCAACACTATGATAACATTATCGTATTATTTGTGTCCTTAGTCAAAATAATACTAGGGTTACAAACATTTCTAGAATAGCCACCATACGTGATAATAGGGTCATCACTATCGAGATTTGAAACACTCGAGGACAAACATTACGACATACAATAAATATGAATTACATAATGTAGAAAATGTTAGAGTAGGTGCCCTAGAGCCAATCAATTATTGTAGAATTGACTCTTTGTAATAATGTTCATTAATCAATAAAAGACATTTTATATTATATCGCGTAAATCATTATTATTGCAATATGTATTGATATATGTCCTTAGAATGGTAGAACCGTGATGAGGGTATCAAGTGTTTCAAATCTTGATAGTGAAAACCCTATGAGCACATATGGTGGCCATTCTAGAAACGTTCATAGCCCCAGTATTATTCTGAAGTAAGGGCACAGATAATACGGTAAGACTATTATAGTGTTGAACAACCTGTCGAAAGACGTGGTTTGATCTCACTTGTCAAGGTTTGCTTTGGTGACAACCTAGTGCAACACATGGGTGCTTGCTATAAGGCGATTACACCACGCAAGTTCACTGTGACCCACGAGGATTCCATATAGATGGTAACCCCGATGTCTATGGAACAAATCCTCTAACAAATGGTGGTACATGTGATCCTTAGACTTGAATCACGGAGCACCTTGTGCACCGATTGGTGCGATATGACACTAGCCTAACGCATTCTTAAGTTTGTCAATACGGTGGTGGATTAGGCGCATCAAGGAGTGTATCAAGACTATGGTGGATTGACAAGGGATTCATCACTCCCAGTGAGAGAAGTTATCTCGCGGCGCAATTAGTATATGGCAATGACAACTTAAAAGCGTGGCCCACGGTGGGATTGAGTTGTTGCTTTCTATCCCAGTTATAATAGAGTCATTGGTCAGCGAATACATAATATCGAGAGTAACCGAAGGTTGACACTATTTCTATGCCTTCATCTCGTCGAGATAACGAATGATGAAAGGATCAAATTGTGTGGTAACCATATCGTTGACAGGTAGCTACTTTCTTTGAATCCGAATTTCTTGGGTGGCCATGATGCCTTGCTAGGGGCCAATCTTGGTGCAATGTATTAGTGAGGACGATTAATTGGTGTTAATCGCGATACTATACACTGTCGGTATGATGAGGAGCCTATGGGTCACACACATAGAAGATAATTTAAGATCCAAGAAGAAGGAAAGGCGTTTTCGTCCTTTCAAGGTGAAAGGGTATTTTGTTAATTTCACAGTGCAATTGAATTTGCTAAGGTCGTAGCCTTTATTTAATTTATTAGAAAAATTAAATAAGTGAAATTACGTTTGAATATGTGTTTGCATATATTTAATTAAATCATCATTATTGTTAAATGTTAATATATATATATATATATTAAATATATATTAATTGATTTTAATTGAGATAATGATGAAATAAATATAAAATATCTAATTGGGAGTGTTTGGTAACATGGGGTGTTTGGGTTGGAGCCCAAGTCTATTCCATATGGGAATAGGGCAACTAAAGTTTTAATATAAAAGAAAAACTTTAATTGTAAAAGTGTGTGATTTTTCATTATTCACTTTTTCTTTGTAAAAGAGAAACACAGCAGCCCCATATTCCCTCTCCCACGGCAGACTTGGTTTTTGCTTGAAATCAATTCTTCCTTTTCTTCTTTAATCTTAAAGCTAAGGAGGATCTAACAAATCCCTCCTTAGTTCTTTGTGATTGTCTTCGTGTGGACTTCATAAGTTCGATCCTACGCTTGGATCGGTAGCAAATACGTACAAAGACTATTTTGGAGGAGCCTCCAAACGTGCGTATGTTATTCTAAACTCTTGATTAATTTTTCTGCAGATTTTACTTTAATATAAATTGTAAAATTATACCCTTGATCTTGGCTCATGTAAACGATCCTTGTATTATATTTTTTTTTTGTTTTCGCTGCGTATATGGAACCGTTTACTAACAGAAAAAGCCTTTTATTGATTATAAACATTATTACAAGAGTCAACATTACAAAATGGATTGGCTTTAGGGCACCTACTCTAATAGAATCGTCTTGGTGGATCAGTCTAGTGAAGTTGCATACAACAAGCATCCACGCGTTGCACCAAGTTGTCACCAAACAACTTTGACATGTGAGATTTATCACTACCTTTCGGCAAGGTCGTTCAACGCTATGATAACCTTACCATATTATCTGTGCCCTTGGTTAGAATAATACTAAGGCTACAAACGTTTCTATAATACCACCACATATGATCATAGTGTCCTCACAATCAAGATTTAAAAACATTTGATTCCCTCGTCATGGTTAAGCTACTCTAAGGACATATATCAATACATAAAATATTATAGATCACATGATATAGTAAATATGCCTTTTGTTATATTTAACATGATATACAACGAGTCAAAATTACAAATAATGTTGGCTCTAGTGCACCTACACCAATAAAATGTTGGTAGGAAATGGAGGGCAATAAATGATAATAATCTCAATTATATCAGTGAGAAAGATAAAATGAATAAAATGGTGGTGTAGATTAATTTTGGAGTAAGTTAAAATCTATCTAAATTTAATTTTTTAAGTCAATTTGAAGCTTACAAAGAGCATAAATGAGACTTAAATAACATTATTCATTTTCTTTTTTGACTTTAGTAAAAAGTAGCCCCTAAAAAGGGGAGGGGGTTAATAGATTGCACTTGGGTTATGATAAGAGCTTGAAAATAAGTGTTTAGTTAGTGATTTATTTAGATTATTTGTGGGAAAATTAGTTTAAATTGCAAAATTTGAGTTAATTATTTCATAAATACCTTTAATGGGATCACAGGTGTATTTTGAGTATTTTTAGGCCATAACTGATATTCGAATGAAGAATTATGTTGGCGACTGAATTGGTGATGGCCAGGAACAAACGGATTAAGAATCAGAGTTGAAACAAGAAAGTTATATATTTTTTAAGATGAGATTCAAATCCTGGAATTTCTTCAAGAATGAACATGCTTCAGTGTTTTGATCATAATTTTAGCTGTAGAACTCAGAATTAGATGATTCTTATGGCCATGGAAACTTTATTCAGAGAGCTACGATTCTGGTGTTGATGACCTTGTCAAATTCTGAATTTTTAGGACTCTTTGGAGGGGAAGAATGATCACTGCAGCAACCATTTCTGTCGCTGCGATGGAGAGCGGGCACGTATGGGTTGTGTAAAGCCTGGTCCAAATTTCACTTATTCTAGTTGAATTAGACTTTTAAAAAACCCTAGCACCATAAATAAATGTCTTTAGTTAGTTTTAGAGAGATCAGAAAGAGAGAAGATTAGCCACTCATTGGAGATTAGAATTCTTGGAGTTTTGGTTCGCCAATTAGAGAAGTTTTTCTATTTTCTTTCTTGTACTCATGTTATTCAATACGATGGTTGTTTTTAGTACTGAAAGTATGAACTAAATATCTTTTCTGGGGCTAAGATGTAGCCCAATTTGTGAATATGTATTGATTTTATCATTGTTAATTTTAATTGAGCATTGTTCTAAGTTTTATTATTGCACGTAATGCTTTCAATTCTTATGGATCCGAGAGTTGAATGATCTTATGGGTTAGGTTGAATTAAGGGGGACAAAGTGTTGTTGTTTAACTCAAGACTACGACTTGTCCTGGGAAAATTGCTCTCAAGATGGCCTGGACCATTCATAGTACATCGTGTGTTTCCAAATAAAGCAATACAGGCTCACCATCTGATGAAGGGGACATTTAAAGTCAATGGACAAAGATCTAAACCTTTTATAGAGAATGGGATGGAAGATGAGAGGGTTTCAATTTTCCTTCAGAATCTACAATGACCAAAGATAGGAGTCAAGCTTAAGACTTTAAACAAGCGCTTCTTGGGAGGCAACCCAGGATTTTAATTTCGTTTTGTTTTGAGTCCTTAATTTTTTTTTTTTTTATTCTAAGTAGTTGGTAAATTTTATCTTTAGTCTTGTTATTTTTAGTGTATGTGTATGTTGTGCCGTCAATCCGGAGAGGATAATTCCCTATTAGGAGAGAAGATATTTAGATTGGCTCAATTTGGATGGAAGATATTCAGATTGACTTAGATTCCAACTAAGGTAGCCGAAGAGCATGAAACTTCTTAATTCTATGTATTTGAATTTTATCTCAACTCTATCATGTAAATGGGTGCTATATAAACCCATCATAACTTGTTTTCAAGGGGAGGCTGTGCAATTATTCTAAGCAAATTTTCCTAGGAATTATACTGTTTTTTGTAAGCTCTCAAAAAGAATAAGATAACAGTGGACGTAGGCTCAAGTTCTAACTTGCCAAACCACTTTAAAAATCTCTCTGTCATTTACTTTATTGCATTTATTATTCATCCATTACTGGTTATCCATAATCACGCGCACACCCATTCCGGTTTCGACAAGGTCAATCAGAATTCTCTAGTTGGTGTAGATTTCTATATCAACAGTGTACATATTTTAAATGTTTTGTTTTGTTTTCCCAAGTTAGTAGCAGACCCAATTTAGTAAAGGGCCGCAGAAGAAAACTACGCTCGCCGCAGCGATAGAAATTATCGCCACAGCGAGCAAAGTCAGATTGCCCCGCCACGATAATAACAATGCTCACCACAGCGATAAACATTATTGCTGCATCGAGCATCCAAATTAGGCAAGCGCAAAAGAAAGTAATGCTAGCCGTAGCGATAGAACTCATCGCTACAGCGAGTGTGACTCAACAGCCAATGACAAAATTAAATAACGATCTCTGCAACAATAAAACTCATTGCCACAGTGACCATTCACTTAAAATGTGATTTTGCATTTAAAGCCAATGGGCAACCAAGGATTTCATAACCTAACCTCCTTCTCTTTTACATCTTCTTCTTTTCTCTCAACACTCATCTCTTTTTTCTTGAACTTCATCATAATATTTTCATCAATCTCTTACTAATAATTGTCCTAAACCTTTATTCCATAGGTTTATGAGAAAAACTTCAAGGATTTTTATCCTTTCGCAAGGTTAGGGTTCCAAATTAGGTTTTTTTTGAATTTGGGCCAATTTTCACAAATTCAAGGCAAGTTAACTACAAAATTGGTTCAAGTAAGTGTTTCCTATCTCATATTTCTTATGCCCTTCAATTGATTGAAGATTGGTTGAATATTTTGAATGTTTGAGGAGTAGTTTGCTTGTGATTTGGGAGTTTGTGGTGGTTGAAGATTGGTAGTAATAGTGTAGAAGAATTGGTTGATTTGTTTGAGTGGGGAGAATTGTGATTTTTATGGCACCTAAAAGAAAACAAAAGGAGATGACATACGGTTTGTAAGTTAAGCTGCCAAAAAGAGGTATGAGAATTTTGCGTAGAAGACTAGAGGCGTTATTGAAGAGAGGGGGCTATTGTTTACAGAGAATGTTAGGGGGATTTATGATAAAATCTCAGCTCTGGGTTACATTGTGCAAAAAACCTCACGCTTCTGTTGTAGCCTCTATGGTGAAGGGATTTTACGCCAACGTTCCAAACAACATTGATGGAAGAACAATGGTGAGAGGCAAGTTGTATTTAATGCAGCCACTATCAATTAGTTTTATGGGCTGCCAAATATCAGAGAGAATGAGGATGTGTATGTGGCTTACAAGTAGGCGGTGAATTATGATGCAGTGATAAAATTCCTAACTAATGGGAATGCAACATGGTTTATTGTTGCTAGTGATCAGCATATATGGTTTGAAAGTAAGTACTTGGGTTCAATTGTGTGCATTTTGCAATGCTTTGTGTGCTCTAGGTTGATGCCAACCAAACATATGAGCATTGTTAGTAAAGCTTAAGCTATTTTGATGTTCGCTATTCACAACAAGATAATGATGAATGTGGAAACTATTATCTTTTATGAGATACAGATTTCGGCGAAGCGTTTAAAAATAGGTTTCTACTTCCCTCATTTGATAACTGCATTGTGTAAGAAAGCTGGGGTGCCATTAAATTCTAAGGAGATGTTAATCCCACCTGGAGTGTGTTTGACAATGCAATTTCTGCAAAATCTCACAAGTGGGGGGAAAAGTGGAAGGATCAAATCCTAAAGCCTCTACATCTAAGAATACAACCAAGAATGATCAATTGACAAAGATGAGTGAGGATATAGAAAAATTGAGTAAGCGACAAGATCGACAAGAGACTTGGATGACTTGGATGACTACACAAATAAAGGTGCAATATGAAATGCAACGTTTGCAACTAACTCATGTTGGGATAGAGGTGCCTAGGTGTGATTAGAATGAATTTGTTTATTCAGCCGATGAAGAAGATTCTGAAGCTACTGATGAAAATTCTGAGGATAGCATGGAAGAGTAAAAAGTGTGTTGCTATTGGAAGAATAAAGTTGTTATGTTGATTTGTTTTGTTTTGTTTTGTTTTGGTTGATTTGCTTTGTTTTGTTTTGTTTATGTTGTTTGTTTTTAAGCTGAACTTGGTTTATTTTGCTATTTTGAGTGTGTTTTGTTGAACATTTTTTTTTTCCTTCTTTGTATTGCGTTGGTGCAAGTTTATCATATTTTAGGTTTATTTTTATTCTCTATTTCTCTTTGCATATAACAATGGTGGCCGATAAGGTCCTTCTAGTTTTGTGATTTTGATTGAACAAATTAGGCATGCACGGACATGAAACAATTGGACCAATTTCACACCATTATGAAAGAGGTAACGTATTATTTTCTTTCCTTTTTCCTTTTCTTAACATTGAGGACAGTGTTGATATTAAGGTGGGGGGTAGGAATTCGCCTTTTCATCAAATTTTGAAAACTATGGACATATGGATCTTAGGGAGCATAATTTTTTTTTTAGTTTGGTTGTTATTCTTGGATTAATTTGTATGTCTATGATAGTAATGTAATTGCATTCACATGTAACATGTAGAGGACATTAAAATTTGCCTTTATTTACAGATGATTGTGAATGTTAATTACATCTAGTTTGAGACCCTAATGGTATGTGCTATGAAGGTTGGTTAGTATAAATGCTTAGAGAAGTGTTATGTGTGAATTTTCCATAGACATTTTTGCGATCTCAACAAACTCCTTAATTGATTTGATAACCATTTAAGGTGAAATCCTAGGATTCACATTAGTTAGGAAATGATTTAGGCTGTTTTTGGATCAATTGAGCCTTTCAAGCCAACCATTTATTAAATTACCACTAGTTAACGCTTTGAGCCTTTTTAAACACATTTAAGCCTTGTTGTTCTTTCTTTAAACTTATTTAAACCTACCTTCATCATGAACCTGAAACACATCCTTACCCATTTATTTTAAGAGACTTAATCCGAGTACAAGCTTGGTGAGAGAATGTGGACAAATGAGGGTAGGAAGTGGTGAAAATTTGTCACAACCCAAAATTATTAAAAGAAATAGGTTGGGGGTTGTGTAGAGTTAAAATGATAGGGTGTAGTGGAAAAACATTGCGATGGTGTGAAATTGTGAAGAAAAAGGATTTGCACTAGTGAGAAAAAAGAAGTTTGATAAAGGTTGGGAAGGTGTTGAGTGAAAAAGGGAGGTGTATGCATGTGTGTGTGAATGATGAGAAAGAAGGAGGATTTAAGTGTCTTAATTCTTGTTTGTTTTTCCTTTCCCTTCTTTCATAAACCCATACCCAAACCTATTGTTACAACTTTTATAAAGGCCTATTGATCCAAGGTACTGTGAATTTCTACATTAGTGGAGAGTGGTGTGAAAAGTGAGCCTATGGAGTTTGATTCCGTGATTCATATTTGAGTTAGAACCCGAATATTGAGATCAAAATTTTGTCCGTGAATGTTATGCATAAAATCATCTAGGTTCTTAGACTAATGGTTTGAGGTTGTTGAATGTCTAGGGTCAATAGCGAAAATGGAATTGATGTTTGCATTGTTTGTGGGTTTAGGGGATTTTTAGTTATTCTATTTTATTATGTGTATATGCGATTTTTGAGACAACTTTGTGAATTGATCCAAGAATTTTTTTTGTAATTTTTGTTTTTATTTATGGAATTTAGGATAGGTTTAGTGGGGATGTTTGTAGGTATCATTGGTAGAAACCCTCATGAGACTATAACTCTTCCAACTAGAGCCATCTAGGGGTTTAAAGCTTGTTGCATACATTAAATGCATTTGTGTCAATCTACAGGTTATTTAGGATAGTTTAAATATAGGTTTTAATTATTTGTTTTATTTTCAAGCTTAAGGACAAGTATTATTGCTTAGTTTGCTAGGGACTAGCAAGAAGCTGGTTGGGGATTGTGATAAGAGCTTGAAAATACGTGTTTAGTTATTGATTTATTTAGATTAATTATTATTTGTAGGAAAATTAGTTTAAATTGCGAAATTTGAGTTAATTATTTCATAAATACCTTTTATGGGATCATAGGTTTATTTTGAGTATTTTTAGGTCATACATGATATTTGAATGAAGCATAATGTTGGCAACTGAATTGGTGATGGCTAGGAACAAACAGATTAAGAATCGGAGTTGAAACGAGAAAGTTATGGATTTTTGAAGATGAGATTCAAATCCTAGAATTTCTTCAAGGATGAACATGCTTCAGAGTTCATAACATGAGCTGTAGAAGTTGGAATTGGATGATTCTTGTGGAGTTAGAAAGTTTATTTAGAGAGCTATAATTCTCATGCTGATGACCTTATCAAGTTCTAAATATTTCAGACTCATTGGATGGAAAGAACGATTGCTGCATTGACCATTTCTGTCGCTGCAGCGATGGAGAGTGGGCTGTATGGGCTGTGTAAAGCTTGGTCCGAATTTCACTTATTCTAGTTGACTTAGAATTTTCCCTATTCGACCCACAAACCCTAGCACTATAAATAAAGGTCTTTAGTTAGTTTTTGAGAGATTGGAAGGAGAGAAGATTAGCCACTCGTTAGAGATTAGAATTCTTGGAGTTTTGGTTCGCCAATTAGAGAAGGAGAGATGCTTATAGGGGAGTCCGTAGTGATCCATGGAAGGAAGTTGCCAGTGGATTTGCTAGTGTTTGATATGCCCGATTTTGATGTTATTTTAGGCATGGATTTGCTGGGGAGATTTGGAGTAGAGATTGATTGTCGGAAGAAGAAAGCAAGATTTAATCTTGATGATGGTGATAAGTTTTATTTTGGCGAGGGTCACCAACTTAGTATATTAATTAGCAGTGTAAAGGCCAGAAATATGCTAAGAAAAGGGTGCTCGGGGTATATTGCTCATGTAGTGCACAATAGTGATGTCCCACAACCAGAGATTCAGAATGTGCCAGTAGTCCGAGACTTTTTAGATGTATTTTCGGAAGATATGTCGGGTTTACCTCTGGAAAGAGAAGTAGAATTCAGTATTGAACTGGCACCAGGGACAACACCAATTTCTAAAGCCCCTTACCAGATGGCCCAAGTTGAGCTTCAGGAATTGAAAAAGCAGCTTCAGGAACTCTTAAACAAGGGTTTTATTCGACCTAGCCATTCTCCTTGGGGTGCTCCAATTTTATTTGTGAAGAAGAAAGATGATCTCTACGGATGTGTATAGATTACAGAGAGTTAAATAAAGTGACTGTGAAGAATAAATACCCGTTACCTCGCATAGATGATTTGTTTGATCAGCTGAAATGAGCAACCGTGTTTTCAAAGATTGATTTGAGGTCGGGTTATCACCAAGTAAGGGTTGCAGAGTAAGATATTGCCAAGACTACTTTTCAGACCAGATATGGGCATTATGAGTTTGTGGTGATGCCTTTTGGATTAACCAATGCCCCGGCAATCTTTATGGACTTAATGAACCGAGTGTTTCAGGATTGTCTTGATCGATTCATAGTGGTGTTTATTGATGATATCCTGGTTTATTCTAAGACAAAAGAGGAGTATGAAGAACACCTAAGATTTGTGCTACAGCGATTACGAGATAAGAAGTTGTTTGCCAAATTTTCTAAGTGTGAGTTTTGGCTACATCAAGTTATCTTTCTGGGCCATACCGTCTCAAAGGAAGGTATATCAGTGGATCCAAGTAAGGTAAAAACGATTTTGGAATGGCAATAGCCGAAGACAGTAAAGGAAGTTAGAAGTTTCTTGGGGCTAGTAGGCTACTATAGGCGGTTTGTAGAAGGGTTTGCTCAATTGGCTAAGCCGCTTGCAACTCTTACCAAACAAAGAAGTCCTTTCATATGGTCGAATGCCTATGAAGAAAGTTTTCAAGAGTTAAAAAGAAGATTGACTACAGCTCCTATTCTTGTGTTACCACAAGAGGGTGTAGATTATGATATTTATACAGATACCTCATTTCAGGGACTTGGTGCAGTATTGATGCAGTTGGGTAGAGTAATAGCCTATGCTTCTCGCCAGTTAAAAGAGTATGAGACGAGATACCCTATGCATGACCTAGAGTTGGCTGCTGTAGTTTTTGCACTAAAAATATGGAGACATTATTTGTATGGAGCAAAGAGTAACATTTATACGAATCATAAGAGCTTGAAGTACTTCTTCACCCAAAGAGAACTGAATATGAGGCAGCGGAGATGGTTAGAATTGGTAAAGGATTATGATTGTGAAATTAAGTATCAACCTAGAAAAGCCAATGTGGTAGCTGATGCCTTGAGTAGAAAAGCCTACTTGTCTCAACTCACAAGACAGAAAGAGTTATTGGGAGAGTTGATAAAGGACCAAATAGAGGTGATACTGGGAAGGCTTGCCAGGTTAGACATTCAGCCTACTTTGCTGGAAGAGATTAAAGAAAAACAAGTTGTTGATGAGTGGTGTCAAAAAATAAGTCAGCAAGTAATTGAGGGCAAGATATCAGAATTCCACCTGTTAAATAGTGTCCTCCATTTCCGGAATTGTATATGCATTCCCCAAGATGTTAAGTTGAAGAGAAAGATTCTTGCGGAGGCTCATGATACACCATATACTATTCATCCTGGAGGAATCAAGATTATCAAGATTTAAAGAAAAGTTATTGGTGGCCAGGTATGAAGAGAGATATTGGAGATTATGTGACTAAGTGTTTGGTTTGTCAACAGGTGAAAGCAAAACACCAAAGACCATTAGGTTTGCTTTAGTCACTCAACATTCCTAAATGGAAATGGGAAAGTATATCAATGGATTTTATCAAAGGCCTTCCAAGAGTTCAAAAGGGGTATAATGCGATATGGTTGATAGTAGACAGATTAACGAAATCAGCCTATTTTCTTCTAGTAAAGGATAACATTACCTCATATCAGTTGGCCCAGATCTATGTCAAGGAGATAGTTAGACTTCACGGTGTGCCCAAGACCATAGTGTCAGATAGAGATTCCAGATTTGTTTCGGCTTTCTGGACCAATCTATAGAGAAACTTGGGTACCAGATTGGCATTTAGTACAACATACCATCCTTAAACAGATGGCCAGACTGAGAGAACAAATCAGATACTTGAGGATATGTTGAGGGCATGCTGTATGGATTATAGTATGACTTGGCATGAGATGTTACCGTTGGTGGAGTTTTCTCATAATAACAGTTATAAGTCTACAATTAAGATGGCTCCTTATGAAGCCTTGTATGGTAGGCGATGTAGATCTCCATTGCATTGGGATGAGGTAGGAGAGAAAGATGAGTTACATACAGCTCTTGGGCCGGAGATAACCCAGAAAATGATAAAAGATATCCAGTTGATCCGACGTAGAATGAAGCAAGCTCAAGATAGATAAAAGAGCTATGCAGATTTAAAGAGAAAATATGTGGAATTTGCAGTGGGTGATAAAGTGTTTATTTAAGTTTCTCCCTATAAACGGGTCATACGTTTTAGCGGTAAAGGAAAGTTAGCACCTAGATACATTGGCCCCTTTGAAGTGTTGCAACGAGTTGGAAAGGTAGCTTATAAGTTGGCGCTACCACCTAATATGGATAGGGTGCACAATGTGTTCCATGTTTCGATGCTCCGAAGATACGTCAGTGATCTCTCCCATATACTAAAAGTAGAAGAAGTGGATTTAGAAGAGAATCTCGTTTATGAGGAGCAACCAGTACAGATCTTAGATAGGAAGATTAAAGAGCTCCGAAATAAAAGTATTCCACTCATAAAAGTCCTCTGGAGATATCATAAGGTAGAAGAAGCAACATGGGAGGTAGAGCAAGATATGCAGAACCGCCATCCTGAGTTGTTCGTTTGAATTTTGGGGACGAAATTCTTGAAAGGGGGGGAGAATTGTAACGCCCATATTGAGGTACCTAGCTTTACTTATGCCCTAATACCCTTAGTTGAATTTTGTTAAAATTATCTTAAACAAGTGAGAAGAACATGTCTTAAAATTTCATTAGGGGTAAAATGGTCTTTTCACTCATAATTAGTTGAAAAAGTGGGGAGTGAAAAGAAGTAGAATAACATGGAGAAGTTAATAAAAATGAGGGCATTATGGTAATTGACTAAGGGACATAGATGGAATTTCATAGAAAGTGCAAGGGTAAAATGGGAAACTATAAATAATATTTTGTTATATCAAGAGTTGAATAATGAAACCCTAGCCATTTCTTCTCCT
This sequence comes from Pistacia integerrima, assembly GCA_026225825.1. Classification (NCBI taxonomy): domain Eukaryota; kingdom Viridiplantae; phylum Streptophyta; class Magnoliopsida; order Sapindales; family Anacardiaceae; genus Pistacia; species Pistacia integerrima. The sequence goes on along the minus strand of CM047749.1, from coordinate 30,506,753 downwards.
CTTTCACTCCACCTTCATCCCCAAATTCTTTCAATTTCTTCAATTCTTTTTCAAGGGAAATTCATAGATTTTGGGTTATTTTTAGTGGAATTTCAATCCCAAGCATCCTTAGGTAAGATCCTTGCACTAAGATATGAGTTTTAATTTTTAAAGTATTGAATTCTTATGATTTGTGTTCATAGGATTTAAGAGAAAGGGAGTTGGATCAAAGAAGACTATTAAAGTGTTGGATTGCTCACATCTAAGGTAAGTAAATTCAAGCCTAGTTATGATTGGAGCAATATTGTGTAGAGAATTTCTTTAATGCATATTTGTGTTTTTATATGAAGAATTGTTGATGGGATGGATGTTGAATGAGGGTTAGAATTTATCCATGAGAAGTAGTGTTTGTGTACTTGATGTTTGATGAGAGTTTGGATGAAATATGGAAGAATTGGAGTAGAAATTATGGAGTGTAAATCCTGGACAGGTTTGGCGTTAATATTAGAGAATTTTGTTCCAAATTTTGGTGGCTTAAAAGAGAAGTAGAAATGTAGCCAATTTGGAGCTTGTGTGTGCACATAAATTGTTTGATGATATGTCAAATAAAAGTGCATGTATGAGTAGGATTATTTGTTATCTTGAGATGAGTTTGTAGATGATAGAGAATGACATGTTTACATTCCATATTGCATTGTTGCATCTAAACATGTGAATTTAGAAAGAATTATAAGCATGAGCCCATCTACATGCATACATACTCATAAGGGCATTAAAAAGTAGTAAAGAACATTAGAGAGCAAATAGAAAGAAATGAGAATATTAAAGAAGTTCAAATCTGAATTTTTATTTAAAGAAGTGTAAAAAGATAAAAGAAGAGAAGGTTGTTGCGATGGGGAACCTGTGAGTGACACAACCCCGCATGCACGCCGCCTTTAGTGAGCGGCCTCAGAATTCAGAAAAAAGAATTGTGCAGCCCGTTAGAAGTGCATGTGGATGAGGACTGTACCTAGAATTAGAGAATACACTCACACGGCCAGGGTTCTAAATCCATGCCTCAATCGAGTCTGATCGGCAAGAAAGAAAGAAAGAAAGAAAGAAAGAATAGAAAGAAAAGAAAGAAAAGAAAAAATAGAAAAGAAAGAATGAATAGAAAGAAAGAAAGACTAGAAAAGAAAAGAAAGAAATACAAAGAAAAGAAACAGAAAACAGAATAAGAAAAATAGAAAAGAAAATGCACATGCTATGCATTTGTGCATTTGCATCATACCTATGCATGATACCATGCCTATTATCATGAGTAGTGAGAAATTAGAAATTTAGAAAGAACAGAGAAAAAATAGAGAATTAATAGAGAATGAATAGAGAAAGAACAGAGAAAGAACAGTGAAGAATAGAGAAGTGTGATGTAAGGAAAGAAATTCAGAATTTAAGCAACATAGCGGGTTTACTTACTGAGCAATTAGTGCTCACCTCGTTGTTTTCAATATTTTTGTAGGTAGTAGGTGAGATGCGGTCACTTGGAACATCAAGAAGCATAAGGGTTTGACAACACTGTCGAGTTACTGTTTTGAGACTTTATTATATTAAGTAAAGATTTGTATATAAAGAAAAATTAGTTATGGGCCCATTATTTTATACTCATCTACATGTATATTTTCTTATATATATTTAGTGAGTTTTACTGTTATTTTACGAGTATACTAACTAGAGAGGAAGTATTACAAGCCCGACCACATTCCAGCGATGCATGATGTCAATTTTCGGTGACATGGTGGAGCGGTTCATAGAAGTGTTCATGGATGACTTCCCTGTTTTTAGTTCTTCTTTTGATAGTTGCCTATCTAACCTTTCCTTTGTTTTGCAGTGATGTCTAGTTCTCAACTGGGAGAAGTATCACTTCATGGTTCAAGAAGGAATAGTAATCGGTCACCGAATTTCAAAGAATGGCATTGAAGTGGATCGAGCCAAAATGGAAGTGATTGAGAAGTTGTCACCACCTGCAAATGTCAAGTCATTCCAGAGTTTCTTGGGGCATGCGGGATTCTATAGAAGATTTATAAAGGATTTCTCCAAAATCTCTAAACCTCTTTGCAATTTGTTGATTAAAGATGCCTCTTTTGATTTCAATGATGAATGCAGGCGTGCTTTTCAAACTCTTAAGAAATTATTAGTGTCTGCACCTATTATCACAGTTCCTAATTGGGAACTCCCATTTGAATTGATGTGTGATGCTAGTGATTTTGCATTAGGAGTGGTTTTAGGACAAAGAAAGAATAAGGTTTTGCATGTAATTCAGTATGCTAGCAAGACACTAACCGATGCACGGTTGAATTACACCACTACTGAAAAAGAGCTTTTAGCTGTCATTTTTGCATTTGACAAATTTCGCTCTTATTTTCTAGGTGTTAAGGTGATTGTCTACACGGACCATTCAACACTCAAGCACCTACTGGCAAAACAAGAAGCAAAACCCAGGCTAATAATATAGATCTTACTACTACAAGAGTTTGAATTGAAAATCCAAGACAAAAAGGGGTCAGAAAATGTGGTAGCAAATCATCTATCAAGGATTGAACAACCAGCACAAGGAAGTGAAGAGGAAACTCAAATCAAGGAGACATTCCCAGATGAGAAATTGATGAGAGTTGAAGAAGCACTTTGGTATGCAGATATTGCAAATTACTTATCATCGAGAGTGCTTCCAAATGGCATGACTTTCCAGCTGAAGAAGAATTTTTTCTCTGACTTGAAATTCTAATTCTGGGAAGAACTGTTTTTGTATAAACACTGTGTAGATCAGATGATATGAAGGTGTGTCCCTGAAGAGGGAGATGGATAGTATTTTAAGGCATTGCCATGAGAAGGAAGTTGGTGGTCACTTTGGAGGAACTAGTACAACATCAAAGGTCCTTCAATTTGGATTTTATTGGCCAACTTTATTCAAGGACGCTTTCCAGTTGGTTTAGGAGTGGAAATATTTCAAGGAGAGATGAGATGCCGTTGAGTAACATTTTAGTCGTTGAACTTTTCGACATGCGGGGGATTGACTTCATGGGCCTTTTCCCGAATTCATATAGAAATCTGTACATCTTGGTGGCTGTTGATTATGTGTCAAAATGGGTGGAAGAAGTTGCATTACCCTCTAACGATGCCAAAGTGGTGGTGAACTTTGTGAGGAAAAACATTTTCTCAAGATTTGGAGTACCACGGGTAATCATCTGTGATGGTGGAACTTATTTTTGCAATAGATAGTTTGACGCTCCCCTAGGAAAATACGAAGTGACATATAGAGTTGCTACAGCATACAATCCTTAGACAAGTGGGCAAGTGGAACTTTCAAATAGGGAGCTGAAAAGAATTTTAGAAAAGACAGTTAATATATCCAGGAAGGACTGGTCACGAAAGTTAGATGATGCATTATGGGCATACCGCACTGCATTTAAGACTCCAATTGGTATGTCTCCGTTCCGTTTGGTGCATGGGAAGGCATGTCACTTGCCGGTGGAACTCGAGCATAAGGCATATTGGGCAGTCAAGCAGCTAAACATGGATTTACAAGCTTCTGTGGATGAAAGGATGCTGAAATTGAATGAACTTGATGAGTTTCATTATGAAGCTTATGAAAATGCTCGTATTTACAAAAAAAAGACCAAGATGTGGCACGACAAGCATATAACGAAGAAAAACTTTGAAGTGGGTCAAAAAGTACTGCTTTACAATTCTTGACTTAGGCTCTTTTCTATAAAACTTAAGTTTAGATGGTCTAGACCCTTCATAGTTACAGAAGTCTACCCATACGGTGTCGTAGAGATCTCACATGAGGAAAATGGTACATTTAAGGTGAATGGGTAACGATTGAAGCTATACATTGATGGAGCGTTGAGTTGCAAGTCACTGCAAAACAAACTCAACATTTCGGAATGAGGACTTGAGAAAGTCGAGCTTCCGACTATAAACAAGAGCTTTTTGGGAGGCAACCCAAGTGTTCTCATTTTTTAGTTTTTTTAAATTTTTTTATGTGTTTTCTAACTTAGGAAATAGCTTAATTTCGTTTTCCTTTTGGTGTTTTAGGTGAATGATCAAAATGTGGCATGAAGCAATATTTTCCAGACTTCACCGTGGCAAAAGAAGAATTTCGTCGCGGCAATGTATACACTACCAATATTATGTTCTTAAAATTCCAAACTTCGCCGCGGCAACGTTTACACTGCCAAATACGAAATTTTTGAATTTCCAGACTTCGCCGTAACAAAAGAAAATTTTTGCCGTGGCACTGTATACACTGTGGATCCTTAAGGAAATTCAAGAATTTCGCAGTGACAGAAGAAAATTTTCGCCACGGCACTATATACACTTTGATCCTTACAAGAAAAAAAAATTTGCCGCAGCATCAAGCAGTTCACACAAAAAATTCAAGAACTTCGCCGCGGCAAAACCCATTTTCTATATAAACTCGCGTCAGTTCTCTCATTTTTCACAAGTGTCCAAAAAGCTTCCAAGAACAAAAGAATTTCACTTTCAATTTCAGATCTTTTCTAGTCAAATTTCTTTCACCATTCAACACCATCACTCCCATAAACACTTAAACAACCTTCCCTTGCACCAAATCTAGCCAATTTTGAAGAAAATTTTGGAAACCCTAGGTTTTCCAAAAATTGGGGGTTTTGCGATTAGGAGAAAAATTGGAGCAATTGAAGGTTCATCAAGCTTGGGTGTGGTAAGATTTCAAGTTTTCATGCTTTTGTTTCTACAGATTTCATAGTTTGAATGATTAATCTTGCGATTTATGCATGAACTCAAAATTTTGATTTGACTAGTGTGTTTAGAGTTGCGATTCGTGTTTGGAGTGTAGGTGTAATAACTTCTTTCTTACTTAATATACTCAGAAATTATACTAGGAAAAAAAAAAAAAAAACATACATATATATATAATATGAAAAGTAATGGGCCTAAAAATTTTCTCTCCACTTCTCGACGCCCATCCAACCGCTTCTCACCTATTTCCTTCAAAACATGGAAAAATAATAGGGTGAGCACAAAATGCTCAGTAAGTAAATCCTCTACTCCTCTATCCCCGTAACTTCCTCTTTGGTTCTTCCTTACTCTATTCTTTTCTTCTTCATTCTTTCTTTGCTCTTTCTCTTTTCTTTCACTATTTCTATTTCTCTCTGTTCTTTCATTCTAACTTATTTTGTTCTTTCTTTCTAAATTCTCTTTGTTCTTTCTTTCTTTATTATTCTCACTGACCATGATGGAAATCATGGTAACATGCATGAATGAGATGCACATGCACTAATGCAAGGAAATGCATTTTCTCTCTTCTTTTCTGTTTCTTTTCTTTCTATTCTTTTCTTTACTTCTTTTTCTTTTCTTGCTTGCTCAAGCTCTTCTTTTCTTTCTTGCTCAAGCTTTCTCATTCTTTCTCATTATTCTTTCTTATTCTTCTTCTTCTTCTTTCTTTCTTTTCTTATTCTTTGCTGATCGGACTCGGTTGATGCATGGATTCGGAACCCTGGCTGTGTGAGTGAGTATAGTCCTCATCTACATGCACTCTTGCGGACTACACAAAATCTTTCTTCTTCTTAGGCCACTCAATTAAGGTGGCATGCATGTAGGAAATTCTTCTTGGTATAGCCCTCATCCACATACACTCTTACGGACCGTACAAATTCTCTTTCTTCTTATGCCGCTCACTTAAAGCAATGTGTATGTGGGGATTTCTTCTTCTTGTCACCCACAGGTTCCCCATCACAATAACCTATTCTTTTCTCTTCTTTAGCACTTTTCTTGAGTAAAAATGTAATAGCTTCTTTCTTAACTAATATACTTAAAAATTATACCAAAGTAATATATATAAGTATAAAGGAAAAGTAAATGGGCCCAAAATTTTCTCTTTACTTAACATATAATTATTTACAAATACAAAATAGCATATGCAAAAGCTTTAACAATGATGGACAGTAGTGTCATTTCTCTTTGCTTCTCGACGTCCATCCGACCACTTCTCAACTATTTCCTGCAAAACATGGAAAAACAACAGGGTGAGCATAGTTTGCTCAGTAAGTAAATCCTCTACTCTTTCATCCCCGTGACTTTCTCTTGAATTCTTTCCTTACTCTATTCTTACTCTTCTTCATTCTCTCTTTGTTCTTTCTCTTTTCTTTCACCGTTTCTAGTTCTCTCTGTTCTTTTCCTTCTTTCTTATTCTCACTAACCATGATAAGAATCATGGTAACATGCATGAATGGGATGCACATGCAGTAATGCATAGAAATACATTTTCTTTCTTCCTTTCTATTTCTTTTCTTTCTTTCTATTCTTACTTGTTCAAGCTCTTCTTTTGTTCAAGCTCTTCTTTTCTTTTCTTGCTTGCTCAAGCTTTCTCATTCTTTCTTATTCTTATTCTTATTCTTTCTTATTCTTACTTATTCTTATTCTTATTCTTATTCTTTTCTTTTCTTTGCCGATCGGAATCGGTTGATGCATGGATTCGGAACCCTGACCGTGTGAGTGAGTACAGTCCTCATCTACATGCACTCTTGCGGACTGTACAAATTCTTTCTTCTTCTTAGGCCACTCAGTTAAGGTGGCCTGCATGTAGGAAATTCTTCTTGGTATAGCCCTCATCCACATACACTCTTACGGGCCGTACAAATTCTCTTTCTTCTTATGCCGCTCACTTAAGGCAACGTGTATATGGGGATTTCTTCTTCTTGTCACCCACGGGTTCCCCATCGCAACAACCTATTCTTTTCTCTTCTTTAGCACTTTTCTTCCTTTATTCTTTAGTGCTTTTCTTTCTCTTTATTCTTAAAATCCTTTATTCTTTCTTTAAATTCTCATGCATATGCACATATATGCATGTCGATGGTTCATAATTCTTTCTTAAGTGCAATCATGTAATGCAAATATGCAATGTTGCACAAAATTAAGTTTTTTTTTTCTACTCATGCATATGTTTCTCTTAGGCATTTCATCAAACAACAAGCATGCATACTTAAATTCTACTTTAACTATAATTCTCCTTCTTTCTTAAACCATCCATAATTGGAGTAAAACTCCCTTGAATCATCACAAATCCTGGCTAGGAAAATACACTTCAAATATTCTACTCAAATTCTTTCTAAATTCAACCAAACTTCACTTGGTCACCATCATACCAACTCCACTTCTCATGGCTTAAATCTACTCATCAAAAGCCATATACTTAACTATAGCATCATTCTCAACAATCAATCTCAAACTCATAAGCATATACATGCATATCAAATCATTTGATTACTTAAATCTTAGTTTAGGTTGGATTTACTTACCTTATGCTTGAGTAAGTCCACAAGAATCCCTCTATCTTTGGTAGAGCAAGAATCCTTACCTTTTGATGCGTAAGAGCAAATCCCTATGAAAATCCAACCAAAAGCCCACAATTTCCTTAGAAAATTGGATGAGGAGATGAGAGAAATGAAGAGTGGAAGTGGTGTGTGGGGTGTAGAGAATGGGAGGGTTTGTAAGGCTAAACCCTTATTAGCTCATATAAATAAACATTCTTTCCCATTTTGCCCTTACACTTTCTTGGAAATTTCATCTTTACCCTTTAATTCTTTACAAAGACACCCCCATCTCCAATGCATTCTTCATGAAATTTTCTTACATTTCACTCCCCACTTTTCCTGCTAATTAGGGGTAGAATTGTCACTTTACCCCTATGGAAAATTCCTTTAGAAACTTCACATGAAATTCAACCGACTCTTTGCCCCGGCGAAGATTTTTCTTCGCCTTGGTGAAAAAATACAGAGCGTACGTCGCAGCGGCAAGGCTTATTCTTCGCCCCGGCGAAGTCTGTAATTCTCTAATTTGCCAAGTCTCCCCCAAATCAGGGTAACCACACAACAATGTCAGCGTACCAATTTAACTAAGGGCCAACAAACAACTTTAAGGATAAATAAACACATATAAGTGACGCACCTCAAAGTGGGCGTTACAGTAGGAAGTGTTGATTTTGATTGATTTGTGGTTAAAGAGGTTTGGGTGTATACTTGTGAAGTTGGTTGAGTGCATTTGGAAGTCTGGTGATTTTTGGGGTGTGATTGTAGTTTTCAAAAGTTATAGGGTGAATTGAGGAATTGGTTCGAGGTTGTGAGAAGTGTGCATTCGTGTTAGATTTGGCAGTTCAATTGTTGATTTTCGTGGTAGATTGTAGAGAATTTTATTGAGAGAAAATGCCACTCAAAACTGTTCCAAAGGGTAAGGGCAAGCAGGTTGATAATAGATTTGTGAATAATAAGGCCAGGCATCGATATGAAGTAGCAATTTAAAGAAAGGACAAGAGTTTTATTGTCGAGAGAGGGTTGACCAGTATCATTGCAAAAGATTGGGTCAAAGGAGAGATTGGGGAGTCTTTTTGCTAGAACCTAAGCATCTAGCCATACAGCCCATTGTAAGAGAGTTTTATGCGAACTTCCTTGACTGTGATCCTGGGAACGTGTATCTGATTGGGCTGCATGGCTAGATGCTTAGGTTCGCATAAAACTCAACCTACCATTGGAGGAGCCAGTTCAAGCTCAAAAAGACCAAGAACCATAACCATTGCCACAACACCTGCTCCATCATCCACGATAAAAGAATTGTTACAACAAATCCTAAAAAAGATGGACATAATGGAAAGATGTCAAGATTGGATGGTAGATCAGACCCGTACGTTGTATGAGATGCAATACCAGAGCTGCACCAATCTGGGCATTGATTTAGCCGATTTCTAATGGCAAGATTGGCAAGAGGAAGAGGAAGATCAAATTCAGAATGATGCCATGGAGGAAGAGGACGACGACGACGGAGAAGATGCAGATGAATGAAGCCTAGAATACATTTTTTTTTTTGTACAATGGAACTTAGTTATTTCTTGTTTTTACGTTTACTTTGTTTTGCATTCTTAGGTTTTAGGTTTAGTTTGCTAAGGTTTGAGAATGAGATGTAATTTTTCCATAATCTGTGAGGTTTTCTGACACATTTTGGACCTTTGAGTTTATGTGTTTTGACAGATATCGCTGATGAAGAAGACGATGAAGGGATGTCCAGATTTGAGCTTACTTCGATCTTCATGGATTAATCAGGGGAGTCTCTGACACCTTAAGCTCTTTTCTTTTTACTCCTATGTTCATTATTGATTGACATTGAGGACAATGTCATTTCCTGTTTGGCAGGTAGAGAAAAATTTTGAAAATTTTTGCATGTTTTAATTAACTTTTATCTTTGTGTGTTTTATTGTTTTTAGGTTGTGTGTTGATTTAGTTTGTTTGTGTTATTTTTGTTGCCTAGATGATTTGCATAAGTCCATGATTAGATTTTGATTGTTGGGATATTATTTATAGAAATTGCGAAGCATTGCTTCAAGTTTAGGTTGGTTGACTTGATTTAGCTTGAGGTTCGTTGAGTGGTTCAACCACCATTTTCATTCTTTCGACATGCTTAGAAACATTTTATGTGGTTAGGTGAAGTCTTGATAATGTTGGTGGACTCTAGAACCTAGTTAAGAAGTGCTTGAGGCGAAATTCTAGGATTAGACATTGTTGAGGAAATGATTTAGGCATTTTTCGGAACGTTTGAGTCTTTCCAGCCGACCCATGAATGAATCTTTCCCTAGTCACCCATTTGAGCCTTATGAGATTATCATTGCCTTATTTTGCAGTCTACCTTATTGGAAGAAATTAAAGAAAAGCAAGTAGCTGATGAGTGGTGTCAAAAAATAGTTCAGCAGGTGTATGAGGGCAAGACACCAGAGTTCCTTTTGTTAGATGGTGCCCTCCGTTTCAGGAATCGGTTGTATATTCCTCAAGATGATGAGTTGAAGAAGAGAATTCTTACAGAGGCTCATGACACACCATACACTGCTCATCCTAGAGCATCTAAGATGTATCAAGACTTAAAGAAAGGCTATAAGTGGCCAGGTATGAAGAAAGATATTGCAGATTTTGTAGCTAAGTGCCTGATTTGTCAACAAGTGAAAGCAGAACACCAAAGGCCGTCAGGGTTACTTCAGCCATTAAGTATACCTAAATGGAAGTGGGAGAGTATCTCGATGGATTTTATTACAGGTCTCCCTAGAGTGCAAAAAGGGTTTCATGTTATATGGGTGATTGTGGATAGATTGACAAAATTAGCCCATTTTCTTCCAGTAAAAGAGAGTACCACTTCTGATCAATTGGCCTAGATATATGTTAAAGAGAGAGTGAGATTACATGGAGTACCCAAGACAATTGTATCAGATAGAGATTCTAGATTTGTTTCAGCTTTTTGGATAAGTTTACAGAGGAACTTGGGTACCAGATTGGCTTTTAGTACCGCCTATCATCCTCAGACAGATGGCCAGACAGAGAGAACGAATCAAGTGCTTGAGGATATGTTGAGAGCATGTTGTATGGATTATAGAGTATCTTGGCATGCGATGTTACCCTTGGTGGAGTTTGCCTATAATAATAGCTACCAGTCTACAATTAAGATGGTGCCTTACGAGGCCTTGTATGGTAGATGGTGTAGATCTCCACTGCATTGGGATGAGATAGGTGAGAAAGATGAGTTGAATATAGCTCTTGGACCAGAAGTGACTCAGAAAATGATAGAAAATGTAAAGTTGATCAAAAGTAGAATGAAGCAAGCCCAAGACAAGCAAAAAAGCTATGTTGATCTGAAAAGAAAAGACGTTGAGTTCGAAGTAGGTGATAAAGTTTTTCTGAAAGTTTCCCCCTACAAACGAGTGATGCATTTTGGTAGTAAAGGAAAGTTAGCACCGAGATACATTGGTCCATTTGAAGTGTTACAACGAGTGGGAAAAGTTGCCTACAGGTTGGCACTACCACCCAGCATGGACAAAGTACACAATGTATTTCATGTCTCGATGCTTCAAAAGTATGTCAGTGATCCTTCTGAAATACTAAGCATAGAGGATGTAAACATAGAAGAGAATCTTGTATTTGAAGAGCGTCCAGTTCAGATATTGGACAGAAAGATTAAAGAGCTCTGAAACAAGAGTGTCCCTTTAGTAAAAATCCTCTGGAGAAATCATAAAGTTGAAGAAGCTACATGGGAGACAGAGCAAGACATGCAGAACCGTTACCCGAAATCGTTCGTTTGAATTTCGAGGATGAAATTATTTTGGGGGGATGGAGAGAATTGTAACATCCACTTCGAGGTACATCCTTGATTCATGTTCATTTTCCTTTTACATGTTGTTTGTTGGGCCTAAGTTTACTTGATATGTGTTATTGTTGTTGGGTTAAGTTGGTAAGTTGTTAGAATTGCTTGGATGCCCTAAATTTAGTGAAGTCTTGGCGGATTTTGGGAAATGCAGACTTCGCCACGGCGAAGAAGAATTGTCGCTGCGACGATGTAGAATCGTCGCTGCGACGATGTAGGCTCTGTATTTCTTCGCCAGGGTGAAGAAAAGGCTTCGCCGAGGTGAAGATCTGGCCGTTTTTCTTTGTGAAGTTTATAGAGAATCTTCCATAGGGGTGAAGTGACCATTCTACCCCTAATTAGCAGGAAAGGAAGGGAGTGAAATGTAGGAAAATTTCATGGAGAATATTTTGGAATAGGGGTGAATTTGTAAACAATTTAAGGATAACGATGGAATTTTCAAGAAAGTGTAAGGGCAAAATGGGAAAGAAGGCTTAGTTATATGAGATATTAAGGGTTCAAGCACACAAACCCTCTCATTTGCTATATCCCACATGCCACCTCTACCCCCAATTCTCTTATCTTTCTATCAATTTTCCAAGGTTGATTTGAAGGCTTTTGGTTGGATTTCTATAAGGATTTGATCCTAAGCATCAAGAGGTAAGGATTCTTGTTCTATATGAGATTAATTTAAGTTAGTATGGAATTCTTATGAAGTTTATGCTTAGGATTTGAGAGAAGAAGCAAGTCCAACAAAGATAAAGAGCTTCTAGAGGAAAAACTCAAACAAAGGTAAATAAATCCAACCCAAGCTAAGATTTAAGCAATCAAATAATTTGTTACGCATGTATATGCTTATGAGTTGAATTTGATTGGATAGAATGTGATTGTTGATGAGTAGATGGCTTTTGATAAGTAGAATGGTGCCATGAGGAGTAGAGTTGAGATTGTGGTGACCAAGTGAAGTTTGGGTGCATGTAGAAAGAAATTGAGTAGAATATTTGAAGTGTTTTTCTTGGCCATATTTAGATTTATTGTGGAGGAGTTTTGTTCCATGAATGGATGGTTTAAGAAAGAGGTAGAGATTTACCAAAGATAGAATTAAAGTATGCATGAATGATGTTTGATGAAATGCCTAAGAGAAGCTTGTGCATAAGTAGAGAAACTTATTTTTGCGCAACATAGCATAATTGCACTTAAGAAAGAAACATAAGCATGAGCCATCCATATGTGTAACGCCCCACTTGAGGTACGTAGTTGTTGTTTCTTCCTTTGCTCTTATTTGAGTTGGTATTTGGTAATATTGAGTGTTGTGTTGAATACTTGCCCTGAAATTGGTTGAAAACAGAAGAAGTTCAGTCTGCCATGCTTCGCTGGGGCGAAGAAGAATCTTCGCCGCGGCGAAGAGGTGTTGAAGCCACGGGGAAGGCTGGCGGGCGGGTTGCGCGACAACAAAAGTTGCTTCGCGCGGCTGAGGCCGATTAAATTGTTTGTTAAGTTTTAGATATTTTCTTCCCTAAGGGCAATTTGACCATTCTACCCCTAATTAGCAGGAAAAGTGGGGAGTAAATTGTAAGGATTTTTCATGGAGAATATGTTGATATGGGGGTGAGTTTGTAATGAATCAAAGGATATAGATGGAATTCCCAAAGAAGAGTAAGGGCATAATGGGAATGCTTGGGTATAAATTTCATTAAAAGGAATTAAGAGTTAGCAAACCCTCATTCTTCTTCTCCAAAAACGCAACTCTCCATTCTTGTTCCTCTCAACTTCTCTTTTCTTTTGATCAAGGAGTTCCAAGGGATTTTTGAAGTGATTTGGGGTAGAAAATCAACCTAGGGCTTCCTAAGGTAAGGATTCCTACTTAAGTTGTGTGATTTGTGAGTTTTATGATATATTGAAATTTGAGGGTTTTTGTTCTTTTGGTTAAGAGTAGAGGAAAAGTCAAGCAAACCAAGTGAAAGGAAGAGTTGGTGAAGTCTCTCCATAACAAAGTAAGTAAACCCCAACCCAAGTTGAGATTTAAGAATTTTCTTGATTAGGGTTTTGATAGAAATGATGTATGTATGTGATATACATGTGATATGCCATGTATGGAGGTTTAAATAGAGATTTCTATGCTTTGTGAATGTTTAGACCTTGCAAATATGAGAAATGAGTTGTTGGGTTGGAAAGGTAGTTTGAGATGGAATTGAAGGGGTATTGTGAATCCCTTTTTGGAAGTGCTTTCTTTGACAGGTTTTATGGTTATGTGAAGGGGTTTCTCCCTATTTTGGATGGCTAGAAAAAGTTTTAGAATCATGGCTATATTAGAGTTTTATAGTGCACATGAGTTGTTTGATGAAATGCCTAATAGAGGTTTGAGTATGAGTAGTGAACCTTAATTCTTGCAACATTGCATGTTGGCATTTCATAAGTGCATTAGTGGAGATGAACCATCCATAGGCACTAATTGTGCATTGAAAAGTGACCTAAGAAAGTGTAGGAAACTTGTGTATGCAATTACCCTATGAGTAGAGAGCTTGGTGGATGCATGCAACTACTCTAAGAGTATAGAGAATGACAAATGCTAGAATATAGTGAATTAGAAGAGTAGAAGAGATTGGTTGATGCTTTGTGATCATCACCCGATAGTTATGAGAATCGGGTAGGTGCTTTGTGATCCCACCCGAATAGCCCTTAGAGATGGGTCGATGCTTTGTGATCGTCACCCGATGAGTAGTAGAAATGGGTAGATGCTTTGTGACCACTACCCGGTTAGTTGTTAGATAAGTGGGTTGATGCTTTGTGATCATCATCCAACATTCAGTAGAAGTGGGCTGATGCTTTGTGACCATCACCCGACAGTGACTAGAGACGGGTTAATGCTTGGTGATCGTTACCCAAAAGTCAGGAGAAATGGGTAGGTGCTAGGTGGTCTCCTCCCGATAATTAGGAAAAACCGAGTTGGTGCTTTGTGATCCCCACTCGGTAGTCACCGTGAAACGGGTTGGTCTTGTGTGAATTCCACCCGATAGTCATGAAGAGTGAGATGGTGCTGTGTGAACACCATCCGGCCGTACCTCCGGTAAGATGAGGCCATGCTATTTAGTAGAAACAAATATAGAAACAGAAATAGTATAAGGAAAGAATTACGTGTGATACATACGGGGGACGACAGATAGAGGGGGTTTTACTTGCGAGCATTATTTTGTGCTCACCCCGTTATTTTCCTTTGTGGATGCGGGGATCTAGGTGTTGATGCGGTCGGAGGGTGTCGGCAGCGAGGCAATAGCTACTTGTTTCCCCTGTTTTGTCTTTTAAAATGAATTTTTGTAAACGATTACTCTTTGTGTATAAAAGACATCGACTTATAATGAAAAAGAAAAACTTTGGGCCCAATTTTCTATTGTTATTATGCATGCATTGTACTAGTTTTCAGGCGGTTGTTACATTTTTTGGTATCGAGCAAAGATTTTTGGGATTGAAGCAGTGTACTATTCTCATCGCCACGACGTCCTATAACCGACTGTGTGAGTAATTCTTTCCTTACAGTAATTGTTTCTTGAGTTCATTAGTGCGATTATTTTGTAGATGAGGCGTAGTTATCGAAATCGCGGTAAGAGTGTGGTGAATGAAGGAGAACCTTCTAACCCACCAGAGTCTACGCCCCCTCCCTTGGATGAAGCTAGAATCCGGGGAATCATACAGCAAGTTATGGCGAGGGCTTCGGGGAGTTGTACCCCCACATGTCAGTGCCGCCGATTACAAATGTCGACGGAGGACAAGGCGGTACCTCCCCTAGTACTGAGCAGAGTTGAAGCAGGTTGCACGGTCTTTCTAGTCAGCATCAACCCTCAGAATTTAAGGGTACTACAGATCCAGTAATAGCAGAAGAGTGGCTTGGGTTAGTAGAAGGAGCCATAGGTTTGTTTCCCATGTCAGACCGGGAGAAGATCCGGTATGCGAGTTTCTTGTTTCGGGGTGATGCCCGAATTTGGTGGGAATTAATGGAAGAAACTCATGATGTGACAAGAATGACGTGGGAAGAGTTCGAGCAAGAGTTTGAGGCCAAGTATAGAAACAGAGGACCAAGTTCATGAGAAGGTCCAAGAATTTATCGATTCTGACAAGGGACTAAGCTGTTGTGAAAGAGTACTCGGTGAGATTCAACTCTTGCAAGGTTTGCAGGGAATAGTTAGTACTCGGCCTTGAGAAGGGATAAGTTTGTGCATGGATTGAAGCCGGGAGGAATGGCAGGGATATAATGACAAGCTCCAACCCTCCTCGAAATTATAGTAAGGCTTTGAGGCGGGTGATGAAGGCGGAGATTTTTGAGAATAAAATCTTCCCCGTCGGATCCTCGACAGGAGGACCGAAGGAGCTACCCTCCGCTCCTCAGAGAGAGAAACATGAGGGTGTAAAAGGTAAAGATATGAAGAATCAGAAAAAGAAGTTTCAGTATAGACAGAATAGAAAAGAGTGAAAGAATAAGCGGCCTCGGACGGAAGGGTTTCCTCCTTGCCCTAAATGCGGGAAGAATCACCCGGGAGAATGTCTGAGAGATCAGAGAGTGTCTATAGGTGCCGGCGGACGACGGGGCACATGATGAGAGATTGTAAAGCTCCTCTTCCACCAACCACTCGGGGTTCGGGAGGAATGCCGCAAATGCGAGTTTTCCCGTGGCCTAGGGGAAGCAGAGGCCGAGTCCATCGGCCGTTCTTGTCGATTATTATTTCATTCGGTCCTTTATATGCTTTAATTGATTCAGGCGCTACTCATTCGTTCATATCTTATGGGATGCTTGAGAGATTAGGTTTGAAACCTACTAGAGCAATTCAACCCATTAAGATAGAACTACCCGATGGGGTTAGTGTTGTGACTCAAGAGATCTTGTTAAGAGAGTCCTTAGTGATCCGGGGGTAGAGAGTTAACCGTTGACTTAATAGTTTTCGATATGCCCGATTTTGATGTGATTCTGGGCATGGACTTCCTAGGGAGATATGGAGTAGAGATTGGCTGTCGAAAGAAGAAGGCGAGGTTTAACCTCGATGGTGGAGATAAGTTTAGTTTTGGAGAGGGTCATCAGTTGAGCATGCTGATTAGTAGTGTGAAAGCCAGGAAGATATTGAGAAAGGGGTGTTCGGGATTTATTGCCCATGTAGTGCAGAGTGGTGATGTTCCACAGTTAGAGATTCAGAGGGTGCCAGTAGTTCGAGACTTTCTAGATGTGTTTCGGAAGAGTTACGGGTTTGCCTCCGAGAGGGAGGTAGAATTTAGTATCGAACTAGCACCAGGGGACAGCACCAATATCTAAAGCCCCCTTATCGAATGGCCCAGGTGAGCTCCAAGAAATTAAAGCAACTCCAAGAGCTTTTAGATAAAGGTTTTATCCGACCAAGTCATTCTCCTTGGGGAGATCCAATCCTGTTTGTGAAGAAGAAGGATGGATCACTAAGGATGTGTATTGATTATAGGGAGTTGAATAAAGTTCTGGTAAAGAATAAGTACCCACTACCCCGGATAGATGACCTTTTTGATCAGTTGAAAGGAGCGGCAGTGTTCTCCAAAATTGATTTGAGGTCCGGGTATCATCAGGTAAGAGTGGTTGAGCAAGATGTGGCTAAGCCTGCCTTTCGTACAAGATATGGGCATTATGAATTTGTAGTGATGCCTTTCGGCTTGACTAATGCCCCAGCAGTTTTTATGGACTTGATGAACAGGGGTATTCCATGAATACTTTGGATCAGTTCATTGTTGTCTTCATCGACGACATTCTGATTTACTCAAAGTCAAGAGAAGAGCATGAGAAACACTTGAGATTAGTATTGCAACGGCTGAGAGAAAAGAAGTTGTGTGCTAAATTCTCTAAGTGCGAGTTTTGGCTTAACCAAGTGATATTCCTGGGTCATACCGTATCGAAGGAAGGGATTTCGGTAGATCCGAGTAAAGTGCAGGCAATCCTAGGAATGGCAGAAGCCGAGAACCGTGAAAGAAATCAGGAGTTTCTTAGGCTTAGCAGGTTACTACCGGCGATTTGTAGCGGGATTCGCCCAGTTGGCTAAACGTTGTGACTCAACCAATCAAGAAAAGAAAACTCCTTTTGTACATGCTGCATGTGAAGAAAGCTTCCAAGAGTTGAAGAAGAGATTAACAACAGCTCCTGTATTAGTGTTACCACAGGAAGGTGTAGAATATGATATTTATACGACGCCTCTGCGAGGACTTGGCGCCGTCTTGATGCGATTAGGTAGGGTTATAGCTTATGCTTCTCGTCAATTGAAAGAGTACGAGACCAGATACCCTACGCATGATTTAGAATTGGCAGCCATGGTCTTTGCCTTAAAGATTTGGAGGCATTACCTTTATGGTGTGAAGAGTAATATCTACACCGATCATAAGAGTCTAAAGTACTTCTTCACTCAAAAGGAGTTGAATATGAGGCAGAGGAGGTGGTTAGAACTGGTTAAGGATTATGATTGTGAGATCAAGTATCAACCGGGGAAAGCCAATGTAGTAGCTGATGCTTTGAGTAGAAAAGCCCATGCTTTCCGGCTTACCAGGCAGAAAGAGTTAATAGAAGAATTGTCTAAGGAGCAGATTGAAGTAGTTAGGGAAGAATTGCCCGACCTGAGGTACAGTCCTCTTTACGAGGAGGATTAGAGAAAAGCAAATGGTGATGAGTGGTGTCGAAACTTGATTCGGCAAGTGCGTGAAGGCAAGACAGCAGAGTTCTTTGTGAGAAATGGTGTCCTCTATTTCAGAAATCGGTTGTTCATTCCTCCAAATGAGGAGTTGAAACAGAAAATTCTTATGGAGGCACATGACACACCGTACACCGCTCATCCGGGAGCAACCAAGATGTATCAGGATGTAAAGAAAGGCTATTGGTGGTCAGGTATGAAGAAAGACATTGCAGAGTTTGTGGCTAAATGTCTAACTTGTCAGCAGGTGAAAGCAGAACATCAACGGCCGTCAGGGTTGCTTCAACCACTGAGTATTCTAGAGTGGAAATGGGAGAGCATTTCAATGGATTTTATCACGGGTCTCCCTAGGGTACAAAAAGGGTGTAATGCTTTATGGGTGATTGTGGATAGGTTAACCAAGTCAGCCCATTTTCTTCCAGTAAAGGAAAGTACCACTCTGGATCGGGTTGGCTGGTATTTACCTCAAGGAGATAGTCAGATTGCATGGTGTGCCCAAGACTATAGTATCAGATAGAGATTCCAAATTTGTTTCAGCCTTCTGGATAAGTTTACAGAGGAGTTTGGGTACCCGATTAGCATTTAGTACTGCCTATCATCCTCAGACAGATGGCCAAACCGAGAGAACGAATCAGGTACTCGAGGATATGTTGAGGGCCTGTTGCATGGATTATAGAGTATCCTGGCATGAGATGTTACCATTAGTGGAATTTGCCTACAACAACAGTTATCAGTCTACAATTAGAATGGCGCCTTACGAGGCTTTGTATGGTAGACGGTGTAGGTCCCCGCTACATTGGGATGAAGTAGGCGAAAAAGATGAGTTGAGTACCGCTCTTGGGCCAGAGGTGACTCAGAAACTAGTAGAAGATGTGAAGTTGATCAAAAATAGAATGAAACAAGCCCAAGATAGACAGAAGAGTTATGCCGACTTGAAAAGGAAAGAGGTAGAATTCCAAGTGGGCGATAAAGTGTTTCTGAAAGTTTCCCCTTGCAAGCGAGTAATGCGCTTCGGAAGCAGAGGGACGTTAGCACCGAGATTTATAGGTCCATTTGAGGTCTTGCAGCGAGTGGGAAAGGTGGCCTACAGATTGGCACTACCACCTAGCATGGACAGGGTGCATGATGTTTTCCATGTCTCGATGCTACGGAAATATGTAAGTGATCCCCTCCACATCCTGAGCGTAGAGGACATTGAAGTAACAGAAAATCTTGTATATGAAGAACGTCCAGTTCAGATTCTAGATCGAAGGGTTAAAGAACTTCGAAACAAGAGTGTTCCGCTAGTGAAGGTCCTTTGGAGGAATCACAAAGTGGAAGAGGCCACTTGGGAGGTAGAACGGGACATGCAGAATCGCTTCCCAGAGTTATTTGCATGAATTTCGGGGACGAAATTCTTTTAAGGGGGGAAGAATTGTAACGCCCTACTTGAGGTACGTAGTTGTTATTTCTTCCTTTGCTCTTATTTGAGTTGGTATTTGGTAATATTGAGTGTTGTGTTGAATACTTGCCCTGAAATTGGTTGAAAATAGAAGAAGTTCAGTCTGCCATGTCACGGGGCGGGGAAGAAGAATCTTGCCGCGGCGAAGAGGTGTTGAAGCCACGGGAAGGCTGCTCAGACAGGTTTCGCCAGTGGCGGCAGTTGCTTCGCCGCGGCGACAGGCCAATTAAATTATTTGTTAAGTTTTAGATATTTTCTTCCCTAAGGGCAATTTGACCATTCTACCCCTAATTAGCAGGAAAAGTGGGGAGTAAATTGTAAGGATTTTTCATGGAAGAATATGTTGATATGGGGGTGAGTTTGTAATGAATCAAAGGATATAGATGGAATTCCCAAAGAAGAGTAAGGGCATAATGGGAATGCTTGGGTATAAATTTCATTAAAAGGAATTAAGAGTTAGCAAACCCTCATTCTTCTTCTCCAAAAACGCAACTCTCCATTCTTGTTCCTCTCAACTTCTCTTTTCTTTTGATCAAGGAGTTCCAAGGGATTTTGAAGTGATTTGGGGTAGAAAATCAACCTAAGGCTTCCTAAGGTAAGGATTCCTACTTAAGTTGTGTGATTTGTGAGTTTTATGATATATTGAAATTTGAGGGTTTTTGTTCTTTTGGTTAAGAGTAGAGGAAAAGTCAAGCAAACCAAGTGAAAGGAAGAGTTGGTGAAGTCTCTCCATAACAAAGTAAGTAAACCCCAACCCAAGTTGAGATTTAAGAATTTTCTTGATTAGGGTTTTGATAGAAATGATGTATGTATGTGATATACATGTGATATGCCATGTATGGAGGTTTAAATAGAGATTTCTATGCTTTGTGAATGTTTAGACCTTGCAAATATGAGAAATGAGTTGTTGGGTTGGAAAGGTAGTTTGAGATGGAATTGAAGGGGTATTGTGAATCCCTTTTTGGAAGTGCTTTCTTTGACAGGTTTTATGGTTATGTGAAGGGGTTTCTCCCTATTTTGGATGGTTAGAAAAAGTTTTAGAATCATGGCTATATTAGAGTTTTATAGTGCACATGAGTTGTTTGATGAAATGCCTAATAGAGGTTTGAGTATGAGTAGTGAACCTTAATTCTTGCAACATTGCATGTTGGCATTTCATAAGTGCATTAGTGGAGATGAACCATCCATAGGCACTAATTGTGCATTGAAAAGTGACCTAAGATAGTGTAGGAAACTTGTGTATGCAATTACCCTATGAGTAGAGAGCTTGGTGGATGCATGCAACTACTCTAAGAGTATAGAGAATGACAAATGCTAGAATATAGTGAATTAGAAGAGTAGAAGAGATTGGTTGATGCTTTGTGATCATCACCCGATAGTTATGAGAATCGGGTAGGTGCTTTGTGATCCCACCCGAATAGCCCTTAGAGATGGGTCGATGCTTTGTGATCGTCACCCGATGAGTAGTAGAAATGGGTAGATGCTTTGTGACCACTACCCGGTTAGTTGTTAGATAAGTGGGTTGATGCTTTGTGATCATCATCCAACATTCAGTAGAAGTGGGCTGATGCTTTGTGACCATCACCCGACAGTGACTAGAGATGGGTTAATGCTTGGTGATCGTTACCCAAAGTCGGGGAGAAACGGGTAGGTGCTAGGTGGTCTCCTCCCGATAATTAGGAAAAAACGAGTTGGTGCTTTGTGATCCCCACTCGGTAGTCACTGAGAACGGGTTGGTACTGTGTGAATTCCACCCGATAGTCATGAAGAGTGAGATGGTGCTGTGTGAACACCATCCGGCCATACCTCCGGTAAGATGAGGCCATGCTGTTTAGTAGAAACAGATATAGAAACAGAAATAGTATAAGGAAAGAATTACGTGTGATACATACGGGGATAGACAGATAGAGGGTTTTACTTACTGAGCATTATTTTGTGCTCACCCCGTTATTTTCCTTTGTGGATGCAGGATCTAGGTGTTGATGCAGTCGGAGGGGTGTCGGCAAGCGAGGAGCAATAGCTACATGTTTCCCCTGTTTTGTCTTTTAAAAATGAATTTTTGTAAACAGTACTCTTTGTGTATAAAAGACATACGACTTATAATGAAAAGAAAACTTTGGGCCCAATTTTCTATTGTTATTATGCATGCATTGTACTAGTTTTCAGCAGTTGTTACAATATGCATATACTTACATATGCATGAGAACCTAAAGAAAGAATAAAGAATTCATAAGAATAAAGAAAAAGAAAGAAAAGCACTAAGGAATAAAGAAAGAAAAAGTGTTAAAGAAGAGAAAAGAATAGGTTGTTGCGATGGGGAACCCGTGAGTGCTAAGAATAAGAAATTCCCACATACACGCCACCTTAATTGAGTGGCATAAGAAGAAGAAGAATTTGTACGACCCGCAAGAGTGTATGTGGATTAGGGTTGTACCAAGAAGAATTCCTACATGCACGCCACCTTAATTGAGTGGCCTAAGAAGAAAGAAAGAATTTGTACGGTCCGGCAAGAGTGCATGTAGATGAGAACTGTACTCACTCACACGGCCAGGGTTCCGAATCCATGCATCAACCGAGTCCGATCGGCAAAGAATAAGAAAGAATGAAAAGAATGAGAAAACTTGAGCATGCAAGAAAAGAAAAGAAAAGAAGAGCTTGAGCAAGCAAGAAAAGAAAGAAAAGCATAGAAAAAAAATAAAAGAAACATAATAGGAAATAGAAAAGAAGAAAGAAAATGCATTTCTAAGCATTACTGCATGTGCATTACATTCATGCATACTACCATGGTTTTCATCATGGTTAGTAAGAATAGAAAGAAAGAGTAGAAAGAATAGAAAGAAATAAAAGAATAGTGAGAACTAGAAACAGAGAAAGAAAGGAGAAAGAATTAAGAAAGAATGAAGAAGAGAAAGAATAAAGTAAGGAAATAACCCAAGAATAAGTGCGGGGATAAAGAAGTAGAGGATTTACTTACTGAGCATTTTGGTGCTCACCTCGTTATTTTTCCATGTTTTGCAAGAAATAGGTGATAAGCGGTCGGATGGATGTCGAGAAACAGAGAGACATGGCATCACTGTCCACCATTGCTAAAGTTTTTGTACATGTTATTTTGGTATATGTAAAGAATTATATTTTATAAGTAAAGAAAAATTTGGGCCAACTATTTTTCATATGCTAAGTATGTATGTTTTCTTCGTATATTTTCTAAAGCATACTAGTAGAAAGGAGTCATTACATGTTTGCACATAAGCAAGAGAGAACCTTATATCAATGTGCTAGCACAAATAAAAAGTCTTGATAAACAAAAACAGAGGAAGCATGTTCATGCTTTATTCAACATATTCAAAGAAAACTATTCAAGTTGAAGTAGTCTAATGGACTTCCTCAAGAAGACAAATGAACCATAGTCAAGTGCTTTGTAAAAAGATTAGCCAATTGGGAATTTGTGTTCACATGAGCAAGAGCAATGATGTTCTCTTCAACTAACTCTCTAATGAAGTGATGTCTTATGTCAATGTGCTTAGTCCTACAATATTGGACTGGGTTCTTAGAGATGTTAATGGCACTAGGGTTATCACAAAATATTGTCACACAATCTTGGTCAATACCATAATCACATAACATTTGCTTTAACCATAAATTTGTGTGCAACAACTCCATGCAACAATATACTCAGCCTCGGCAGTGGATAGGGAGATGACATTTTGTTTCTTGTTGTACCATGTGACAAGATTGTTTCCATGTTAGGAAACGGTCCATATACGCAGCGGAAAACAAAATTATAATAACAAGGATCATTCCCAAAGAGCCGAGATCAAGGGTACAATTTTACAATTTTATCATAAAATAGAAATCTGCAGAAATTAATCATGAGTTTAGAAATACATACGCACATTTGGAGGCTCCTCCAAATTTGTCAATGAACGTTTTTGTTACCAATCCAAGTGTAGAATTGAACCCACATAGTCCACACGAAGACAATCACAAAGAACTAAGAAGGGATTTGCTAGATCCTTCTTAGCCTTAAGAATCAAGAAGGAAATCAAATGAATTGATTTTGGGCAAAAATGGATTCTGCCGTGGGAGAGGAAATGGGCCTGCTCTTTGTGTTTTTGTTTTTCAAAGAAAAATGAACTAATGTATTAACACCCTTATTTTACAAGTAACATTTTTCTTTTATAGTACTTTTGATGCCCTATTCCCATATGGAATAGGTTTGGGCTCCAACCCAAACACCCCATGTTACCAAACACTCCCAATTAGATATTTTATTTTTATTTCATCATTATTTCAATTAAAATCAATTAATATATATATTAACATTTAAATAATGATGATTTAATTAAATATATGCGAACACATATTTAAACGTAATTTCACTTATTTAATTTTTCTAATAAATTAAATAAAGGCTACGACCTCAGCAAATTTAATTGCACTGTAAAATTACCAAAATACCCTTTCGCCTAAAAAGATGAAAACGCCCATTCTTTCTTCCTGAGTCTTAAATTATCTTCTATGTGTGTGACCCATATGCTCCTCATCATACCGGCACTTTATAGTATCGAGATTAACACCAATTAATCGTCTCACTAATACACAGACTAAGATTGGCCTAGAGTAAGGCATCATGGCCACCCGATAGATTCGGATTTAACAAAGTAGCTACGTCAACGATATGGTTCTGTACAATTCGATCCTTTCATCATACGTTATCTCGACGAGACAAAGGCATAGAAATAGTGTCAACCTTCGGTTACTCTCGATATTATGTATTCAGTTTCTGGACCAATGACCTGTATCATAAACTGGATAGAGCAACAACTCAATCCCCACTATGGCCCACGCTTTTAGTGTCATTGCCATATCTTGAATTGCGCCGTGAGATAACTTCTCCCGTACCCGGGAGTGATGAATCTTCTGTCAATCCACCATAGTCTTGATACACTCCTTGATGCAGTCAATCACCACCGTATTGGCAGCTCTGAATAGAATTGCGTTAGGCTAATGTCAAACTGCACCAATTGGTGCACAAGGCGCTCCGGTGATCTCAAGTCTAAGGATCACATGCACCACCATTCGTTAGAGGATTTTTTCCATAGACACTAGGGTTACCATCCATATGGAATCCTCTGGTGGGTTAGTCCAGTGAACTTGTTGCGGTGTATTCGCCTACAGCAAGCACCCATGTGTTGCACCAGGTTGTCACCAAACAACCTTGACAAGTGAGATCAGTCACTACCTTTCAACAGGGTCATTCAACACTATGATAGCCTTACCGTATTATCTATGCCCTTACTTCATAATAATACTGGGGCTATGGACGTTTCTAGAATGGCCACCATATGTGCTCATAGGGTTCTCACTATCAAGATTTGAAACACTTGATACCCTCGTCACGGTTCTACCATTCTAAGGACATATATCAATACATATTGCAATAGTAATGATTTACATGATATAGAATAAAATGCCTTTTATTATTGATTAATGAACATTATTACAAAGAGTCAATTCTACAATAATTGATTGGCTCTAGGGCATCTAATCTAACAATCTCCCACTTGCACTATAGCCAATCATTCATGTATTTAATACCAAATGATCTCAAGTGCCTTTCATGCTTCTGCTGCGATAGGCTTTGTCAGTGGATCTGTGAGATTGTCGTCAGTATGCACTTTACTAATCTACACGTCTTTCCTTTCAACTATGAGATGGAATCGTCTGACTATGTGTCTGGATTTCTAATGAGACCGTGGTTCCCTAGCTTGAGCAATTGCTCCATTGTTGTCACAGTAGATGTCTATATGATCAACAATCGTGGGAACCACACCAAGTTCAGTAATGAACTTCTTAATCCAGACTGCCTCCTTGGCCGCATCTGACAATGCAATATACTCAGCCTCCATTTTAGAATTTGCTACAGTGGTTTGCTTGGAGCTCTTCTAGCTCACTGCACCGCTATTGAGACAAAATACATACTGTGAGCTCATCTTCCCCTCTATAAACCAAGAACATATTCTTAGTCCTCTATAGGTACTTAAGAATATTCTTGACAGCCATCCAGTGACGCTCACTTGGATCCGATTGATATCTACTACAAGTGCTCAAAGCACATGAGACATCAATCCGAGTACATAGCATGGCATACATGATGGATCCAATTGCTGATGCATATGGGATCCTCTTCATCCTATCTCTCTCATCTTGTGTTTTAGGACATAATTCCTTAGAGAGATAAACACCATGTGACATCGGAAGAAATCCCTTCTTGGATTCTTCCATATTGAATCTCTTCAATACTTTGTCAATATATGCACTCTGACTTAGGCCAAGCAACCTACGCGATCTATCACGATAGATCTTTATACCAAGGATGTAGGCTACTTCCCCTAAGTCCTTCATGGAGAAGCACTTGGATAACCAAGTCTTTACCGACTGCAAGTTCGGTATATCATTCCCGATCAGAAGTATGTCATCGACATACAACACTAGGAATGCTACTGCGCTCCCACTCACTTTCTTGTAAACACAGGGCTCATCTTCATTCTTGATAAAACTGAATTCTTTTACGGCTTCATCAAAACGAATGTTCCAGCTCCTTGAAGCTTGTTTGAGTCCATAAATGGATCTCTACAACTTGCATACCTTATTAGCTAGACTATCAAGAACGAAACCATCAGGTTGTGTCATATACACATCCTCCTCAAGGTTTCCGTTCGAAAGCAGTTTTGACATCCATTTGCCAAATCTCATAGTCATGATATGCAGCAATTGCAAGCATAATCTGGATGGATTTAATCATGGCTACCGGCAAAAAGGTTTCTTCATAATCAATGCCATGAATTTGTTTGAAACCTTTGGCAACCAGCCGTGCTTTATAAGTATGAACGTTGCCATCCATATCGGTCTTCTTCTTGAAGAGCTATTTACATCCTATGGGTTTTACCCCTTCAGATGGTTCCACCAGAGACCATACTTGGTTCTGGTACATGAAGTCCATCTCAGATTTCATGGCTTCAAGCCATTTAATGGAATCTGGATCCGATATAGTGTCTTTGTAGGTTCTGGGTTCATCGTCTTGGTAGACCAGTACGTCACCATGTTGAGTCAAGAGATAACCGTATCTCTCGGGCTTATGGCATACTCTCCCAGATCTACGTAGCTCCTTTGCTACCTGAGGTGGTTCACTTTGATCCACAAGTTGTGGAGTAACCTCCTCATGATGTTCAACCACTTCCTATGGCACATCATCCCGTCCTTCGTCTAATATATCTTATGGTTCTAGAACTTCATCGAGTTCTACTTTTCTCCCACTAGTACTTCTTAGAAAATATTCATTTTCTAGGAAGACACCAGATCGAGCAACAAAAATTTTGCATTCTTCTGGGTGGTAGAAATAGTATCCTTTGGATACCCCACAAATATACATTTACAGGATTTTGGGCCCAACTTGTTCGAAGTTGATTTCTTAACATAAGCTTCGCAACCCTAAATCCTCAGATAAGACAAGTCGAGCTTTCGCCCACTCCATAGCTCATATGAAGTCTTATCCACAGACTTTGACGGCACACGGTTCAAAACGTGAGTCGCAGTCTCTAGGGCATAACCCCAGAACGATGCAGGTAAATGACTAGAACTCATCATGGACCTAACCATGTCAAGTAAGGTCATATTCCTCCTTTCTAACACTCCATTGTGTTGGGGTGTATAAGGAGGGGTGAGTTGTGATATTATCCCACATTTCTTCAGGTACTCTGAAAACCCTGAGTTTAAGTATTCACCTCCTCGATCCGATCAAAGAGCTTTAATACTTTTGCCCAACATTGTAACAACTACTTTCTTTCTACCAGATTCGTAATATCGATTAATAAAAAGATAGCATATTTATCAAAACAAGTTGGGCCCAAAAATTTTCTTTACTTAGTAATCACATTCGTTACAAAACAAAACATCATATGTACAAGGACTTTCAAAACAAAAACGAAACAAGGACAAGCAGCCAAATCTCCACGCTTGCCGACGTCCCATCCGACCAAGTCCTCACCTATTTCCCCGTACAACAAAGAAAAACAACGGAGTGAGCACAAAGATGCTCGATAAGTAAAACAGCTCTTACGCTTATCGTCCCCGTGCATTACTCATCAATTCTCTTTGTATTTTTATCAAATTTCTAATTCAAATTCTAGTTTTTCTTTCTTTTCTTTTCTTTCTATTCTTTTCTTTTTCTCAATCTCATACCGCCTTTCTCATGGCGGAAACCGCTCCTCTCTCACATAGTGGTTTATGTGTATTCCGCTCTCTCATGGCGGAGTCCGTCTTTCTCATAACGGATCACATGCATTCCGCTCTCTCATGGTGGAGATCGCTCCTTATCATAGCGATTTACACGCGTTCCGCTCTCTCATGGCGGAGACCGTTCTTTCTCATAACGGTTTACATGAGGGTAACTCTATACTCACGAGTTCCCCATCGCACAATCTAGTTTCTTTTCTTTTCTATAGCACTTAAGAATCCTTTTATCTTCTAGTGCTAGTTCTTTCTTTCTCTTTACTCTAAGAGAATTTGTTCTTTTCTTTATCTCTATTCATAGAGAAAGTTTCTTTCATTTCTCATATTTCTTTCTTATGTCATTACTCAATTAAACATATGCATATGGATGACTCATGCCTAAAATCTTCCTTATATGCATTCATGACATGCAAATATGCTACATTGCATAAGGTAAAGTTCTCTAATTCTACTTATGCTTCTTTTAGGCATTTCATCAAACAATATGTGTGCATACATAAACTCTATTCTAACTTTAATCATATTTCTTTCTTAACCATCCAAAATTGGAGTTCAACTCCTTTGAATCATCACACATCCTGCAAAGAGAAACACACTTCAAAAAATTCCTCCCAATTACTTCTAATTCTACCCATACTTCTACCAAAATTTCACAACACAATCCACCCTCCTCATGGTGGAAAAATCCTTCATATAACAACATTGAACCCATTCATGAATTCATCAACTTATTTCAACATAAACAAGTCAAGAATTAATCATAGATCTAAAACTCTCTACACATCATTCAATCAAGTAAATCACAACTTAGATGATTTTACTTACCTTGGACACAAGTAGAACCCACTTAAACTCTCCACTCTTGATGGCTTGACACTTTCTCTTAGCCTTCAATACAAAACTTAAATAAGGATTCCCCTTCTTTCAACAAATGAAAATTTGCTTCTAGAGTAAGGAATCTTACCTTTTAGTACTTAGGATCAATTTTGTAACAAATTCTAGTCAAAAAGCTCTTCAAGAATCCTTGGAATCTTGGATGAAAAATTGAGAGAAATAGGGGATGAAAGAGGCGGTGGTGAAAAACAAAATGAAGGGGTTTCTAAAGCTAATCCTTAATATCACATACTTTTCTCCACTCTTTCCCAAAATACCCTTACTCACTCTTTGAAATTCCATTTAAGACCTTTCATCCTTTGCAAACACAACCCTAATCAAAGTATTCTCCATGAATTTTCCTTACAATTCACTCCCCACTTTTCCTGCTAAAAAGGGGTAGAAAGGTCAAATTGCCCTTAAGGAAGAAAATATCTAAAACTCAATCAACATTTTATTTGCGTTGTCGCCGCGGCGAAGAAACTTCTGTCGTCGCGGCGCTGTCCAGCAGCTTCCCCCGTGGCTTCAACCTCTCGCTGCGGCCGAATTCTTCTTCGCCCCGTGGAGACTGCATGACGTTAAATTCTTGTTTTCAACCAATTTTCAGGGCAAACATTCAACACAACACTCAATCAAACAATCATAACAAAAACCAACTCGATTAAGGGCAAAAGAGGAAACGATAACAACGTACCTCAAGCGGGGCGTTACAAACATATTCCGTACTTCATTCCTGAATTCCTTGAATTTATCAAAGGCTTCAAATTTATGTCTCATAAGGTAGACATAACCATATCTACTGAAATCTTCAGTAAATGTGATGAAGTATGAATATCCACCTCTGGCATCAACTGTTAGTAGACCACATACATCACTATGGATGATACCTAACTGCTCAGTAGCCCTTTCACTTTGTCCTGTGAAATGAGACTTGGTCATCTTGCCTAAAAGGCATGACTCACATACCTCAAATGACTGAAAGTCAAAAGGGACCAAAACTCCATCCCTTTGAAGTTTTGCAATGCGAGTCTTATTAACATGACACAATCTATAGTGCCAGAGATATGTCTGGTTTTGATCGCTATGTTTAGCTTTCTTGGTTTCAATATTGAGAATATCTCTATTGTTTAAATTAAGAACGTATAATCCATTATATAACCTTGCAATTCCAAATAGAATACCATTCAAACTAAAGGACAACAATCCATTAGATATCTCAAAATGATACCCTATATTATCCAAAGCGGATACTAAAATAATATTTCTCGAAATAGAAGGTACGTGATAACAGTTAGTAGTTCCAATAACAAGCCCGTAGGCAAAGATAAACAATAAGTCCCTACAGCCAATGTAGCCACATGTGCTCCATTTCTAACTTGTAGGTCCACCTCTCCCTTGGCGAGCACTATACTCTGCCTTAGTCCCTGCACATTAGTACAAATGTAAGTACCACATCCTATGTTAATGACCCAAGATGTTGAGGGAGAGAAGTTAATCTCAATCATAAAAATACCTAAAGTCATAGCCTCTGACTTCTTCTTGCTTGCAAGGAAAGCCTTGCAGTGTTTCTTCCAATGGCCAGGCTTGCCACAAAAGAAGCAGACTACCTTACCCTTCCTTATGCCACTCTCAGGACTAAGAGCAACCTGTCCTTGGGGCTTGGGCTTAGGTTTGGCCTTGGCCTTACCCTTACCGTTACCCTTTGCTTTACTGGCAGCAACCAGTAAAATAGGCTTGGACTTTTTCAAGTCTTGCTCTGCAGTCCTCAACATGTTTAGAAGTTCTGACAGGGTTTTCTCTATCGTGTTCATATTGAAATTCATTATGAACGGAGCATAAGAGTCAGGCAAGGATTTTAGAATTAAATCCATTTGTAATTCTGCATCTAAGCCATATCCCAAAGTCTCAAGCCTCTCTATGTGCTCGATCATCTTGAGCACATGAGGACCAACTTGGGCTCCCTCAGTCAGACGACTCCCCAATAGTGCTTTCGACACCTTGTACCTCTCATGTCAAGCATTTGTTTCATAAAGCTCCTTGAGGTGTAGAATAATGGAAGAAGCATCCATATTCTCAAGCTACTTTTGCAGCATAGGTGTCATCGATGCTAAGATCAAGCATTGTACGCTATCAGCGTCATCAAGGAATTTTTGATAAGTATCCTTTACTTCCTAAGAGGCATCAGGATCAGGCTCAGCCATGTATGGCTTTTCAAGGATATACAATTTCTTTTCTGACTTGAGTATAATTCAAAGATTACGATACCAGTCTGAGAAATTGGATCCATCCAACCTATTTTCTTTCTCGATTATCGATCACAGGTTCATAATGCTCATTTTGGTGAATTTACAATTGTAGAAAAATAAAGTCATTATAAAGTTCATTATTATTTAATATGGTCTTTTATTAAACGATGCTCCCACTATTTTACTCAAGCCAATAGCCCTTACTATTAACTTGGGAAAGCCCGTTGACTTTCCTAGTGGACCGAGATCCCATCCTGCCCATTTCAAACCTTTGCTTTGGCGAACAAGCCAAAATGAGCTGATTAGGTAGGCCAAAGAAACTTAATTCCACACCGGGTTGATAGCTCCTACTATCAACCTCAAATGTGAAAAAAGCCAACAAGCCAATCACACAATCCAATGGCTCCAACCATTGTCCTCAAGTGTGATTCTCAGTATCGGTAGAAGTGGACACTACATGCCACCACGTACACACAATATATGTACTACTCTACTATGCCTATGACGCGTTTATCAACCTTCGCTTTGGCGAACAAGCAAAACCATCATTTTAAGTCGACCCATCACCATTAAAGAAAACTCCAATGCATTTTAGCCTCCTACTGGTAGAAGTGTACCCTTCACTTTGGCGAACAAGGTTTTGACGAACAGTGGTTTAATTAAAACCATGGTGATGGAAGGCTTTCGTGACTTAATATACTTCAATTGAGGGTTTCTTATTTAATGTCTCATCAGATTATTATCTTTGTTAGAATGACATTGTTTGGCATGTTATTCAAAATTCAACCTTAGCATGCATTCTAAACACAATATAAAACGTGCCGGTACATGGCCCAACTAAAACGGATTTCCTCGAGCCTAGAGGAATCGGTGGGTCACCTAGGGGTCCTGTAATAAACATCTTGAGTCTTCAAGTGTGGTTGCCTTGACCTTTGCTCCGTCTTCAAGTACATTACAAAAATATCATTCTAAATTTACAATAAAATAATTATACAAATTCTTTACATCAATAAATTTAGAAACCTCGATTTACATTAAAAGGGAATGAGATGAGAAGAGAATGTACATCAAGAAGAGGAGAAAGGCAGAACACATAGGCCCTATTTAATAAATTATACAACCATACATACCCAAAATATTTTAAAACATTCACCCTTAGGTCTAAGGCTCATGTACCGGGCACCATGCAATATACAAACAAGTACATAGCATACATTTCAAAAACAATCAATTTTGAAATTTATGGATTAATTCCAATTTACCCCCTGACAATTTGCAGATCTGTATTTGGTCCAAAAGTTTTGAAACTTTATATTTTAGCCCCTGTGCACTCGAAAGTGCGCTCGCTGTGGCGATGAGTTAGATCACCACAGTGTGCGTTGATTACTTGATGTTCACGCTCAACGTACGTTCGCCACGACGATTTTGTACAGTGTTCGTCCTAAGGACGATCGTCGCGGCGAGCGTTGTTTTAGTACAACGCTCGTCCAGAGGACGATCGTCGTGGGGATGCTTTATATCGCGCGGCGAGCGCTGCTTTCGTCACCAACGTCAGCATGAACAACACTCGCTGCGGCGATGGGTTATATCACCGCGGCGAGCATACACAGACCTGTAGCTCTGGATCTGTTCATATAGTAACCATATAGACTCCAAATGAATTTTCAATCAATCATACACACTGATTTCAACCAAAAATCCATCACCAATATACCAAACTTGCATATCATCAACAAATTAAATTAATCGACTAATAAATTTCTTAAAACATGATTTTAAGGCGATTTTAGGCAAATTTTATAAGGCAACATAATATCATCAAATACATGTTATCAACCATCCACATAAAAACTGTAAAATTTGGTATCCTAGGCTCTGATACCACTGTTAGGAAGTGGTCCATATACGCAGCGGAAAACAAAATCATAATAACAAGGATCGTTCCCAAAGAGCCAAGATCAAGGGTACAATTTTACAATTTTATCATAAAATAGAAATCTGCAGAAATTAATCATGAGTTTAGAAATACATACGCACGTTTGGAGGCTCCTCCAAATTTGTCAATGAACGTTTTTGCTACTGATCCGAGTGTAGGATCGAACCCACGTAGTCCACACAAAGACAATCACAAAGCACTAAGGAGGGATTTGCTAGATCCTCCTTAGCCTTAAGAATCAAGAAGGAAATCAAATGAATTGATTTTGGGCAAAAATGGATTATGCCGTGGGAGGAAATGGGGTTGCTATGTTTTTTTTTTTTTCAAAGAAAAATGAACTAATGTATTAACACCCCTATTTTACAAGTAACATTTTTCCTTTATAGTACCTTTAATGCCTTATTCCCATATGGAATAGGTTTGGGCTCCACCCGAAACACCCCATGTTACCAAACACTCCCAATTAGATATTTTATTTTTATTTCATCATTATTTCAATTAAAATCAATTAATATATATATTAGCATTTAACAATAATGATGATTTAATTAAATATATGCGAACATATATTTAAACATAATTTCACTTATTTAATTTTTCTAATAAATTAAATAAAGGCTACGACCTCAGCAAATTTAATTGCACTGTGAAATTACCAAAATACCTTTTTGCCTAAAAAGACAAAAACGCCCCTTCTTTCTTCCTGAGTCTTAAATTATCTTCTATGTGTATGACCCATAGGCTTCTCATCATACCGGCAGTGTATAGTATCGCGACTAACACCAATTAATCGTCTCACTAATACACAGACCAAGATTGGCCCCTAGCAAGGCATCATGGCCACCTGATAGATTCGGATTTAGCAAAGTAGCTACCTGTCAATGATATGGTTACCGTACAATTCGATCCTTTCATCATACGTTATCTCGACGAGACGAAGGCATAGAAATAGTGTCAACCTTCGGTTACTCTCGATATTATGTATTCAGTTTTTGGACCAATGACCTGTATTATAAACTGGATAGAGCAACAACTCAATCCCACTGTGGCCACAGTTTTAGTGTCATTGCCATATACTGAATTGCGCCATGAGATAACTTCTCCCGTGTTAGAGTAGGTGCCCTAGAGCCAATCAATTATTGTAGAATTGACTCTTTGTAATAAAGTTCATTAATCAATATAAGGCAATTTTATTCTATATCGCGTAAATCATTATTATTGCAATATGTATTGATATATGTCCTTAGAATGGTAGAACCGTGACAAGGGTATCAAGTGTTTCAAATCTTGATAGTGAGAACCCTATGAGCACATATGGTGGCCATTCTAGAAATGTCCGTAGCCTAGTATTATTCTGAAGTAAGGGCACAGATAATACGGTAAGGCTATAATAGTGTTGAACGACCCTGTCGAAAGGAAGGCGGTGGCGATCTCACTTGTCAAGGTTGTTTGGTGACAACCTAGTGCAACACATGGGTGCTTGTTGTAGGCGAATACACCGCAGCAAGTTCACTAGACTGACCCACCAGAGGATTCCATATGGATGGTAACCCTAGTGTCTATGGAACAAATCCTCTAACGAATGGTGGTGCATGTGATCCTTAGACTTGAGATCACCAGAGTGCCTTGTGCACCGATTAGTGTAGTTTGACACTAGCCTATCTTTTCATAGCTGTCAATACGGTGGTGATTGGCTAAATCAAGGAGTGTATCAAGACTATGGTGGATTGACAGAGGATTCATCACTCCCAGGTACGGGAGAAAGTTATCTCATGGCGTAATTCAGTATATGGCAATGACACTAAAACTGTGGCCATAGTGGGATTGAGTTGTTGCTCTATTCGAATTATAATACAGGTCATTGGTATAGCAACTGAATACATAATATCGAGAGTAACCGAAGGTTGACACTATTTCTATGCCTTCGTCTCATTGAGATAACGTATGATGAAAGGATCGAATTGCATGGTACCAATTTCGTTGATAGGTAGCTACTTTGTTGAATCTGAATCTATCGGGTGGCCATGATGCCTTGCTAGGGGCCAATCTTGGTCTGTGTATTAGTGAGACGATTAATTGGTGTTAATCGCAATACTATACACTGTCGGTATGATGAGGAGCCTATGGGTCACACACATAGAAGATAATTTAGGACTCAAGAAGAAAGAAGGGCGTTTTTGTCTTTTTAGGCGAAAGGGTATTTTGGTAATTTCACAGTGCAATTAAATTTGCTGAGGTCGTAGCCTTTATTTAATTTATTAGAAAAATTAAATAAGTGAAATTACGTTTGAATATGTGTTCGCATATATTTAATTAAATCATCATTATTGTTAAATGTTAATATATATATATATATATATATTAAATATATATTAATTGATTTTAATTGAGATAATGATGAAATAAATATAAAATATCTAATTGGGAGTGTTTGGTAACATGGGGTGTTTGGGTTGGTGTAACGCCCTCATGGAGGTATGTAATTTAATTTATGTTCTTATGCCTTTAGTTGATTTTTGCTAAGGTTATTTTAAGGAAAATGTGAAGAAAATGCCTTAAACTTGCATTAAGGGTAAAATGGTCTTTTCACTCAAAATTAGTTGAAATTGTGGGGAGTGAAAAGAGATAGAATTTCATGGAGAATGCAATAAAAATGAGGGCATTATGGTAATTGACTAAGGGACATAGATGAAATTTTAAAGAAAGTGCAAGGGCAAAATGGGAAACTATATATAATTTTTATGTTATATCAAATTAAAGAGTGAAACCCTAGCCACTCTTACCCATATGCACGCCACTTTCACCTCCATATTCTCTCAAATTCTTCAATTCTTCTTCAAAGGAAATTCAAAGGTTTTGGGTGTTTTTTAGTGGATTTTCAATCTTAAGCTTCTATAGGTAAGATCCTTGCACTAAGAAGTGAATTTTAGTTTTTAAAGTGTTGATTTTGATGGTTTTTGCTCATAGGATTTAAGAGGAAGAGAGTTTGATCAAAGGAGATTCTTAAAGGGTTGAATTTGCTCATATCAAAGGTAAGTAAATCCTACCCTAAGTGTGATTTAAGTTATGTTGTGTAGAGAATTTTCTTTGTGCATATATATATATATTATATGTGGAATTGTTGATGGATTTGGTGTTGAATAATAATTAGAATCTATCCATGAGAAGTTGGGTTGTTGTATGTGATACTTGATGAATGTTTGGTTGAGATTTGGAAAAGTTGAAGTGAAAATTTTGAAGTGTGTATTTTGGGCAGATTTGGAGTTAATTATGGAGGAGTTTATTCCAAGTTTTTGGTGGCCTAAAATAGAGATAGAATTGTAGCCAAATTATTGTTGATTTGTGCACATGAATTGTTTGATGAAATGCCAAGGAGAAGTGCATGTATGAGTATGATTATGTGTTACCTTGGGATGTGTTTGTAGATGGTAGAGAATGACATGTTGGCATTCCATAATGCATAATTGCATTTAAATATGTAAATTTAGAAAGAATTATAAGCATGAAACCATCTGCATGCATATATATTCATAAGAGTATGAAAAAGCCCTAAAATATGTTAAAGAGAAAATAGAAGCAAATGAGAATATTAAAGGTATTCAAATCTGAAATTTTACCTAAAGAAGTGTAAAAAGATAAAAAAAGAAGAGAAGGTTGTTGCGATGGGGAGCCCGTGAGTGACATAGTCCCACATGCACGCCGCCTTTAGTGAGCGGCCTCAGAACTCAGAAAGAAGAAATGTACAGTCCGTTAGAAGTGTGTGTGGATGAGGACTGTACCCAGAATTAGAGAATTCACTCACACGGCCAAGGCTCCAAATCCATGCCTCAACCGAGTCCGATCGGCAAGAAT
The DNA here is from genome assembly GCA_026225825.1 of Pistacia integerrima. Taxonomy (NCBI): domain Eukaryota; kingdom Viridiplantae; phylum Streptophyta; class Magnoliopsida; order Sapindales; family Anacardiaceae; genus Pistacia; species Pistacia integerrima. The sequence goes on along the minus strand of CM047749.1, from coordinate 30,470,282 downwards.
AGAAAGAAAGAATATAAAAGAAAGAAAGAAATAAAGAAAAAGAAACAGAAAAACAGAATAAGAAAAATAGAAAAGAAAATGCATAATTTATGCATTTGTGCATTTGCGCATTTGCATCATGAATATGCATAATACCATGCTCATTATCATGGGTAGTGAAAAATTTAGAAAACAGAGAGCAAAATAGAGAAAGAATAAAGAAAGAACAGAGAAAGAGAGAGAAGAACAGGAAAGAATAGAGAATAATCGGGAAATGTGATGTAAGGAAAGAAAATTCGGAATTTTAAGCAGCGGAGAGAGAAGGGTAGCATAGCGGGTTTACTTACTGAGCAATTAGTGCTTACTCCGTTGTTTTTAATGTTTTTGCAAGTAATAGGTGAGTTGCGGTCGCACGGAACATCGCGCAGTGGATGGGTTGGGCTACACTATCACGTTGCTATTTTGAGTATATTTTGTAAATATTTGTATATAAAGAAAAATTCAATATGGGCCTATACTTTGTTACTCGTATATATGTGTATTTTCTTATATATATTGTTAATGAGATTTATTATTTATTAATTATTTTACGAGTATACGAGCTAGAAAGAAAGCATTAAAGTTGGAGCCCAAGTCTATTCCATATGGGAATACGGCAACTAAAGTTTTAATATAAAAGAAAAACTTTAATTGTAAAGGTGTGTGATTTTTCATCATTCACTTTTTCCTTTGTAAAAGAGAAACACAGCAGCCCCATATTCCCTCTCCCATGACAGACTTGGTTTTTGCTTGAAATCAATTCTTCCTTTTCTCCTTTAATCTTAAAGCTAAGGAGGATCTAGCAAATCCCTCCTTAGTTCTTTTGTGATTGTCTTCGTGTGGACTACGTGGGTTCGATCCTACGCTTGGGTCGGTACAAAACGTTCAAAGAAAAAAGTGGTGGAGCCTCCAAACGTGCGTATGGTTCTAAACTCATGAATAACCTTTTGTGCAGATTTTACTTTAATATAAATTGTAAAAATTATACCCTTGATCTTGGCTCATGTAAACGATCCTTATATTATATTTGTTTTGTTTCTGCTGTGTATATGGGATCATTTACTAACATCCCGTACACGGGAGTGATGAATCCTCTGTCAATCCACCATAGTCTTGATACACTCCTTGATGCAGTCAATCACCACCGTATTGGCAGCTCTGAATAGAATTGCGTTAGGCTAGTGTCAAACTGCACCACTCGGTGCACAAGGCGCTCCGGTGATCTCAAGTCTAAGGATCACATGCACCACCATTCGTTAGAGGATTTGTTCCATAGACACTAGGGTTACCATCCATATGGAATCCTCTGGTGGGTTAGTCCAGTGAACTTGTTGCGGTGTATTCGCCTACAGCAAGCACCCATGTGTTGCACCAGGTTGTCACCAAACAACCTTGACAAGTGAGACCAGTCACTACCTTTCAACAGGGTCATTCAACACTATGATAGCCTTACCGTATTATCTATGCCCTTACTTCATAATAATACTGGGGCTATGGACGTTTCTAGAATGGCCACCATATGTGCTCATAGGGTTCTCACTATCAAGATTTGAAACACTTGATACCCTCGTCACGGTCTACCATTCTAAGGACATATATCAATACATATTGCAATAATAATGATTTACACGATATAGAATAAAATGACTTTTATTATTGATTAATGAACATTATTACAAAGAGTCAATTCTACAATAATTGATTGGCTCTAGGGCATTTACTCTAACATTCCAAGATAGAAACATCCACCCGAAGTGCTCTTTCGATCATCCAGACTCCATGCCCAATCAGCAATATCATTATATCCAACCAAACAACTGTTAGAATCAAATGAATACCATAGGCCAAACTCGCACGTACTTGAAACATATTTCATAATCCTTTTCACTACATTCAGGTGCAACTCAGAGGGTTAGTTTGAAACTTAGCACAAATGCCAACACTGAAACAAAGATCAGGCCTGGTATCTGTCAATTAAAGAAGGCTTCCAATCATGCTTTGATAGATTTTAGTGTCTAGCTTTTTACCATGTTCATCTCTTGACAACTTAAGGGAATCACTCATAGGGGTTCTAACATGCTTTGCATTCTCTAAACTAAACCTTTTCAACATGTTTCTAGCATACTTAGACTGGGAAATGAACATGCCATTTTCCAATTGTTTAATTTGAAGACCAAGAAACATACTTAACTCTTCTACCATACTCATCTCAAACTCATTTTTAATCAAAAAAAAAAAAAAAAATGAATTCATGTGCATCTGAGTGAGAAGTAGAGCCAAACACAATATCATCAACGTAAATCTGTGCACACAGGATTTCACCGTTAACACGCTTGATAAATAACGTTATATCAACATTACCTCTCTCATAACTATGCTTAAGGAGAAAAGTTGTCAATCTTTCATACCAGGTGATGAGAATGCAAAATGTCATATTTACCCCCCTTAATGTCTAGTCTTCTATACTTATTTTTTGCCTAAATGTACTCATTACTATTCTATTTTGATTTAGGATGCAAATGGAGGCGTTAAATGCAAAACGGAACTAATTAGGTGAATTCGGACAGTTTCGACATCACTTCGTAATCTGGGCATAACTCTCTCATCCGAGCTCTGATTGAGATGATTAAAAATGATATGGAACCATAAGAAAGATATCTACAACTTTTATGTTTTGCGTTTGGAGAGATACTCGCTGCATCAAGGTTGTAATCGGGCTTGAAGTTGACGTACCTGCACTGCCGATGTTCTGGAACATTCTGCCCTATCATGCAAGTCAATTAAGCAGTTTATTATTGGAAGATTTGAAGACCTATTGCACGCAAGTTACAGCTGGACACACCACTTTCCTATTTTATTTTAGGACTTTATTTTATTTTCAATTAATTAGAATCAGATTAGGATAAATGTTATTTTAGGATATTACAATATTTGGACGAGATTTAGTAGAATTCAAATACTTGAATTAGATAGCTTTAAGAGGAGAGAGAGAGATCAGATTGGAGAACACACATAAGCCTCTCTTTTCTCTCATCTGGAATTTTCTCTTTTGAGTTTTGATTATGGCCATGAGTGGCTAAAACTTTCATAACTTGGTCGAAGGAAATGGAGACCTCGGAATCAATAAAACTGTGAGATCTATCTGTTTTTAGTGTACAATTTATGTTTTGAGTATTGGATGTTCTTCTATACATATTGTCATGATTGTTGCATTTAATTACTAGGAGGCCTACTAGTTTATTATTTGTTGCAATCTACTGCTAAGTTAGATATCAAATCCGTAATTGTTTGATCCCTTTAACTTGTGAAGCAATTAGGGTTTAAGAATTTGCTGCGTCAAGAATTATTAAGTCTTAAGAAGAACATTCAACTAAATTAAATACAACCGCTTGAGTTTGTGCTGTTTAGCTTCATCGATCTCTCTAGTTCTTAAGGCTGCCACTAGATTAAATCTTTAGCGCTTGTCTAGGGTTGTTTAGTAGTAAGATTAGTTAGATCGCTTGTTTCCTAATTAACTACAACTAAGGAGAGATAGGAAAATAGTTCCAACGGTGAATACTCAGAGTAAGAATTGATTTATTTTGTATCAATGATCAGTTGTAAGATTTCGATGGTAGATGTTAACTTAGACCAATTTTCGTTATTTTGATCGATTTCGGTAATTTAGGTTGAATTTCTTTTCCTGAAATTGTTTTTGTTTTTACTCAAATCCCCCCCATACTGGTTCATGTAACATAAAACTCGGCTAGACACTCTCCGTAGGAACGATCCGTACTCACACTATTACGTGTATTTTTAGGGTTTTAATTCTAGGTGTCTACGACAGCACACCACTAGGCCTGAGGGGCTTGCTTCAACCCATAAAAGGCCTTCTTTAATCTAAACACATGATCAAGTTTGTGTGGGTCTTGAAAACCAATCAGTTGCTCCGCATACATTTCTTCGGAGAGCATCCCATTCAAGAAAGAGCTTTTTACATCCATTTGGAACAATTTGATCTTGAGGCAGCAAGCAACAACAATCAGCAACCGAATTGACTGAAGTCCCTCCACTTGAGTATATCCTTGAGCTACAAGCCTAGCTTTGTTCCTATTAACATTACCAAATTCATCAGTTTTATTTTTAAAAATCCATTTGGTACCTATCATGTTTGATTCCTTTAGGTCTCGGCACAAGAGTCCACACATCATTCCTTTCAAATTTCTCTAACCTTTCATGCATAGCTTCAATCCAACTCTCATCTTCCAAGACTTGCTTGTCATTCTTCTGCTTTGCATGGGACGCATAACAAAGACGGTTAATCTTATTTTGTCTTTTCCTTCTAGTAACAGTTACCTCATTTTGATCTCCAATTACAATTGATGGAGAGTGAGCTTTCTGAATCCAGGTAGGAGGATCTTTTCTTCTTAGGTTCCTTCTCTAAGCAATCTCATCAGATAAATCAACAACAAGCTCAATCACATCATTTCGCAAAGAAGAATCTGAAGTTGATTCTTTACAAGGTACATATCCAATTGCTGTAGCACCAAAAGGGGGTGAAGGCACACTTGGAAAAGACTTTGGTTCTAGTGGTTCAGTTGTGTTCACAACGTCTTCTATGGGCACACGAGGAGCAGACATGTCTCCAATTTCACATTCTTGAGAGTATTATGAAAAATCTTCTGCATCACTAAACACCACATTAGTAGATTCTAAAACCTTTTCAGAATGCATGTTATATATCCTAAAAGCACGATTATTGGAAGAATACCGAAGAAAAACCCCTTCATCACTTCTTGAATCAAAGATACCCACATTCTCTCTATCATTTAAAACAAAACATTTGCATCCAAATACATGAAAGTAAGAGAGATTAGGTTTTTTACCTTTCCATAACTCATAAGGAGTTTGATGAGTACCTTTTCTAAGATGCACTCTATTGGAAATGTGACAAGCTGTGTTTACAGCTTCAGCCTAAAGTCTTGTGGGAAGATTCTTGGCATTAAGCATCATCCTAGTCATCTCTTGAAGCACTCGGCTTTTCCTCTCCTCCACACGGTTTTGTTGAGGTGTTTTTGGGGCATAGAATTCATGGAAGATGCCCTGCACTTTAAAAAAATCAGCAAAGTCAGCGTTCTCAAATTCCTTACCATGGTCACTTCTAATTCTCACATTCTTCATAGCCATGAAACTCTTCTCAACAAGCAACCTCTAAGCCAATTTTTGAAAGGCATTAAAACAATCAGATTTCTCATGCAAGAAGTCAACCCATGCATATATCTAGAGAAGTCATTAACACAAACAAACACATATCTCTTACCTCCCAAACTCTCAGTTTCCAAGGGGCCATTAGATCCATATGGAGCAATTCCAACACACATAAGGTATTAAGATTAGATAAAGCTTTATGACAGATCTTGGTTTGTTTAACTTGTTGACATGGACCACACAAATTACCTTTTGGAGGTTCAAGTTTCGGTAGCCCTTTACAACTTCCCTTTTTGAAAGTCTTACCAAATCTTTGAAAATCATGTGACCAAGTTTCTCATGCCACAAGTTAGTGCAATCAATCTTAGAGTTGAAACATGACACACAATTAAAAAGAAAATAACAATTGTCATTGGATCTTTTTCCTTCCAATAAGGAGATACCTTCATCATTCAAGATTCAACATTTATTCTTAGAAAATTGAACCACAAAGTTCTTATCACAAATCTAACTAATACTAATAAAATTAGTTTTCTAATCCTCAACAAGTAAGACATCATTCAAAATAGGAAAATCAGGTAGAACATTTGATCCCTTACCAAGAATTTTACCTTTCTTACATCATCATAAGTAACATGTCCACTATCAACCAATTCAGGTTTAGGCAGAAGAGAATTATTTCCTATCATATGTCTAGAACAGCCACTATCCAAATACCAAAGATCATTTTTGAATGCAAGCAAGGAGGTATGAGACACAAGACAGTTCACATTAGACTTAGGTTTCCAAATTCTTTTGGAAGAAAAAACATAGTTAGCATGAGGACTCACAAAACAAGTTATGGTTTTCAAGAATTCTTTTCAAATATGCAATGAACTTGAAGCATTTTGGTCTAATGTGACCTTTTTTGTTACAAAAATGACAAATAGGTATGAATTTTGTTACCTTCATTGCTTGTCTCACAATAGCAACCTCAACAGGAGCTTCAGTGGCTCTAACAAACATGCGTGCACTAGAAGCCAATGTGCTAGCACCAGGATTGAAACCCAAACCATACTGATCTCCAAAAGACTTTCCTTGCCCAAGGACTTCATCAACCTTGAGAGAACTTGCATTCAATCTATCAATTATGGCCTTAGCCTTAGTTAGTTTAGTAGTTAAAACAATAATCTTTTCAGAAAAAAGTTTTCTTTTGCTTCAACAAGGTTACGTTTTCAATTCCAAGAAATTTCAACTTTTTCACAGCCTTTAACCATTGATCATACATCTTATCATGTGATTCTTGTTGTTCAGCATAGATATCAATTGTGTCAGCCGAAGACTCACTCTTATCATCATCTTGATTCATGTATGATAAAAGCAAAAACATTCTCATGATCACCAGACTCATCTTCCTCATTCATCTTGGTCACTCTCACTCAAAATGGCAGCCATACCTTTCTTCTTTTTAAGTTTGTTAGCACACTCGGATTGTATATGCCCAAACCGCTCATATTCAAAGCATTTGATACCCCTATTTTCCTTTTGTTTTCTTTATCTTTTCGAAAATCTTTTTGCAGAGGTACGTACCAAGGGTTTCCTAGTCATAAAACGTTTTCACAAAAGGTTTTCTACCATTTCAACTCTCAAAAGGCTTTTTCATGTTTTTCTTTAAAAACTTGGCAAAATTCTTTGTAAGTAAAGCACAATTTTCATCATCCAAGCCACTTGAATCAATTTTATCAAAAAGTTTAGAATCTACCTCACATTTGAGAGTCAAACCTTTGCTTGATTTCTAATTATCCCATCATTTCAGATTTAACTCAAAGGTTTGGAGAGAGCCGATGTGTTCATCAATGTCCATAGCATCCACATCACGACATTCATTGGCATGAATCTCTTAGGAAGAGAGCAACGAACTTTCCTAACAAGTTCAGCGTTAGAATAGTTTTTTTCCCAAGGCAAAACATTCATTAGACACATCACAAATTCTACCATAAAAATAAGTGATAGTCTCATCTTCATGCATTTCAAATTTTTTAAATTAGTCACATGTCTTCTAAGTCTATTACACTTAACGACACTAGTGCCTTCATTTTTTACTTGTAGCCTATCCTGAGCATCCTTGGAAAGTTCACAGTTGGCTATGACTTTCATTTGGTTAACATTTACAACATTAAACAGAACATGAATGACTTTAGAGTTATAATTTGCAAGAGTTAACTCAGCAACAGTCCATTTAGCAATCGGTTTTGGTCTAGACACTTCATTTTCAACAATAACTGGGGCTATTAAACCATTCACAACCATGAACCAAACTCTTTCATTAATGGACTTAACAAAAGCATGCATTCTAGGTCTCCATGTATAATAATTAGGACCTTCTAACAGAGGTGGTCTATGAGTTAATCCTCCTTTAGTAAAGGTGTAAAGAAAACCTATTGGTGGTTAGGTATGAAGAAAGACATTACTGATTATGTTGCCAAATGTATAACATGTTAGCAAGTAAAGGAAGAGCATCAGAGAAATTGACAAAGACAGCTCATTTTCTACCTATGACAGATAAGATATATGCATTTTAATTGGGGCAGTTATATGTCAGAGAAATTGTGAGATTACACAGAGTACCCAAGACAATTATGCAGTCAAACAGATATACCAAGTTCATATCAGCTTTCTGGGTTGGAATACAGAGAGAATTGGATACAAAGTTAGCCTTCAATACAACGTATCATCCTCAAACTGTTGGCCAAACTGAAAGGACTAACCAGGTGATTGAAGACATGCTTAGAGCTTGTTGTATTGATCATGAGGCAAAACGAAGTGATATACTTCCACTAATAGAATTTGCCAGAATTTTCCTACAATGATTACTACCAATCCACTATCTAGATGTGTTAGAGTAGATGCCCTAAAGACAATCAATTATTGTAGAATTGACTCTTTGTAATAATGTTCATTAATCAATAATAAAAGGCATTTTATTCTATATCGCGTAAATCATTATTATTGCAATATGTATTGATATATGTCCTTAGAATGGTAAAACCGTGACGCAGGGTATCAAGTGTTTCAAATCTTGATAATGAGAACCCTATGAGCACATATGGTGGCCATTCTAGAAACGTCTGTAGCCCTAGTATTATTATGAAGTGAGAGCACAGATAATACAGTAAGGCTATCATGGTGTTGAACGACCCTGTCGAAAGGCAATGACTGATTTCGCTTGTCAAGGTTGTTTTGGTGATAACCTGGTGCAATGATAATCCGAGGATTATACTAGTTTATTTAAGCTTTTAGGCCGGATTTTAGATATTTCTTAGTCTATTTTTGCCTGAATTGCTACTTAATTCCTTACATTTCGTGTTTCAAGTTAAAATGGAAATTTTGGGCGAATAAAGGCAGATTTGGAGTTTTTGGACTTAAAAGCATGCGGAGGGCAGTTCTGGAATTTCAGAATTCTTCAGAAAGCTTCGTCGTGGAGAAATGGGCTAGTGACGCACCAGATTCATCTCCTTTGTCGCCGCGGTCAGATTCCTTCTTCGCCGCAGCGAAGTCTGCGTACTCCACTTTTTGTAAAATGTACAGTTTCGTTTTTAGGCTGAGTTGTAATATTTTGGGCGAGGTATAAAAAAAATACTTAGTCTTTTTGTTTAGGGCGTTCGTGGAGAGATAGGGAGAGTTTTTACATTATTTTTAGATTCATTTTTTAGTGATTTTGGATTAACAAAGTTGGAAGATTCGAGGAAACCAGTGGATTCATCAATTTGGGGAGATTCTTTTCCTTTTCTTTTGTTTCCATTATGTTGAACCTGGAGTTTTTCATTTCTTTTAATTGTTTTATTGATTTAGCCATGAACTAACCTATTTTGGGTTAGGGTTTTGATGTAGTTCGGATTCTAATGGGTTAGAAAGTTGATGATTATTAATTTCATATGATTTTGCTTTGATTGTGTGATTATTCTGTATTTATTGTTTGTATGTGATGAACATGATGAGATTGAGAGATAATTCATGTTAAGCTTCTTGGGTAATCACCGTTGTATTATTGGATGCTAGAGATAGATTCAAGAACCAATGAAATCAATCTAGGATTCTTGTGCTTAATGAACTTAGATTTATTAACTTTCATTTTGTTGGGTGCGGAAGGTTAATAGGGAAGAGTAGGACAACATAGCCTGAGAAGGTATGTTGGACACTTTAAAGAGTTCGATTTACAATCAATGCATGAGAATATGAATTTCGTTTAATTCTTAAAGTTTAACCCATAAAGTCCGAATGAAGTCAAAACCCTACCCGTTTGTTTGAATTGATTTTATCTCGTTTTAAATCTTGCTTTCATAGTTTAAGTTTATTTTAGTAAAATTTTGTTTCAATTATAGTTTAAATTGCTCCCTTTAATCCAAAAGGATTCGATTTCTTCAACTTGAAAACGGTAGAAAACTTAGTGCTTAGCAACAATCCTCGTGGGAACGATATTCACTCATCACTTTATTACTTTGTGCGACTAGTGCACTTGCTATTTTTGCATGTTGTAGTAAACACGCATCAAGTTTTTGGCGCCATTGCCGGGGATTGAGTTTTAAGTTAACATTGAGTTTTTCTATAGTTAGCTAGATTGAAGTTTTAATTTTCGTTTTAAATTTTCAGTTGGTTTGTGATCTCACTTTCTTTCGCTAATTTTGTGCAGTTTATACGAAGAACGAGACATCAAACAATGGTTCCTGTTGATCTTCAGATTGAGAGAACCGCCAGACGACTTAATAGAGAGAAAAGAGAAAGAGAGGATATAGTGGTTGAAATAGAAGAGACAGTTGTTGAAATGGCAGAACCAGAAAACAGGACACTAAGAGAATTCTCAGTTCCCACGGTTAATGGTAGTGGGTCGAGTATTACTAGGCCTACGGTGCAAGCCAACAACTTTGAGATTAAGCTGGCAATCATTCAGATGATCTAGCAGTCGGTAAGGTTTAATGGTGATTTGAAGAAAGATCCGAATCAACATATTGCGAACTTCTTAGAAATTTGTGACACCTTCAAGTCGAACGGAGTGTCAGATGACGCCATTAGGTTGAGGTTATTCCCATTCTCATTGGGGGATAAAGCAAAGGGGTGGTTAATGGCACTACCATCGGGGACTATCACAACTTGGAATGATCTAGCATAGAAGTACCTGACTAAGTTTTTTCCTCCAGCAAAATCAGCAAAACTGAGAAATGATATCACATCATTTCTACAAGAGGAATCCGAGTCATTGTATGAGGCTTGGGAGAGGTACAAGGAATTGATGAGGAAATGTCCACACCATGGGTTGCCAGTTTGGCTTCAAGTCCAAACTTTCTACAATGGGTGATGGGTAACATGCAAACCATGGTGGATGCAGCATCGGGAGGAGCTTTGCAGAATAAGACACCAGAGGAGGCTTATGAGTTGCTTGAGGTTTTAGCAAGTAACAACTATCAAAGACCAAATGAGAGAGCAATACCAAGAAAATTTGCCGGTCTTCAGAAATCAAGGGGCGTCTATTTCGAATCTTGAGGTACAGATGGGCCAATTGGCCAAGAAGTTGAATGAGAGATGGCAAGGATCTCTACCAAGCAACACGGTGACTAACCCACGTGAGCAAGTAAATGCAATTTCGTTGAGAAGTGGGAGAGTTTTATAAGAGGTGGAAAAATCAAGGAAAGAGGAAACTTCATCAAAGAAAAATGAAGAATCTGATGAGGAAGTTGATGAAGAAATCATTGCTGAAGAGAAACCACCTAGCCCGAGGAAAGATGAACAGAAGCAGGAAAAGGGGAAAAAGAAAAGGAAAGAGAAATTGCCATTCCCTGAGATACCACCAGAGTTGGCGCATCACACACCACCCGTACCTTTTCCTCAAAGACTCAGAAAAGAAAATCAGGATAAGCAGTTTATTAAATTTCTTGATGTTTTTAAGAAACTGCATATTAACATTCCTTTTGCAGATGCATTGCGGCAGATGTCGAGTTACGCGAAGTTCCTTAAAGAAATCCTATCAAACAAAAGGAAGCTAGAAAATGAGGAAACGATGATGCTTACGGAGGAGTGCAGTGCCATTCTCCAAAAGAAGCTGCCCTCGAAACTCAAAGATCTAGGGAGTTTTACTATTCCTTGCACTATAGGAGATATCACCTTTGATCGAGTTTTATGTGACCTAGGTGCTAGCATTAACCTTATGCCTTTTCCTGTTTTCAGGAAACTAGGAATTGGTGAAGTAAAGCCGACAACCATATGCTTGCAACTTGTAGATCGATCAATAAAGCATCCTAGGGGCATTGTGGAGGATGTGTTGGTTAAGGTGGACAAGTTTGTTTTTCCTGTGGATTTCTTTGTGTTGGATATGGATGAAGACAAAGAGATTCCTCTTATCCTGGGACAACCATTTCTGGCGACCGGAAGAGCTTTAATCGACGTTCAAGAAGGGAAGTTGATCATGAGGATGCAAGATGAAGAAATAACATTTAATGTCCTTGAATCAACGAGAGCTCCACCTAAACAAGAGTCGTGTTTAAAAATCGATATGGTGGACTAGGCAAAGACTGAAACCTTCCAACTGAACAATCCTAAGGTGGAAATTAAGAGCTGCATTGTCAAACCAAATCAGTTCGAGAGTGAGGACCATAACAGAAGGGGTTGCACAAAATTCCGAGATAAGCCATAGTTGAGATTGTGCTTTCACAAGGAACGGATCCTCAACTCAAAAAGGGTGAGGGAAAGTCAAGAAAACGGAAAGCAGTCGGTGAAAAGAGTCGAACCACCAAAGTAATGACCAAGGGATGGAAATGGGTGGTGAAACTCTCAACAAGGCCACTGTGTGGCAAAAATCATCAACAAAAGAAGCTTGAGTACAAGGGAATATTACGGGATGTGATGTACTTAGATAATCCGGACTGACGTGGAAAATTGAGAGAAAAGAGCTTACCGACTATAATCGATAATGTCTATTTTTGTTGGGAGGCAACCCAAGTGTTTTAAATTTTTGTTCTTCTATTTTTATTTCAGTGTGGTTGAATGTGTTGATTTTGTTTAATTTGTGTGTTTTTGGGTGTTTCAGGTGAAGTTTTCAGCTAATGCAAGGAAAGAAAATGCTCCAGACTTCGCCACGACGAAGCACATTGGGTAAAAATAAGTTTTGAAAAGTCCCAGACTTCGTAGCGGCGAAGATTGTTCTTCGCCAGGGCGAAGCAACCTGAAAATTTGTGGTAGCTACTCTATTTTATCGCCTCGGCGAAGAAGGTTGGACGAAATTTCTCTAAGGCAATTTTGCCTCGGCGAATATCCACTGTAATTTTTTGCCCCGGTGAAGAATTTTTCTTCGCCGCGGCGAAACCTGAGTTCCAAATTAGGGTTCTATGGACGAAGAACTTCGTCGCGGCGAAGCCTGTTTTCTATATATACTCACGTTGGCTTTTCATTTTCCACGCGATTTTTCAAATACATTTGAGAGAAAAAATTTCCAATTTCAATCCTTTGCCCCCCAAGTGTTTTCCCAACCAAAGTTTTCACTCCTTAACCCTTCTAAACACCAAAACAACTCATTTCAACAACAAATTTTTCAAAAATTTCACGAAAATTTCAGATTCAATAAATTTGGGGCTTTCCAATCTAGGCTGATTCTGGATAAATTGGTGGTGAATAATCCTTCATATTGGTAAGATCTCAAGTTCCCTAAACTCATTTTCACACAATTTCAAGTTTTAAGTTGTAGATCTGAAAAATTTATTATTGGTTGAGTTTCGAATTTTTGGGTGTTTGTGAGTTCGATTTTGTTAAAGAAGGGTTGATTGGGCATGTTGTGATTTTGAGGAGTGTGGGTTTTGAGTTTTGGGATGTTTTGTTGAATTTGGGAAAATCGTAGTGTGGGGGTCTGATTGCGAATTGTTGGAAGTGTTTTCAAGTTTCTTTTTCAGGTTTGGAGTGTTTGCCAAGGGGAACCTAGGCTTGAATTTTTGGGGTGCGCTGTGAGTTGAATTATAGAAAATGGCACCCAAAGTTAAGTTGCCATACAAAGGAAATGGAAAAGGAAAGAATGTGGATAGCCGCTTTGTGAATGAAGAAGCCTAGAAACGATATCAAGGGGCTATCCAAATAAGAGATAAGGGCTTTATTCCTGAGCGCGGATTGACCGCGAGTCAGGCATTGGATTGGAGTCGAGGGAGTCGATGGGAACAGTTTATGAGTGCTCCTGCACAACCGGCTGTAGAGCCGCTAGTAAAGGAGTTTTATGCCAACCTCCCGGATTGTGAAGAGGGTTTTGCATTTGTGAGAGGGGTTGATGTGCCGTCTACAGAAGATGTGATCAATAAGTTTTACAACCTGCCTGGGATTGATCCGGATGAGTACGGAAGGTTTAGAGGGACACAGTTTGAGGATAGTATCATTCTTCCGGTCATAGCAAAACCAGATGCAACTTGGTCAATGTCGAAGAAACAAAAAAAGACCATTAAGGGAACTTTTTTGACACCGATAGCTCGATTGTGGCAATATTTTGTTAGTGCGAGATTGATGCCTGAAACGCACTATAGCATAGTAACTTACGAAAAAGCATTACTGCTTTATTCTATTGCCACAGGAAAGAGTATAAATGTGGGAAGAATTATCTTTAACAACATTCATCATACCGCCAAACCAGGGCGATCAAGTTATTCTTTCTCGCATCTCATTACGACCTTGTGCATTAGAGCTGGAGCCAAGGTAGAAGGTGATGAGCAACGTATTCATGCTGCCCCATATCCTCGACTTAGATTATTTTCAAAAGCATCTTGAACGTCCAGTAGCTGAGCAACCAAGGGCAGGAACAAAATGGCAGAGAACCACATAAGGCCCTGTCACATCCTCCAGGCTCCACGGCTACGAGAAGGAGATGATACAGAGATGATGGGTATGATAGCAGCGGATGGCAAAAGCGTCGGGGATTGGTTGGTTGAGCAGACCCAGATGATGTATGAGATGCAGAAGAGTAGCTTTAACAAGCTCAACGTTGACACTTTAGGATTCCAATGGGCCGACTGGGATTTAGATGAGTGGATTGGCTCAGAGTCAGAAAAGGAAGAAGAGGAAGACGAGGGAGGCGAAGAATGAGCACCGGAACACCTGTTTTGTTTTTCTTTATTTTTATTTGTTTTTAGTTGATTTTGTTTTTCATTTCAAACATTAAACTCAGTTTATATTTTTGTTTTGGATTGTTGTAGTTGTTTTCGTTGTTTCATTTTCGTGTAATTTGTAGTTTGTGTAAGGACGAGATTAGGTTGTATTACTCTCATATTAGTCTGTAAATTTTTCTAACCTAGTGGACACCACAGTTTCAATTGTTTTGACAGATGTTGGGTGATGAAAAGGTCACAGATCGGGTGTGCACTGTGGAGCGACACTTCACGGATTAATCAGGGAACTATCTCGTACCTTTGTTTTTTTTGTTTTTCTATTCCTTATTTATGCGTAATGGGACATTGGGGACAATGTCATCTTTTGTTTGGGGGATAGGAAAATTAGAAATTTTTAGATTTTGTTGATTTTATTTTGGTTTGATTGTTTTTGTCGATGATGAATTGTATAAATCAATTATGCGAATTGGATTGTTTCATTTTTATTGTTGAGAAATGTTAAGCATTGCTTCAAGTTTAGGCTTATTGACTGAATTTTGATTGAGGTTTGTTGAGTAGTTCAACCACCATTTTCATTTTTTTTTCAGCATGCTTAGATTCATTTTATGTACTTAGGTAAAGTTTGATAATGTTGGACTCTAGAACCTAGTAGAGAAGTGCTTGAGGCGAAATTCTAGGATTAGACATGGTAGAGGAGATGATTTAGGCATTCTTTTTGGAACGTTTGAGCTTTTCTAGCCAACCTATGAATGAAATTGTCCCTAGTCACCCATTTGAGCCGTTTTGATCATTATTGCTTTATCTTTCTTGGCTAACAAAAAACATTTGTTCGATCCTTATACCCTAAACACTCTGTCGTACCCTTAGGAGAATTCGATCCTATTGCAAACACAAAGAAAGGGAAGAGTTGTACGAATAGACTAAAAGAATAGTTTAGGTGTTGTGAGAAGGGCAATAAAAATAAAAGAGGTAGTTCACCTCAATTCAATGGATTTTCTCGATTGTATAAATTTTTGCTTTTCAAAAAAAAAAAAAAAAATTTCTTTAGCCAAGTTTAAGGGTATCTCGACTGGAAACCAATAACCGCCTTAAAAACTGCCTAGCAGTACTTGGTGACCTCTGGTTTAACAACGCCATGTACACCTTAGACCCACGCATTTATGGTATCAGAAATAAGAAAGATACAAGTTTGAGGGGTGTAAATTAGTGGATACGTTGATTGGTGGTTGAGAAGAAGTGGAGTTCAATTTGATTTGAGTGTTTGCATGAGGAAAACCGAGTTCTCTTACTTTGTATTTCTTATCCTTTTTCTTGGAACCCACTTCCCGAGCCTAGCGTTACAAGCTTACTAAGACCTGTTGATTCTTATCTTTGTCTAGTCCTCATTAGTGGAGAGTAGTTCGATATTTAGGCTTATGGAGTCTGCCACCATTTAATAAACTTTGCATTCCTGCATAAAATAATCCGGAAAGTCGGAAGGTGGATTGAAGTGGGGATTACCTACTTGGGGGACCAATTGAGAAAGAAAGTCGATGCAACTTATAACTTCTTGGAGTGTTAAACATTTTCTATTAAGAATTTTGCAACAACTTTTGAGATTGGTATAAATTCTAGGCAGTTGTTTTGTGGGTCGAGTCTTTTGTTTCCCTTATTTAATTTTTGTCATTTGCTGTTTTGTGTGTTTGAAAGTTTGTGTTTTCATTTTATCTTCTTTTGTACCTGATGCTCGGGGACGAGCATGTCCTTAGTTTAGGGGTATTTGATAATCCGAGAATTATACTAGTTTATTTAAGCTTTTAGGCCGGATTTTAGATACTTCTTAATCTATTTTTGCCTGAATTGCTACTTAATTCCTTACATTTCGTGTTTCAGGTTAAAATGGAAATTTTGAGCGAATAAAGGCAGATTTGGAGTTTTTGGACTTAGAAGCACGCGGAGGGCAGTTCTGGAATTTCAAAATTCTTCAGGAAGCTTCGCCGCGGCGAAATGGGCTAGTGACGCACCAGATTCATCTCCTTTGTTGCCTCGGCGAGATTCCTTCTTCGCCACGGTGAAGTCTGCGTACTCCACTTTTTGTAAAACGCACAGTTTCGTTTTTAGGCTGAGTTGTAATATTTTGGGCGAGATATAAAAGAAATACTTAGTCTTTTTGTTTAGGGTGTTCGTGGAGAGATAGGGAGAGTTTTTACATTATTTTTAGATTCATTTTTTAGTGATTTTGGATTAACAAAGTTGGAAGATTCGAGGAAACCAGTGGATTCATCAATTTGGGGAGATTCTTTTCCTTTTCTTTTGTTTCCATTATGTTGAACCTGGAGTTTTTCATTTCTTTTAATTGTTTTATTGATTTAGCCATGAACTAACCTATTTTGGGTTAGGGTTTTGATGTAGTTCGGATTCTAATGGGTTAGAAAGTTGATGATTATTAATTTCATATGATTTTGCTTTGATTGTGTGATTATTCTGTATTTATTGTTCGTATGTGATGAACATGATGAGATTGAGAGATAATTCATGTTAAGCTTCTTGGGTAATCACCGTTGTATTATTGGATGCTAGAGATAGATTCAAGAACCGATAAAATCAATCTAGGATTCTTGTGCTTAATGAACTTAGATTTATTAACTTTCATTTTGTTGGGTGCGGAAGGTTAATAGGGAAGAGTAGGACAACATAGCCTGAGAAGGTATGTTGGACACTTTAGAGAGTTTGATTTACAATCAATGCATGAGAATATGAATTTAGTTTAATTCTTAAAGTTTAACCCATAGAGTTCGAATGAAGTCAAAACCCTACCCGTTTGTTTGAATTGATTTTATCCCGTTTTAAATCTTGCTTTCATAGTTTACGTTTATTTTAGTAAAATTTTGTTTTAATTATAGTTTAAATTGCTCCCTTTAATCCAAAAGAATTCGATTTCTTCAACTCGAAAACAGTAGAAAACTTAGTGCTAAGCAACAATCCTCGTGGGAACGATACTCACTCATCACTTTATTACTTTGTGCGACTAGTGCACTTGCTATTTTTGCATGTTGTAGTAAACACACATCATGCAACACATGGGTGCTTGTTGTAGGCGATTTAACCGCAGCAAGTTCACTGGACAGACCCACTAGAGGATTCCATATGGATGGTAACCCCAGTGTCTATGGAACAAATCCTCTAACGAATGGTGGTGCATGTGATCCTTAGACTTGAGATTACCGGAGCGCCTTGTGCACCGATTGGTGCAGTTTGACACTAGCCTAACGTAGTTCTATTCGAAGCTGTCAATATGGTGGTGATTGGCTGCATCAAGGAGTGTATCAAGACTATGGTGGATAGACAGAGGATTTATTACTCCCGGGTACGAGAGAAGTTATCTCACGACGCAAGTCAGTATATGGCAATGACACTAAAACTGTGGTCACAGTGGGATTGAGTTGTTGCTCTATCCAGATTATGATAGAAGTCATTGGTCCAGAAACTGAATACATAATATCGAGAGTAACCGAAGGTTGACACAATTTCTATGCCTTCGTCTCGTCGAGATAACGTATGATGAAAGGATAGAATTGTACAGTAACCATATCGTTGACAGGTAGCTACTTTGCTGAATCCAAATCTATCGGGTGGCCATGATGCCTTGCTGGGGGCCAATCTTAGTCTGTGTATAGTGAGATGATTAATTGGTGTTAATCGCGATACTATACACTGCCGGTATGGTGAGGAGCCTATAGGTCACACACATAGAAGATAATTTAAGAGCCAAGAAGAAAGAAGGGCGTTTTCATCTTTTTAGGCGAAAGGGTATTTTGGTAATTTCACAATGCAATTAAATTTGCTAAGGTCGTAGCCTTTATTTAATTTATTAGAAAAATTAAATAAGTGAAATTACGTTTAAATATGTGTTCATATATATTTAATTAAATCATCATTATTGTTAAATGTTAATACATATATATACAGATTAAATATATATTAATTGATTTTTAATTGAGATAATGATGAAATAAAATAAATATCTAATTGGGAGTGTTTGGTAACATGGGATGTTTGGGTTGGAGCCCAAGCCTTTTCCATATGGGAATAGGGCAACTACGTTTTCAATATAAAAGAAAAAGGTTATTTGTAAAATGTGAGAGTTAATTCATTATTCACTTTTTCTTTGAAAAACAAAAGACACAGCTCCATACATTCTCTCCCACGACAAATTTGTTTTTGATTGAAAACAAAAAACATTTATTTTCTTCTTTAATCTTAAAGCTAAAGAGGAGCTAGCAAATCCTTCTTTAGTTCTTTGTGATTGTCTTCGTGTGGACTACGTCAGTTCAATCCTACACTTGGGTCGGTAGCAAAAACGTTCAAAGACAAATTTGGAGGAGCCTCCAAATGTGCGTATGTTTTCTAAACTCATGATTAATTTTTTTGCAGATTTCTACTTTAATATAAATTGTAAAATTATACCTTTGATCTTGGCTCTTTGGAACTATCCTTGTATTATGATTTTTGTTTTCCGCTGCGTATATGGATCGATTCCTAACAAGATGGCCCCATATGAAGCATTATATGGAAGAAGATGTAGATCCCCTTTGCACTAGGAGGACATTAGAGAGAAAGACTCCTTGGTTTAAGCAGTTGGACCAGAGATGAGCTAGAAAATGATTGAAGATGTCAAGCTCATTAGAGAAAGAATGAAGTAAGCCTAGGATCGAAAGAAGAGCTATGTCGACCTAAAAAGAAAAGAAGTGAATTTCTAAGTGGGCAACAAGATTTTTGTAAAAATCGTGCCATATAAACATATTATGAGGTTTGGGAGGAAGGGCAAGCTTGATCCATGTTACATTGGACCCTTTGAAGTATTGGAAAAGGTAGGTAAAGTAGCTTATAGACTTGGGCTGCCAATTAGCATGGAAAGAGTCCATAATGTTTTCCATGTCTCGTTGTTGCTAAGTATGTTAGTGATCATTCACATGTACTTCAGATCAAGAAAGTAGAATTACAAGATAATTTGGCTTATGAGGAGCCCCCAATTCAGATCCTTGACAAAAAGGTAAAAGAGCTTAGAAACAAGCATATTCCACTAGTAAAAGTGCTTTGGAAGAATCACAAGATAGAAAGAAGCTACTTGGGAAATGGAGCAAGATATGAGAAGTTGATACCTAGAGCTGTTTCTATAATTTTGGGGACGGAATTATTGTGAGAGGGGATGAAATGTAATACCCAAGATGTCAAAGGCATGTTCCCAACTCAAAATAGTCATTTAGATGTTAATTTTATGTCAAAAATGTAATACCCACATTCAAAAATATGGTAGGGATTATTTTATAGTCACAGTGAATATATTTAACTAGTTTTATAGAGGAATTCCATAAAAATTTTAATAGGGGCAAAATGGTCATTTCACATAGAATCAAATGTTCAAGTGAAAAGTGAGTATGATAAATATAATGTATTAAGTGTGGTAGCCATGAGAATAGAGTGGTAGAAAGATTATGGAAAATACACGTGATGTGATGCCGAGATAAATACGTGTTTGTAAAGTAATAGGAAGAAATTAAACAATAAGGGTAAAATGGTCTTTTCACTCACAACTAGATGAAAAAGTGGTGAGTGTAAGGAAGCAAAATAATGTGAAGAAGATGATACAAATGAGGGCAATTAGGTAAATGACTAAAGGACATAGATGAAATTTCTTAGAAAGTGCAAGGGCAAAATGGGAATGTAATATATATTTTATTAGTTATAAGGCTTCAATTGACAAACCCTAGCCATTCTCATCCCTTGGGCAGGCCACCTTCTTCCCCCATTTCTCATCCATTTCTTCAAAGTATTCCAAGGGAATTACATGAGAATTCATGCCTAAGTGTATATATGTTAATTTTGTGGCTTTCTAAGGTAAGGAGTTTAGCAAAAGTTTGTGATTTGTATTTTATAAGTATGAGTTCTCATGAATTTATGTGTTTTAGCATGAATCAATGGAGAAAGTGAGCAAAGGAAGCAAAGAAAAGGATTCTTGCAAGAAAAAGGTAAGTAAACCCAATCTAAGCTTTAATTTGAGTTGTATATGTGTAAGTTGATTCTTAAGTGTTTGTGTATGATGTATGATAAGAAGTATTGGCTGTTTAGATGCTTGTTTGATGGAGAATAATGTGTAGAAGTTCAGCCAAGATGAGTACTTATGTAGATGTGATGTTTTGGTTGAACTTTGGATGAAATTTTGATGAGTTAATGTTGGAATTTGGAAGTGTTGAATCCGGCCAGATTTGAAGTTAAGTTTGGTGAGTTTTTGCTCCAATTTTGGTGGATTTGGAGAGATGTGGAAGTGTGGCCAACCAAGTATTTGCATGTGCATGTGAATTGTTTGATGAAAATTCAAAGAGAAATGCATGCATGAGTTTGTTAAATCCTGTTGAAGAAATTGTTTGAGAAAGGAAAGAATTGGAGTTGAAAGGTTATGTTAAGCTTAACCAAGTGTAAGTTTTAGCATTCAAGAGTGCATTTTGTTATGCCAAAATTTAGAATAACACTTGGTTATGTTAGTTCAATAAAATGAATGGCCTTTAGTGCGTGGTTCAATTTGCTTGAACTTTTGGCATTGGTTTGAATGGCATATTGTATTTAGTCATTGAATTATGATTTTTGAAACTTATGACTTTAGAAAAGTGATGGCAAGAATTGCATATTAAATTGTTGCAATAGTGTAGTATTGATGATAGTAAAAGATGGGTGATTATATTATAATATTACAATATGCCACAATAAATTGTCAAGCTTGTATGCTTGAAATTAGAAAGATCATTCAAAGAATGGCTTGGCTAAATGAGTATATTGTTGTTTCTTGTTTTGAGATTAGTTATAAACAATATGTAATAAGTGATTTTATTGTATAAATAATAGAAAAGCTTTCCCAAGTATAAATATCAAAGAAACATCAAAGAAATAGAAGTTTAGTTTATGTATTAAATACATGACCATTTTAGAAATTGATTGGTATGAGTGTAGTTTTCATGCCTTATTATATATTACAAGCTATAGAATTGTGCTAGAAGATCTTGAGAATATCTTTGTATTATTACAAGATTTAGTTAAGAATGTTAGAAAGAAATTAGAATTTAGCCAAAGTATATATGTTGTGCCATATGTTAGATTGAATTTACAATTATTAATATGGCAATATAGATTAATGTATAGAATGTAGCCAAAAGAAAAGAAGAAAGAAGGGCATGTATAACAATTGAAGTTGATGGTCATGTAAGAGAATGCAAATGTATGGCATTAAGATTTGTATTTAGAAAGTTGTACAAGGCATGTTTGTTACATTAGAAAAATATTAGAGAGTTGTTTAATGACATGGTTATGTGACATATAAGTTTGAGAAAATGTAGTAGCATAATTGGGCAAGTTAGTAGACTTAATACCTATATTGTGGCATAGCTTTTTATAGAAGAAATTAGATTGCCCAAAATGTAGAATTCATTCCCTAGTTGAATTGTGCCGTTTTAATAACTCACTAACAGAATTATAGAAGAGTAGAATTTGTGAGAGATAATGTACTTGTGTACGTGTACATTTTACATAGCATGATAGAATTGAAGAATTACATAATTATGTAGAAATTATAGAATCGCGTACGTACACACGATGTATAAAATTCAAAAATAAAGAATAAAATAGAAAATGTTTAAGTTAAGCGTGTTATTAGAATAGAACTTTGGGCTTTCTAGAAAAAGTATAGAAATAAAAGCCTTAGAATTGATAGAATACATGCTAGAGTTAGACACGTATTTTGGGATCATGCATAGACAGCATATAAATGCATGACATAGCATAGGATATATTTCAGAAATTCTAAAATTATTGGAAAATGTCTAGCTAGTTATTTTGCAGATTTATAGAGCGTGTTTTTAGAGGGCTGTTGCGATAAGGAACCTATGAGCATTCTCTGCGTTAGCTAGTGGCGACAGAGATGCAGAAGTTTCCCACATGCACGTCGCCATCAGTGAGCGGCCTCATAATAGAAAATAGAATTGTACACTCTGCTAGAAATGCATGTGGATGAGGACTATGCTCACACGGCCAGGGTTCCAAATCCATGCCTCAGCCTAGGCTGATCGGCAAATCAGAACAGAATACATAAAGAATTTCAGAAAAAGAAAGAAAAATAGAATAAGAAATAGAAAACAGAAAGAATTTTAGAAAGAAAGAAAAATAGAATAAGAAATAGAAAGCAGAAAGAATTTCAGAAAGAAAGAAAAATAGAATAAGAAATAGAAAACCGAAAGAATTTCATAAAGAAAGACAGATAATTTCATAAAGAATTAGAAAAGAATTTTCAGAAAGAATACAAACATGATCATTTGCATATTCATCAGACATTTTATGTGCATTGCATCTCATGCATTTATGCATAGATTAAACAATTTATTTTATAATTGCATGTCTGACTAGCCAAGAAAAGAAAATAGAAGCCCATGAGAATAGAGAAGAAAGAAAAATAGAAGCCTACGAGAATAGAAAAGAAATTAGAGATATACAAGAAAAGACCAGAAATTAGATACACGCTAGAAAAGAATAATTAGAAACATGACAAATAGCAAGGAAACTTAGTGATTTGTTTAGTAGAGAAAGAAACAGAAAGTTATAATCTAGGGGAGAAGAGAAATAAAATGATAAAGAATAGCACAACACTAGAAGGGTTTAGGAAGATTTGAGAAAAAATAGAAGACTGCTAAGTAGTACACTTGAGAATAAAGAGAGAAAACAAGCGAAAATTTAGAAGCAATACAGCAAAAACGGGGATAGTGGAGTAACAACATAGTTGGTTTACTTACTGAGCATTTATGGTTCACCCTGTTGCTTTCCTTATTTTTGCAGGTATTAGATTGTAGTGGTCGGGAGACGTCAAGCTGGCGAGAGGATTGCACACTCTGTCTCAGTGAAGAAATTTAATGTGGATTTATATATGTGAGAAATAATCTTTGTGTAATAGTATGTTATAACTGGATTAAGGATAAAAATTTTAGATGAACACCTTTTTTTAAACTAGTAGTTCTTTGGATTCTCTTTATAGGATACTCAGTGAATACTTGCCTAGTGAGACATTATAGAGGGTACCTAACTGGGGAGGGGTTTTATAGCTTTCCTTTCCTAATAGGACTTTTGTATGTGCTATAACAAACATAGTTGCAAAAACCACATTTTCTAAAACATGCTTTTGGTTTAATGAATGGTTCATGCATTTTGTTGAATGAAAATGTGTTATAGCATAAGCCTTCTTTTTTAAAAGCAAATTTTTGTGAAGCCAGCATTTCATCAAGTCTTTTGCTTTGTAAAGTGAATTTATTCAAAATCTTTTTAGTCTTTTAAAGCTCATTTTTTAAACCAATGCTTTCATTTTGAAAATCTGCACAAGATAATTTCAAAACATCAATTTCTTTAGTCAAAATGATTTTATCACATTCTACATAATCAAAATCATCTTTGAGTTGCTCATGCTCACTTAAAAGCTTTTCATGAACACTCAAAATTTTTTCATGCTCATTTTTCAAAACACATGCTTGTTTCTTTAACATACGATTTCTCAAAGACACATTTTCATATTCTTCCATTCATGATTCAAATACACATTTTAATTCATTAAAAGAATAGTTTTTAAAGTCATTTACCTGAAATTCAGAGTCTCCTTCCAAATTGCATTTGTTGGCCATGAAGCAAAGGTTGGCTTGCTCTTCATTTGACTCATCTTCATCACTTGAGTTATCACTTCCACTCCATGTGATGAAAAAAACCCTCTTATTGTAGAATTTTTCCTTCTTGTCCTTCTTCTTCCATTTGGCTTGAGGACATTCTTGAAGAATATGGCTGAGGTTCTTACACTCATGGCAAATCATGTCTGATTTGCCATTTTCATCTTCATTTCTTGGTTTGAACCTTTGGAAGTTTCTTCCCTTGAATCTTTTGTTCCTTCCAAGAAACTTAGTGAATCTTCTTGCCAAGAAGTTCATTTCGTCTTTTTCCATAGAGGAATCTCCTTCCTCTTCTTCATTTACCCTCTTAAGGGCAATCTGCCTCTTTGCTTTGCTTTCTCTTCATCTCAAAAGTTAATAAGCTACCAATGAGTTCATTCATTTTCATCTTAGTGAGATCTTTGGAATCTTCAATTGCGGCCACCTTCATTAGCCAACTTTCCAGCAATGAACAAAGGATCTTTTTCACAAGTTCAAGAGTTTCAAAACTCTTTCCAAGGCCCTTGAGGTCATTTATCAAGTTTGAAAATTCTTCTACATGTTGGTGATGCTTTGTAATGCCCCACTTGAGGTACGTAGCTAATGTTTCTTATTTCGCTCTTATTTGAGTCGGTTTTTATGAATATTGGTTGGTTGGTCTTTGGTTGTATTGATATGTTGAGTATTTGCCTTGAAATGAGTCGAAATTAGAAGGTTTTTGTTGTCACAGGGTTCGCCGGGGCGAAGAATAATCTTCACCGCGGCAAAGAGGTGTTGAAGCCACGGGAAGGCTGGCAGACGGTTTCGCGCGGCGAAGCTTCTTCGCCGGGAGGGACGCGTGCGGTTGAAAAGTTTATTGAGTTTTAGATATTTTTTCCCTTAGGTGCTATTTGACCTTTTTACCCCTAATTAGCAGGAAAAGTGGGGAGTAAAATTTAAGGAAATTTCATGGAGAATATGTTAGTATGGGGGTGTGTTTGCAAGGAATCAAAGGATATGGATGCAATTTCCAAGAAAGAGCAAGGGCAAAATGGGAAGAATGAGTTTGTTAGGAGATATTTAGGGGGGTTTAGTCTTTGAGAACTTTTCATTTCCCATTCCACCGCCTCCTCCATTCTCCAAATTCTCTCAAATTCCTTCAATCTTCCAAGGATTTCCAAGAGCTTTTTGAGTAACTTTTTAGTAGGGTTTTAAGCTAAAGCATCCTAAGGTAAGGATTCTTGCTTTAGATGAGAGTTTTAGTATGTTTTGATTAGAGTCTCATGTTGTTGTTGTTGTTGGTTAAAGTTGTAAAGAGAAGGCAAGCTCCCCAAGGAAAGGAGAAGTGTTAAAGAAGCTATTTCCTCAAAAAGTAAGTAAATTCAACCCAAGTTGAGAATTTAAGAACTCTTTTGAGTAGAGAGATATATATAAATGTGTATTCATTATGTTTGTTGAAATGAGATGAATGAGATTAGTAGTTATTAATGAGTAATACACATAAATTGAGTTATGAGAAGTGTGTTTATTTGCTTGATGTTGGGTTGAGTTTGATTGAAGTTGGAGGAAGTTTTGAGCAAGCTTATTGAAGTGCTTTTCTTTTGACAGGAAATTTAGAGTTTATGAGGGAGTTTCTTCCCATTTGGATGATTAAAGAAAAGAGAAAAGTTAGAGTTAGAGTAGAGTTTTATATGCACATGAGTTGTATGATAAAATGCTCAAGAGAAGCATAAGTAAGAGTAGAAAGCCTTAATTTTTGCTACATGGCATAATTGCATCTCATAAATGCATTAATGAGCATGAGTCATTTATGTGCATTAACTATGCATTAATTATGCACTAGAGAAGAGACTAGAGAAAGAGTAGAGATTTTTGAGTTTAAGCTACTTTTTGAGTAAAGAGAAAGAGAGAATAAGCACTATAGAGTAAAAGTTAGAGTAGTGCTAAACAAGAGAATAGAGTGGGTTGTGCGATGGGGAACCTGTGATTACGGGTAGAGTATTCCCACATGTACGCCGTATTGAGAAAGTGGCATGAGTATCAGAGAAAGAAGTGGTGTAGCCCGTAGAGTACATGTGGATGAGGGCTATACCCGAGTTTACCCGAGAGATTCTATGCACTCACATGGCCAAAGGTTCCGAATCCATGCATAACCAAGTCCGATCGGCTAGAATGAGTAGAAGTCACAGGGAGTGGGAGCGAGTCCCAGCCGTGCCTCCGGTCAGATGGGGTCGTGACTTACTAGAAAGAGAGTTAGTAGAAAAGAGTTATGAGAAAGAGAAAACAGAGAGTTGTATAAGAGAAAGAGTAAATAAAATTATAGGGAAAGAATTAAAGAGAGAGTTACGGGGATAGTTGAGTAGAGGGTTTACTTACTGAGCATTGTTTTGTGCTCATCCCGTTGTTCCCTATGTTTTTGCAGGTTCTAGATGAGGACACGGTCGGATGGACATCGGCACACGAAGAGAATTGGCTACACTGTCCATCCTATTTTGATAGTTTTGCATATGATACAAATCTTGTATATATTTGTATAAAGAATACATATGTTTAATAAAAGAAAATTTTGGGCCTAACTTTTTATGTTATTTTACATGTACTTTTACTATGCATATTTTTATGAGAATGGAGTCGTTACATGCTTTCTCTGGTTTTCATCTCAAATAGCTCATAATCACATAATAGCATCTCGATCTTTGATTCCTTCACTTGGCTTGTTCTTTCATGAGTTGTTTGAAGAATTTCTCATGCATCTTTGGCCATTTCACATGACGAAATGCTTCCAAACTCTATAGAATCAAGAGAATGTTCGAGTAGGTATCCTAGAGCAAATCAATTATTGTAGAATTGACTCTTTGTAATAATGTTTATGAATCAATAAAAGGTGTTTTCTACTATATCATGTAAATCATAATTGTATGTATTGATATATGTCCTTAGGATGGTAGAATAGTGACGAGGGTATCATGTAACGCCCCGCTTGAGGTACGTTGTTATTGTTTCCTCTTTTGCCCTTAATCGAGTTGGTTTTTGTTGTTATTGTTTGATTGAGTGTTGTGTTGAATGTTTGCCCTGAAATTGGTTGAAAACTGAAGAAATTCAGTCTGCCGTGCTTCGCCGGGGCGAAGAAGAATCTTCGCCGCGGCGAAGAGAGGTTGAAGCCACGGGGAAGGCTGGCTGGGACAGCTTCGCGCGGCGACAGAGGTTTCTTCGCCGCGGCGACAGCCCGAATAAAATGTTGATTGGGTTTTAGATATTTTCTTCCTTAAGGGCAATTTGACCTTTCTACCCCTAATTAGCAGGAAAAGTGGGGAGTTAATTGTAAGGATTTTTCATGGAGAATGTGTTGATATGGGGGTGAGTTTGTAAAGAATCAAAGGATATGGATGGAATTCCCAAAGAAGAATAAGGGCAAAATGGGAATGAGTGTGTTTATATTTCATTAAAAGGAATTAGAATCAAAGAAACCCCTCATTTCTTCTTCTCAAACGTGACTCTTCATTCTTCTCCTCTCCACTTCTCTTTTCTTTTGATCAAGGAATTTCAAGGGGTTTTTGAAGTGATTTGGAGTTGAAAAGCAACCTAAGGCTTCCTAAGGTAAGGATTTCTCCTTAAGTTGTGTGATTTGTGAGTCTTAGTTCATTTTGGTATTTGAGGGTTTTCCTTCTTTTGGTTAAGATTAGAGGAAAAGTCAAGCTAAGCAAGTGAAAGGAAGGATTTGTGAAGTCTCTTCATAACAAGTAAGTAAAACCCAACCCAAGTTGAGATTTATGAATTTTCTTGATTAGGGTTTTGATAGAAATGATGTATGTATGTGATGTGCATGTAATCTAGCATGTATGAAGGATTAAATAGAGATTTCTATGCTTTGTGATTGTTTATACCTTGCAAATTTGAGAAATGGGTTATTGGTTTGGCAAGGTAGTTGAGATGGATTTGAAGGGGTGTTATGAAACCCTTTTTGGATTTGACAGGTTATTATGGCTTTGTGAAGGGGTTTTTCCCCATTTTGGATGATTAAGAAAAGTTTTAGAATCATGGCTATGATAGAGTTTCATAGTGCACATGAGTTGTTTGATGAAATGCCTAATAGAGGTTTGAGTATGAGAAATGAACCTTAATTCTTGCAACATTGCATGTTGGCATTTCATAAGTGCATTAGTAGTGATGAACCATCCATAGGCACTAATTGTGCAAGGAAAAGTGACATAAGAAAGTGTAAGGAAATGGTTTATGCAATTACCCTATGAGTAGAGAGCTTAGTGGGTAAAATTACTCTAAGGGTAGAGAGCATTGAAAAATGCTACAATAGAATGAATTAGAAAAGTAGTATAGTTGGGATGATGCTTTGTGATCATCACCCGACATTATGGGAAAGCAGTTGATGCTTGGTGATCATCATCCGAATAGCCCTTAGAGATGGGTCGATGCTTTGTGATCGTCACCACGATGAGTAGTAGCGATGGGTAGATGCTTTGTGACCACTACCCGGTTAGTTAAGAGATATGCAGGTTGATGCTTTGTGATCATCATCCAACGGCTAGTAGAAGCGGGTTGATGCTTTGTGACCATCACCCGATAGTGACTAGAGACGGGTAAATGCTTGGTGATCGTTACCCAAAATTCATGAGGAGCGGGTAGGTGCTAGGTGACCTCCACCCGATAGTTAGAAAGAACCGAGTTGGTGCTTTGTGATCCTCGCTCGGTAGTCACTAAGAACGGGTTGGTCTGTGTGAATTCCACCCGATAGCCATAGAGAGTGTGATGGTCTTTGTGTGAACGCCATCCTACCGTACCTCCCGTAAGATGAGGCCATGATGTTATTAGAAATAAGAGAATCAGAAATAGCATAAGGAAAGAATTAAGAGTTATTCATACGGGGAGACAGAGAGAGGGAGAGTTTTACTTACTGAGGCATTATTTTGTGCTCACCCGTTATTTTCCTTTGTGGATGCGGAGTTCTAGGTGATGTTGCGGTCGGAGGCGTCGGCAAGCAATGAGGAATAGCTACATGTTTCCCCTGTTTTGTCTTTTAAAATACATTTTTGTAAACAGTACTCTTTATGTATAAAAGACACATGAATTGTAATGAAAAGAAAACTTTGGGCCCAACTTTTTTCTATTGTTATTATGCATGCATTGTACAGTTTTCAGTAGATGTTACATATCAAGTGTTTCAAATCTTGATAGTGAGAACCCTATGATGCCATTCTAGAAATGTTAGTAGCCCTAGTATTATTCTGACCAAGGACACAGATAATACGGTAAGGCTATCATAGTGTTGAACAACCTTGTCAAAAGTCAATGACTAATTTCACTTGTCAACGTTGTTTGCCGACAACCTGGTGCAACACATAGGTGCTTGCTGTAGGCAATTTCACTGTACTAGCCCACCAGAGGATTCCATATAGATGGTAACCCCAATGTCAATGGAATAAATCCTCTAACGAATGGTGGTGTATGTGATCCTTAGACTTGAGATCACCGGAGCGCCTTATGCACCGATTGGTGTAGTTTGACACTAGCCCAACGTAGTTCTATTTAGAGTTATCAATATGGTAGTGATTGGCTACATCGAGGAGTGTATCAAGACTATGGTAGATCAACAAAGGATTTATCACTCCCGGATACAGGAGAAGTTATCTCACAATGCGATTCAGTGTATGACAATGACACTAAAGCTATGGCTACAGTGGGATTGAGTTGTTGATTAATCCAATTTATTATTCTGGTCATTGGTCTAGTAATTGAATACAAAGATATCAAGAATAATTGAGGTTGGCACTATTTCTATACCTCAGTCTTGATGCGATAACAGATGATGAAAGGATTTGATTGCACAGTAACCATATTATTGATAGGTAGTTGTTTCGTTGAATCCGAATTTATCGAGTGGCCATGATGCCTTGTTTGGGGCCATTCGTGGTCTGTTTGTAGTGAGACAATTGATTGGTGTTAATCATGATACTACTCACTGTTGATATGATAAGGAGCCTACAAGTCACACACTTAGAAGATTGTTTAAGGATGGTAAATTTTGGAAGGGTATATTCATCATTTAGACAAATGGGCATATTGGTAATTTTGCTGTGTAATTAAATTTATTAAGGTTGTAGCCTATGTCTAATTTTATTATTGGAGTAATTTAGTAAAATTATAAATTTAATAATTAGAGTTAATATTAATATTTAACTAAATAATTAAATAGGGGCTGATATGCAATTCCACATAAGTTTGGGTTGTTGCTAAACTTTGGGGGTGGAATGGAAAATTGTTTCATTATTTAAAGAAAGCAAATTTAGGTTTTACATATAATTTTTCTTTGTGTGGCCGTGGGAGGTCTTTGAAGAAAAAAAAATTCTCTTCTTTTCTCTACACCTGTAACTCCCCACTTGAGGTATGTAGTTATTGTTTCTTCTTTTGCTCTTGTTTTTGAGTTGGGTTCTTGGTATTATTGTTGGTTGACCTTTGATTGAGTGTTATGTTGAATACTTGCCCTGAAATTGGTTGAAAATAGAAGAAGTTCAGTAGCCTTAAGTTCCACGGGGCGAAGAAGAATCTTCGCCGCGACGAAGAGGTGTTGAAGCCACGGGGGAAGCTGCTGGACAGTTTCACCGCGGCGACAGAAGTTTCCTCGCCGCGGCGACAGGCCAACCAAAAAGTTGCTAAGTTTTAGATATTTTCTTCCCTAGGGGCAATTTGACCATTCTACCCCCAATTAGTAGGAAAAGTGGGGAGTAAATTGAAAGGATTTTTCATGGAGAATATGTTGATATGGGGGTGTGTTTGTAATGAATCAAAGGATATAGATGGAATTCCTAAAGAAGAGTAAGGGCAAAATGGGAATGCTTGGGTATAAATTTCATTAAAAGGAATTAAGACATTGCAAACCCCTCATTCTTCTTCTCCAATGCCACTTTCCTCTCTTGCTTCCTCTCAATTTCTCTTTCTTTTGATCAAGGAGTTTTAAAGGGCTTTTGGAGTGATTTGGGGTAGAAAATCAACCTAAGGCATCCTAAGGTAAGAATTCTTGCTTTGGTTTTGAAGCTTTGTGAGTTTTGAATATATTTGATTATTGAGGGTTTTTGTTCATTTGTTTAAGAGTAGAGAAAAGTCAAGCTTATCAAGTGAAAGGAAGAGCTAGTGAAGTCTCTCCATAACAAGATAAGTAAACCCCAACCCAAGTTAAGATTTGAGAATTTTCTTGATTAGGGTTCTGATAGCAATGATGTATGTATATGATATACATGTTATATGCCATGCTATTGAGGCTTAAATAGAGATTTCTAGTGCTTTGTGGTTGTTTATACATTGCAATTATAAGAAATGACATGTGGGTTGGAAAGGTAGTTTGAGATTGAATTAAAGGATATTGAGAAATCCTTTTTGGAAGTGTCTTTCTTTGGCAGGAATTGTGGCTATGTGAGGGGCATTCTCCCCATTTTGGATGGTTAGAGAAAGAGTTAGAATCATTGCTATAGTAGAGTTTTATAATGCACTTAAGTTGTTTGATGAAATGCCTAATAGAGGTTTGAGAATGAGAAATGAACCTTAATCCTTGCAACATTGCATGTTAGTCACTAGGATAGGGTTGGTGCTATGTGAACTCCACGTGACAGTCATGAAGAGTGGGATGGTGCTGTGTGAATGCCATCCCGCTGTACCTCCGGTAAGATGAGGCCATGACGTTTAGTAGGAAACAACAGAAAGTGTGAGGAAAGAATTAAGAGTAATATATACGGGGATAGACAGATAGAGGGTTTACTTACTGAGCATTATTTTGTGCTCACCCCGTTATTTTCCTTTGTGGATGCAGGATCTAGGTGATGATGTAGTCGGAGGGGCGTCGGCAAGCGAGGAGCAATAGCTACACTGTTTCCCCTGTTTTGTCTTTTAAAATGGCATTTCTGTAAATGACGTTCTTTGTGTATAAAAGACATATGACTTATAATGAAAAGAAAGTTTTGGGCCCAATTTTCTATTGTTTTTATGCATGCATTGTATTAGTTTACAGTAGTTGTTACAACACCTTCTTCCAAGTTTCTTGATTCCTTAAAGCCAAGAATTAATTCTAGCAAAATTAATTCTTGGTTATTGCTGTATTGTCTTCATGTGGACGACATGAGTTCGATTCCATTCTCGAATTAGTAGCGAGATCGCATTCAGGGATATTGATGGAGCCTCCAATCACAGGTATAATTGAATCCTTGTATGGATTTACATTATTTCAATTTAAGCATGTAATATATATATATTAAACCCCGATCTTGGCAAAATCAAGGTAATTAATGGGCAAAAATTTTTGTTTTTCTGCAGCCTTTGTTAATTGATTTACTAATAAAGAGCAAAACAAAATGTTAAGTGCTTTATCATTTAAACTCAATTTCTTTTCATCCTTGGTTGTATAATGTTCTACCTCTTTAGGAAGACTCATAGAGGGATTCATCGGAGCAAAGTTTCCTTGCTCAACTATTTTCCACAAGTTATAATCTATAGATCTAATGTGGAGTCTCATTTTAATTCTCCATTGTGTGTAGTTTACACCACAAAATAAGGGGAGATGTTGGAGAGGAGGGATGTGTGGTTGGGGGGTGTCTTGTAGTACAACGACCTTCATTAAAGAGAGGTGTTGATGTACTAGCCATATCTAGATTGATTCGCTCTTGAAACCATTAGGTTTTCAACACAACAGCCCAAGCTCTAATATGAATCGTAAAACCCTATATGGCAAATATTCATAGAGGGGGGTAAATAGGAATATATAAAAATAATTGCAGAATAAAAACTTTCAACAACACAATGACTAGTAATGAGTTTAACTAATCAATGAGTAATAAATATGCAAGGAATAACAAATGAGTTCAGGGAAGAGAAATGCTCAAAGATTTATGGTGGTTCGGAGCTATATCCACAAGCCTCTTAAATCAACTTCTTCAAGGCAACCTCCTTGAAGTTCCACTAGATTCAGATTTTACCAAATACACTAGTTTTACAGGATTTCGCCGTTAGGTTTATAGGATTTCACCCTTAGTTTTATAAGATTTTGCCCTTAAAGATTGATACAAAGGATTGTGAAAGATTGCCTCTAAGTTAGGCTGATACACTCAATGTTTTACAAGGTTTTTCTCTCTAAGTATGGAAGGTTGAGTACAAAGAGAATGAGGGAAGATCAATGTTGAACTATGAGTATGGCAATACATTTTTTGTGTTCTTTTCCCCTACTTCTTCTTTAAAGTGAGCTTTTATAATCTAATTTAAAGATAGAGCTATTTCTAGTTGTTGTTTCATTTAATGCATAGTGGAACCCAGTGGAATGGCATTCCATTATCACGCACGACTGTTTCGAACACCAACGGTCATAAAATTTGAAATCTAGATATGGGAATATTCATTCCCCTGTCGCAAATAGGTGTTACTTATTTTTTTTATGTGTAAGCTATATGTCATTGGAAATTTCTTTCAATGAGCTTTCTAACGCATTTTACGGAGTTGAATTTGGCGTTCTCTAGAGAAAGTTATAGCCCAATCTTTGCAGCATGTCCATATTTTCTAGAATGATGAACGGCTTGGAGGAACGGTGTTGTTCATGCATGGAACGGCATGGGGACTTGATGAACGATCATTCTTTCATGATGAACGGTCATTCCGCTCTAAATCTCCAACTTTCTAAAATTTATTAGAACTATGAATGAGTTTATGGAACGAGGTCGTTCATACCTATAATGGCTTGAGAATAGATGAACGGCCTTTCATTCTCTTGGAATAGGCGTTCCTCCATGATTCCATCTGATTTAGGAAAAGTCATAAACATAGAAGTGATTCCACCTAGTTTAGGCAAAGTCATAAACATAAAAGGTTTATGCTCTGAATTATCTTTCCAACACCACAAGAATGATGTAATTCTGATATTTGTAGCAAACGTTATACATGAAATACCAAAGAGATGTTCTGGATCTTGATTCTGCCAGACCATCAACTTGTGTTGCAATTTCCTCCTTGCTTATGGCTTATTTGGGCAACATTATGAACATAAACATTTTATCCGCATGAATTATCTTTCCAACTACACCAGCATCACACCATTATGATCTTTCTAGCCAAAGTTATCCCTAAACTAGTGAAAGATAGTTCTGGATGTTGATTATACTAGATTGTAAGCTTTTATCTCGATTTACTCCTCAATACCGACTGATCTAGGTGAACTGATGTACATAAAAATTTTAGACCTTTGAGTTAACTTTCGAACGACGAAGAATCACCTGATTTGTAGCTCCATAGCCAATGATATCTTCAAATTACCGAAGAGAGTTCTAGAGGATAACTTTGAGATTAAAACCCACATTTTCTTTTTTGGTCATGACTTATGTCATGCCTTAGAGTTTTGTTAGTCCTTATACAATTATTTTGCTTGGTTTGGCACATCAAAACACACAAGGGTCCAACAACAGTGATCTGGTCATTTTCGACTAGAGATCTAGCTGGAAACAACCATATATACGCATGGCCAGCCAGATCTGGCTAGTCATATGCTGTTACGACTCCAGAAGTCTGCGACTAGCGGTGATGGCTAGCCGTCGGCGGTGGCGTCCAGATTCAACCACCAATCTTGGGTAATGTTGTTCAAGTTTAAGGGTATTTATGTCTTAAAAAATTTGTATATAAAGATAAAATAGTCCATGAATATATTTGTAAATTGTTTTCAAAATAAAGGCATTATTGTTGAAAAAATTTAATAGTTAAGGATACAATTGTAACAAAAATAAGATTACCAAGTAATCTTGAAATACCTAAGAAAATGGAGGTAATGAGATTACCTCCTATATAACCTGTAACGCCCCACTTGAGATATGTAGTTGTTGTTTCTTCCTTTGCTCTTATTTAAGTTGGTTTTTGGTAATATTGAGTGTCGTGTTGTATACTTGCTCTGAAATTGGTTGAAAACAGAAGAAGTTCAGTCTGCCGTGCTTCGCCGCGGCGAAGAGGTGGAGAAGCCACGGGAAGGTGGCTGGGACGCTTTGCCGCGGCGACAGAAGTTGCTTCGCCTCGGCGACAGGCCGATTAAATTGTTTGTTAAGTTTTAGATATTTTCTTTCCTAAGGGCAATTTGACCATTCTACCCCTAATTAGCAGGAAAAGTGGGGAGTAATTTGTAAGGATTTTTCATGGAGAATATGTTGATATGGGGGTGAGTTTGTAATGAATCAAAGGATATAGATGGAATTCCCAAAGAAGAGTAAGAGCAAAAGGGGAATGCTTTGGTATAAATTTCATTAAAAGGAATTAGAATTAGCAAACCCCTCATTCTTCTTCTCCAAAAACGCAGCTCTCTATCTTTACTCCTCACAACTTCTCTTCTCTTTTGTTCAAGGAATTCCAAGGGGTTTTTGAAGTGATTTGGGGTAGAAAAGCAACCTAAGGCTTCCTAAGGTAAGGATTCCTACTTAAGTTATGTGATTTGTGAGTTTTATGATATATTGAAATTTGAGGGTTTTTGTTCTTTTGGTTAAGAGTAGAGGAAAAGTCAAGCAAACCAAGTGAAAGGAAGAGTTGGTGAAGTCTCTCCATAACAAGGTAAGTAAACCCCAACCCAAGTTGAGATTTAAGAATTCTCTTGATTAGGGTTTTGGTAGAAATGATGTATGTATGTGATATACATGTGATATGCCATGTATGGAGGTTTAAATAGAGATTTCTATGCTTTGTGAATGTTTAGACCTTGCAAATATGAGAAATGAGATGTTGGGTTGGCAAGGTAGTCGAGATGGAATTGAAGGGGTGTTATGGATCCCTTTTTAGAAGTGTTTTTGTTTGACAGGTTTTGTGGCTATGTGAAGGGGTTTTTCCCCATTTTGGATGGTTAGAAAAAGGGTTAGAATCATTGCTATAATAGAGTTTTATAGTGCACATGAGTTGTTTGATGAAATGCCTAATAGAGGTTTGAGTGTGAGTAATGAACCTTAATTCTTGCAACATTGCATGTTGGCATTTCATAAGTGCATTAGTGGTGATGAACCATCCATAGGCACTAATTGTGCATTGAAAAGTGACCTAAGAAAGGGTAGGAAAATTGTGTATGCAATTACCCTATGAGTTGAGAGCTTGGTGGATGCAACTACTCTAAGAGTAGAGAGAATGCAAAATGCTAGAATAGAGTGAATTAGAAGAGTAGAATAGATGGGTCGATGCTTTGTGATCATCACCCGATAGTTATGGGAATCGGGTTGATGCTTTGTGATCACCACCCGAATAGCCCTTAGAGATGGGTCGATGCTTTGTGATCGTCACCCGATGAGTAGTAGAAATGGGTAGATGCTTTGTGACCACTACCGGTTAGTTGTTAGATAAGTGGGTTGATGCTTTGTGATCATCATCCAACATTTAGTAAGTGGGTTGATGCTTTGTGATCATCACCCGACGGTGACTAGAGGACGGGTTAATGCTTGGTGATCGTTACCCAAAAGTCATGAGAAACGGGTAGGTGCTAAGTGGTCTCCACCCGATAGTTAGGAAAAGCGAGTAGGTGCTTTGTGATCCCCACTCGGTAGTCACTAAGAACGGGTTGGTGCTTGTGTGAATTCCACCCGATAGTCATGAAGAGTGAGATGGTCTTTGTGTGAACGCCATCCGGCCGTACCTCCGGTAAGATGAGGCCATGCTGTTTAGTAGAACCAGAAATAGAAACAGAAATAGTATAAGGAAAGAACTACGTGTGATACATACGGGGACGACAGATAGAGGGTTTTACTTCGAGGCATTATTTTGTGCTCACCCCGTTATTTTCCTTTGTGGATGCGGGATCTAGGTGATGATGCGGTCGGAGGCGTCGGCAAGCGAGGAGCAATAGCTACCTTGTTTCCCTGTTTTGTCTTTTAAAGTGAATTTTTGTAAATCACACTCTTTGTGTATAAAAGACATATGATTAATAATGAAAAGAAAACTTTGGGCCCAATTTTCTATTGATTATGCATGCATTGTACTAGTTTTCAGAAGTTGTTACATAACCAGCAGTAATTACTATTGGTTTTGGAAGATTAACGAAATCTTATATTACTTGACAATCAAACATGGTAATCAATTAATATAAGATGACATTACCTCAGCAATGGGGGATGACCCCCAACCAAACACCACCTAATTGTAAAATTCTATAAAAAAGACTGAATGGCAATGTGTTTCTCCTCGCTTTTAGAAGTGAACTTGTTGTCAAGGAAGATCGTCTAATTTGAAACTAATCTAAACAACTTCAAAAGAAGATCATATTCGCCAATCAATCTTGACAGTTGATGCGTGTTTCCTATAACATGCAATATGTAGCAAGTATACTAGTCGCACAAGTAATAGAGTGATGAGTGAGTATCGTTCCCACGAGGATTGTTGCTAAGCACTAAGTTTTCTACCGTTTTCAAGTTGAAGAAATCGAATTCTTTTGGATTTAAGGGAGCAATTTAAACTATAACTAAAACAAAATTCGCTAAATTAAAGTTAAACTATGAAAGCAAGATTTAGAACGCGATAAAATCAATTCAAACAAACGGGTAGGGTTTTGACTTCATTCGGACTCTATGGGTTAAACTTTAAGAATTAAACTAAATTCATATTCTTGTGCATTGATTGTAAATCGAACTCTCTAAAGTGTCCAACATACCTTCTCAGGCTATGTTGTCCTACTCTTCCCTATTAACCTTCCGCACCCAACAAAATGAAAGTTAATAAATCTAAGTTCATTAAGCACAAGAATCCTAGATTGATTTCATCGGTTCTTGAATCTATCTCTAGCATCCAATATTACAATGGTGATTACCCAAGAAGCTTAACATGAATTATCTCTCAATCTCATCATGTTCATCACATATAAACAATAAATACAGAATAATCACACAATCAAAGCAAAATCATATGAAATTAATAATCATCAACTCTCTAACCCATTAGAATCCGAACTATATCAAAACCCTAACCCTAAATAGGTTAGTTCATGTCTAAATCAATAAAACAATTACAAGAAACGAAAAACTCCAAGTTCAACATCATGGAAACAAAAGAAAAGGAAAAGAATCTTCCCAATTGATGAATCCACTGATTTCACCTCGAATCTTCACACTTTGTTAATCCAAAAATCACTCAAAAATCAATCTAAGATAATGTAAAAACTCTTATTTGTCTCTCCACGAACACCCTAAACAAAAAGATTAAGTCCTTCTTTTATACCTCGCCCAAAATCTTAAAACTTAGCCTAAAAACGAAACTGTGCGTTTTACAAAAAGTGGAGTACGTAGACTTCGTCGCGGCGAAGAAGAAATCTCGTCGCAGCGACAAAAGAGCTGAATCTGGTGCGTCACTAGCCCATTTCGCCACGGCGAAGCTTCCTGAAGAATTCTGAAATTCTGCACTTGCCCTCCTCCGCTTGCTTCTGAGTCCAAAAACTCCAAATCTGCCTTTATTCGCTCAAAATTTCCATTTTAACCTGAAACACGAAATGTAAGGAATTAAGTAGCAATTCAAGCAAAAATAGACTAAGAAGTATCTAAAATCCGGCCTAAAAGCTTAAATAAACTAGCATAATCCTCGGATTATCAACAGTTAAAGTTCCCACTTTCAAAAGAAAAAGGAATTTATTCAAGGTACACCATCTACTGATTGAGAGGAAAATGTTAGAGTAGGTGCCCTATAACAAATTAATGTAAAATTAACTCTTTGTAATGTTTATTGATCAATAAAAGGCATATTCTTCTATATAGTGTAAATCATAATTATATGTATTGATGTATGTCCTTAGGATGGTAGAACCGTGACGAGGGTATCAAGTGTTTCAAATCTTGATAGTGAGGACCCTATGATCACATATGGTGGCCATTCTAGAAATGTCCGTAGCCCTAGTATTATTCTGATCAAGGACATAAATAATACGGTAAGGCTATCATAGTGTTGAACGACCTTGTCGAACAATAATGACTGATCTCACTTGTCAAGTTTGTTTGTAGATAACCTAGTGCAACGCATGGGTACTGCAGTAGGCAAGTTCACTGGACAGACCACCTGAGGATTCCATATGGATGGTAATCCTAGTGTCTATGGAATAAATCCTCTAACGAATTGTGGTTTGTGATCCTTATACTTGAGATCACCGGAGCGCAATGTGCACCGATTGGAGTAGTTTAACACTAGCCCAATGTAGTTCTATTCAAAATTATTCGAATGGTAGTGATTGACTACATCGAGGAGTATATCAAGACAGTGATGGATCGACAAAGGATTCATCACTCCCAAGTATGGGAGAAGTTATCTCACTATGCAATTCAGTAAATGGCAATGACACTAAATTTATGGCCATAATGGGATTGAGTTGTTGCTCAATCCAATTTATTATTCCGATCATTGGTCTAGTAACTGAATACAAAGATATCAAGGATATCTGAGGTTGACACAATTTTTATACCTCAGCCTTGATAGGATAACGTATGATGAAATGATTTGATTACACAGTAAACATATCGTTGATAGGTAGCTCTTTTGCTTAATCCGAATCTATCGGGTAGCCATGATGTCTTGCTAGGAGCCAATCTTGGTCTGTGTGTGCTGAGATGATTAATTGGTGTTAATCGCGATACTACTCATGCTAATATGATAAAGAGCCCATGGGTCACACACTTAGAAGATTAATTTTAATTTTGTGGAATGAGTTTTAAAAATATTGGATGAATTATGTTTTGTGAAAACACTCTACTTTGGTGGCTGCAGACGTGGGCTGTGTGTGATTGCCCTTGGCTATGCGTGGCCGCGCACAGCCTTGGGGCAACTTGACCCTTTGCCTTGCTACGAGTGCAGCTTGCCCTCCTATTGAGTATTGGCGCGTGTGGCAGATTTTCAACAGTGCATTGCCACATGCTACTACCCCTAGTTACGCGTTATTGCGTGTCCAGGTAATCATCAGGGCCCTTGGTCGTGCCTTCATGGCTGGTCCTTTTCAGAAGTGTGCACTTCACAGCACACTACCCTTAGTGCTTGGCGCCTATGCGCGCAGCTGACCCAGTTGTCGTGCGCTTGCACGCAATGCTGCCCTGCTACTGCACACTAGCAATTATCCCCTGCCACGCGCTTGTGCATATGGCAATGACTTGCCATGGCAAGCCATCGTGGGCCTAGTAGGAGTGGCCCGTTCAAGGCCAATTGGGCTTAAATGGTTATTGCCATCGATAAGATAATCTCACAAGCTTTCATGTGGGAATTAGAGGGTTGAAAACAGATTATCTCGTTGCCTTGAAAGAAGGGTATTTTAGAGTTTGGAATAAAGCATTTTGAACTTTTACACTTAGCCACCAGTAAATTAATAAGTTGTCGCTATTCGGGACTGTACAGTTAATTTAAAAATGGATAGGGACTAAACTATAAATTTTATAAAGTTTAGGGACCAATAGAAACTTTACAAAATTAAAGGGGTAAAGTGAAATTTACCCTATAATTCAAACATGGTAAATTTGAATTTATGTATTATATGATTGGTGTCTATAATGCATGGTGTTCGGTACTAGGCCATAGACCTTAGGTTTTATTATTTGGATTTATATTTTAAATAGGGTATGCATGTTCTGCCTTCTCACTCTCTCAATGTAATTCTCTTCTCATCTAAATCCCCTCGAATGTAGCTTGAGATTTCTTTAAATTTATTTGTAAAGTAGAATAGGTTTTGAAGACGAGGTGAAGGCGTGACGAATCTCGAAGATGTTTCAATCTTTGTAATCGAATAATAAACCTAGGTGACTTACCAATTTCCCTTAAGCTCAGGGAAAATGGTGTTAGAATGGCCATGTACCAGCACAAGTTTGTTATGTATCTTATTTGTAGAAGTATGCTAAGGTTGAATGCCTCGACGATCACATGCTAAATAAGATAATAAATTGGTGAGATTGTTTAAAGCATAAACCCCTTATAAAAGATATTAAGTCAAAAATAAATCAAGCCTTCCATCCCATGAGATTAATCAAACCATCGTTCGTCGTGGTCTCACTTGCCCCCATAGGGAGCCACTTCTACCTTTTGGAGGTTAATCATCATTGGAGTTTTTCCTTAATGGTGATGGGTTATTACTTAACTAGGCATACTTTGCTAGATTCGCCTCCGTGAAAGGTTGGTAATTACAACTAGAGGCATGGTAGAGTAGTGCATATTAAAGTTGCATGAGTGAGCATGTAGTGTCCAAACTCACTTATCTGAAAGTTGCACTTGAGTCCAATTGGTTGGTGCCATTGGGTTGTGTAATTGGCTTGTCTGCTTTACTTTCATTTGAGTTTAATAAGTTTCGTGCTATTAAATGGTGTAAGCTAAAGTTTGTGGCCTACCTACTTATCCTAGTTTGATCTACTTGCCCCCGTGAGAGGTCAAATTAGGAATGAATGGATTTCGGCCTACTAGGAAGATCGTCAGACCCCCGAGTTTAATAGTGAGGGCTATTAACTTGAATAAAAATAATATGAGCATATTAATTAATGAAAGGCCTTATTAATTAATTATTAACTCTGTTTTATTTGTACTTGTAGATTTACATTATAACTATCAATAATCTATCACTGCGATCGATCCTTGAAAAGGAAAGCAGGTTCGATGGTACAAACTTTACTGTCTGGTATAGAAATCTTCGGATTGTACTCAAGTAAGAAAAGAAGTTGTACATCTTGATGAACCTATTATGGAAGCGCCTAAACCCGAAGCTACTCACGAAGCTATAGATGCTTATAGAAGGTATCTGGACGATGTTGATATTGTATAGTGTATTACACTTGCATTTGTTGGCACCTGATCTGTAAGAGCAACATGAGAATTTAGTGTTAGTATGTGTTAATGTATGCCCTAGAAACCATTCAAGTTGTCGGTTTCATAGCATTTTGTCTTGTATCAATATATCATAAATAATAGATAAAGGAGTTGTTAAAGTAGATGCCCTAGAGCCAATCAATTATTGTAGAATTGAGTCTTTGTAATAATGTTCACTGATCAATAAAAGACATTTTATACTATATCGCGTAAATCATCATTGTATTGATATATGTCCTTGGAATGGTAGAACCGTGACGAGGGTATCAAGTGTTTCAAATCTTGATATTGAGAACCCTATGAGCACATATGGTGGCCATTCTAGAAACGTCCGTAACTCCAGTATTCTTCTGAAGTAAGGGCACAGATAATATGATAAGGCTATCATAGTGTTGAACGACCCTGTCAAAAGGCAATGACTGATCTCACTTGTCAAGGTTGTTTGGTGACAACCTGGTGCAACACATGGGTGCTTCTTTGTAGGCAAGTTCACCTTGGGTGACCTACCAGAGGATTCCATATGGATGGTAACCCTAGTGTCTATGGAACAAATCCTCTAATGAATGGTGGTGCATGTGATCCTTAGACTTGAGATCAATGGAGCGCCTTGTGCACCTATTGGTGTAGTTTGACACTAGCCTAACGCAGTTTTATTAAGAGTTGTCAATACGGTGGTGATTGGCTGCATCAAAGAGTGTATCAAGACTATGGTGGATAGACAGAGGATTCATCACTCTGGGGTACGGGAGAAGTTATCTCACGGTGCAATTCAGTAAATGGCAATGACACTAAAACTGTGGCCACAGTGGAATTGAGTTGTTGCTCTATCCAATTGATAATACAAGTCATTGGTCCAGTAATTGAATACACAAAATTGAGAGTAACCGAAGGTTGACACTATTTCTATGCCTTGGTCTCGTTGAGATAATGGATGATGAAAGGATTGAATTGTACGGTAACCGTATCATTGACAGGTAGCTACTTTGCTGAATCCAAAGATATCAGGTGGCCATGATGCCTTGTTAGGGGCCAATCTTGGTCTGTATATAGTGAGACGATTAATTGGTGTTAATCACGATACTATACATTACCGGTAAGATGAGGAGCCTATGGGTCACACACATAGAAGATAATTTAAGAGCTAGGAAGTAAGAATGGCATTTTCTTCTTTTTAGATGAAAGGGTATTTTGGTAATTTCACAGTGCAATTAAATTTGCTGAGGTCGTAGCCTTTATTTAATTTGTTAGAAAAATCAAATAAGTGAGATTACATTTAAATATGTGTTCACATATATTTAAATAAATTATCATTATTGTTAAATGTTAATATATTAAATATATATTAATTGATTTTAATTGAGATAATGATGAACAAAAATTAAAATATCTAAATGGGAGTGTTTGGAAACAAGGGGAGTTTGGGTTGGAGCCCAAGCCTATTCCATAAGGGAATAGGGCAATCAAACTTGCACTATAAAAGAAAAGGTTTAATTGAGAGAGAAGAAGATTTTTTCATTATTTCATTTCATTCATTGAAATTAAAAACTCCAGCCCCTTGAAATAAACACTCACGCTAGATTTGGGTTTTTGCCTAAAATCAAATTCCTTTGATTTCTTCTTCTTTGTTTCCTAAAGACTAAAGAGGATCTAGCAAATCCCTCTTTAGTTCCTTGTGATTATCTTCGTGTGGACTACATTGATTCGATCCTACACTTGGGTTAGTAGCAAAATACGTTCAAAGACAAAGTTGGAGGAGCCTCCAAACGTGCGTATGATTTCTTAAACTCTAAACTGATTTTCTGCAGATTCTTATTTTGATATAAACTGTAAATTTGTACCCTGATCTTGGTTTTTTGGAACGATCCGTGTTGTTATTAATTTTTTGTTTTCCGCTACGTCAATGGATCGTTTCCTAATAGGAGTTCTTCAATTCATTTATATAAATTGCTTCCTTTATATAGTATTGCATTTAAAATAAAGAATGTGTATGAATTGTCTAGATGATTCATTTAATCGGTAAA
This sequence comes from Pistacia integerrima, assembly GCA_026225825.1. Lineage (NCBI taxonomy): Eukaryota > Viridiplantae > Streptophyta > Magnoliopsida > Sapindales > Anacardiaceae > Pistacia > Pistacia integerrima. The sequence continues at coordinate 30,426,455 of CM047749.1, read as the reverse complement.
TGAATTTATCAAAAGGTTCCCTACAAAAGCAATATTATTTGGGCAACTATATTGCATAGTAGGCATACTGGATGCTTCCGAAAGATATCATGAGTTGATTTAAGTACGGATGATAATGATGGTCATGTCATTGGGGCATTAGTATGGATTAGTAGTTGGTGATATGTATTTCGAACATGACCGAATAACGACAAATCACTTGGAAATGCATGTAGTAAATGATTTATTGTTTGGTTATATCAGTGCATGATGTAGTCCTTTGACCTGAGACATTGTGGTCAGATCCGATATGGATGTGTAGGTTCATATGGTGTATAACTATGAGACTAGTCATGTTTAGTATGATAAAGCCTATTTGGTCATGCGTTGTTCATATGCACAAACAAACGATGATCAAGACGAGATCCATTGACTCGAAAATATAGGATCAAGAGTACGGCTGACTCCATCCGGATCCAGGTTTCTGGACAAATGTCGATAAATGTCGGAAACTAAAATCTCTGGCCAGAGTATATTAAGTCACATGAAAGTAAGTTCATGACGACAAGTTCTAGACATATTGATCGACGATTCGGTAGGAAATCGAGTTTAGGATTTTGACATTCCATGAATTCGTACTCAATCATGATATATCAATGGAGGGACATTTTGCTAGATGTTTACCATAGTTGTTAGGCCTCCGGACAGGTTTTTGGACTCATCTGGAACTGGCTCACGGCTAATCCAAGGTGGACCTACATGGTCACACCAATAGCCTTGAGAAATTAGAGAAGGATAAGAGAGAGAAATTATTATCCGAAGAGGGCTAGCACCTTCCGAGGGTAATGATAGGATTTATATGGTAATTGTTACATAGAAAATTATTCATGACATTTTAAAGATTAAAATGGTCAATCAATGATTAACTATATTTAATTATTATATCTTAAAGCATTAAGATAAATGAGATGATCTAAAATGACCTTTAAATAGTTAAAAGGCAAAAAGGTAAACTTACGGGTTGTTATTGTAAACTAGTGTAGTTTACGTGGGCCCTTAAATAATATTGATTATTCAAAGGCCAAATTAATAAATGCTTGGGCTCTTTTTAGAATAAGATTTTATTAGGGCATGCAAGTGAAAAAAAAGTAATTACAAAATGACCCATGTACATATAGCTGCAAATGGTTGCATTTTAGGAAAAAGTTGTTCATTGTTCACTCAAAACAAAAACACAAGCTCTCTCTTAGGTTTGGCCACCCTCTCTTTCTCTCAAGGTGGTGTTAAAGAGTGGTCCCTTCACAGCCCTTCTGGTTTGGCACCTCTTGGCTTCTTCGAGGAGGGTTCATAGTTTCGAATCTTGGCTTCATCAAACCGAAGCTCTAGGAGAAGGTATAATATTCATTTGTGCTTTATTTAAAGTTCTTTGAATCCTTTCATCCATATCTTAGCTTGCATGTCTTGTTTACATGCTTTCCATCATTTTTTTGCCACCTCTTCATGGGTCTTTTGAAATGGTATCAGAGCTAAAAGCTCCTTGCATGTCCAATTTATAAGCAAAAATGACATTTTCCAAGTGTTCTTGTGTTCATCATGTATGAAAGTGACATGCATGTTCTTGTTTTGGCTTAGTAATAAGATAATGAAATGTTTATTGTTTTTCCTTGGAATGAGAGCCATGGCATAAAATGTATAAAGATGTTTTTTATTTTGTAATTTGAAGCATGCAAGAATCATTATATGTTTAATTTATATATATATACTATTTATGGTGACAAAAGTGTTCATGCATGCCTTGATTAGTGCATAGAATTATTCTT